>VXBT01001563.1:0-132906 GCA_013400235.1 Oriolus oriolus | reverse complement strand
AGCTGCCAACTCCCTCGAGGGCAGAGAGGCCTGGCAGAGAGACCTTGGCAAATGAGAGATGGACAATCACCAACCATGGGCAAGTGCTGGATGCTGCACCTGGCATGGAGCAGTGTGTATGAACCAGGGAACGAGAGGCTGGAAAGCAGCACCACGGAAAGGCACCTGAGGGTCCTGGTCGGTGGCAAGTTGAACATGAGCCAGCAATGCCCTGGCAGCCAGGAGGGCTAGCTGAGTCCTGGGGGGCATCAGGCACAGCATCGCCAGCCGGGCAAGGGAGCAGATTGTCCTGCTCCGCTCTGCACTGCGGCAGCCTCACCTTGGGTCCTGGGGGAAGTTTGGGCAATACATAATAAAAAAAGATTTTAAACTATTAGAGAGAATCTGAAAGCAGGCAACAAAGATGGTGAAGGGCCTTGAGGTGAAGCTGTATGAGGAGCAGATGAGGTCACTTGTTCTGTTCAGCCTGAACAAGAAGAGACTGAGCGGGGTCGTCATTGTGGTTTTCAACATCCTCAGAGGGGCAGTGGAAGGTCAGGTACTGATCTCTTCATTCCTGTGATCAGTGACAGGACTTAAGAAAATGGCATGAAGAAATCAGGGGAGATTTAGGTTGGATATCAGGAAAAGGTTCTTCACCCAGAGGGTGGTTGGGCAGTGGAACAGGGTCTCCAGGGAAAGGGTCACAGTGCCAAGACTGGTAGAGTTCAAAAAGCATTCAAAAAATGCTCTCAGGCACATGGTGAAATTATTGGGGTGTCCTGCACAGGGCCAAGAGTTGGACTCAATCATCCTGATGGGTGCCTTCCAGCTCAGCATATTCTATGATTCTATTACTCTATGCCAGGAATTCCTTACATTAGGAGAAACAGGTTTGAAAAACAAAGAAAGGGGATGAGGGGATGCTGCTGCCATTGGGAGCACAATTTTGTGTATGGTCCAACACACTGACTGTCACAGAGGCTGATATTAACTACATCACAGTCTACATCTCCCTCACAGGGGGCAGCAGAAGGGCAGTGCTGATCTCTGTGCTGACCAGCAATAAGGCTTGAGGGAATGAAATGAAGCTGCATTAGATTGTACATTAGGAAGAGGTTTTTCACTGATGCAGTGGCTGGTCACTGGAACAGGGTCCTCAGGGAAGTGGTCACAGGCACAAGCCTGTCAGAGCTCAAGGAATGTCTGGGTGATGCTCAGTGATACAGCTTAGTGTTGGAGAGCAGGGAGTTGCACTGGATGATCCTTATGCGTTCCTTTCAATGTGAGATTTTCTGTGATTCTACAATTCTGTTTTCAAAGAAATAAATACTGGAATGAAGATGGGATGTAGAAGGCTCAGGAACTATTGTTCTGGAGGTACCCAGAACAGCAGGGCAACTTTTCAAGGTACCAAAGATTGAAAGCAGCTACAAATCCCTCCTTATGACTATTTTTCAAAGAAAATTTGCTACAGAGTTCTGTTATCCACTTTTGTACCTATAAACTTTCCCCATCAAGTATTACATACAAGGAAGCAGCAAGTATAGAAACCGGTTAATAAGCAGAGTGTGAGATCCTTCAGGCACCTGGGCCTGCAGATGCTGTATGAGGGCTGTGTAGAGGGCTCCCTAGAGAAGAGCATTTTATTCTATCATCCTGGTCTTATGACACTGCACAAAGGAAAAGCAGTCTTGGCTTGTTACTCGAGCTGTTGAGCTTTGCTGTCTTCTCAGCCAGCGCTAACTGCTGCTCAGGTGAGTTGCATCCTTCTCATTTCTTATGTTCAGGACAGGGATGAATTACTCAAAGCTTACAAATTCATAAATTTTAGGACAGGGGAGGAAAAACAGAAGAGGAAAGGAAACAACAGTCTCATTGTATTCTCTGTGGTATAATTTTGTGTATTAATTCCTTCTCCACCTTTGCCCCTACTTCTTTAAAACACACAGTGAGGGCCATCATCAAGCATGAAAAACCACTGAAATGGTATATTTGGTACAACTTTCTAGCAAAATGCTGTGCAGTAACACAGATTTTCTAAACTGCAGCATTATGAATTGCATTCTGCAGCTTATCACAGATTGATTCATTAGTTATTTTACCAGGATTCTCTTCTATAAGATATAAAATCTTAGAAGCATTACCTGTAATTGCTATTTGAGATTTTTCAATTGACACCATACTCTTAGCTGAGTCAATTAGCTGTGTGGAGTAAAACTTCAGTAGATGTAGATGTAATTCCATTGGCTTCACTGGAGTTGAAACAGTGATAACTAGATGAAGATCTGTCTCATAAATCAATAAAATTTCAAATAATGATTTTTATGAGCTCTGTGGTGAAGCTTATCTATGGCTTTTTTTCCAGAGAAGTTCTTCTACTGCTGCTAATTTCTCATATATCTTATACATATGGTCCTGTATGTCTCTGTTGATAAGGTGATGAAGTATTTGCCAAAAGGTAAGCCAGTAAAGACAGGTTTTTAAGGCTGAGTATGTGCAGTTCTGTATAATAAACACATCAATAAAAATATTTTAGTCATTGAAACTGTGTGGATATTCAGAAAAGTAAAAGTATGTATTCACACGGTGATAGTGTAGTTTTTTCTCAAGTTTTGGAAAAGTCTAATTCCATCTAATTTATTATTCACCCTAGTCCAGTGCAGCCGTCGCTGCCATCATAAGACAGAGGATTACGAAAGCATTAACAGGGTGGTCTGGGAAAAAATGACAACAGAATAAATCTGCTGTTTTCCAGAGGCCTTGCAGGGCCAGCACAGACTCTAGTCTTGCAGCCCAGTCAATACAGTGGTGCCATTGCTTACAGCAAGAGTGCAAGTAAGGCCAGAGAAAGGAGGAGATATTGGAAGGTTTGTGCACACCTCGTTTTAACTATAGTTATAGAGGTTTGAACTATAAGAATTCTTATCATTGTTAATGGATTAAGTTATTTAGTTAGCTAGATTGGATTAATAACAAATTATTGGCTTTGCATACCAAGTTTGTTCCTTTTGGCTATAGCAAGAATTTGAGTACAGAAACAAAAAAAAATCAGGCAACCTAACCTCTAACTTAGATGCAAGAAATTGAGAGCACAGTGCACCAAGTAGAAAGGGTTTGGGGTTTTTTAAATTTCTTTCCTGCAAATAGTTAAGTGTAACCTTCATTTGGTTTGCACTGGAAAATATGCAGAATTAGTGCAATAGTTCCAGATTTGTTAAAGAAGAGAGAACAATTGCCAAGTCATAAAAATAACACACATTACATGGAATAAATATTTTGCACACATTGTAAAGAGAGGAAACCCAGATTCTTAAATTACTTCTTCACTTATCTCAAGCTAACATTTGTGTAAGTCTTTTATGACTCTAGCAACTGCAAACATTCACCAAACACTGTAGTTACCCTGCTCGGTGACTGTATAATTATTGATGGTAAATCCCAAGAGATGTTGTTAAACATATGTTTAGCATTTTGTACTCTCAACTATTCTGCAGATTTCTTGTACCTGGAAGGCTGATCTCCAGTGCCACTGAAATGCCACCCATCAGTGCTCTTTGCACTCAGTGTTTTTACCTTTTCGCCTCTATTTTTCCTTTTGAAACCTTGAGCCACTAATTGTTTATCTCTCAGTAAAGGCATTTTTGTCTGTGTCTTTTCTCCTCCTGTGGGGATCCAGCTCACATGCTTTCTCACATCTTGGCAACAGTATTGTTGGTTTCCTCCAGTTTCCTGTACTTCTCTGAACCATGGAGCACACGTAGTTCAGCCCCTGGGCTTAGGGTTAGTGGATACCGTCCTTCAATCCATTCACGCTGAACTCCAAGATTTGGGCTCAAATATCTGTTTTGCTTTGTTAGACTTGAGACTATGTCTTCTTGTCTCTTCTGTGAGACATAAATATTGTTGAAGCAGCATGCATAGAAATAACTCCCCCTCCTTTGGCTTTTGAAGCTCTACAGTTGTGAAACCTGGCTGCAGACAGCACCCCTCTTCAAAGCTCAGAACATTTTTTCCTGTGGGATGTGACCTTTTGGACATTTCCTGCTTTTGAGCTCAGCCCACTCTTTGGTTGACTCACTGAGAGTCCCCTCAGGGGCTGGCACAAGCATGCTGTGGGCAGAGCCATGATACCCAACCTGCTTTGGGATCCCCGTAGGCAGCAGCACCCAACAGCACTGAGCAACCCACCATCCTTCCCTTGAGAGTCTAACCCTGAATTAAGTACACAATTAACTAAATGAACATGTTAGTAATCATCTGGGTATGGAGCAGTCTCACTTTCAGCATGCAACTAGAGAAAATATATATACATGTGTTTTGACACATGCATTTTATGGCATTTGTGCCTACAGCCTTAATGATTTTGGTACAGTGTTAGCTGTGCTATATCACAGAGATAATAGAGAAATATCTCAGGAACTAGCAGGAGGTTTCCAATTCAAACTAAATTAGAATTATAAGCCTGCCATGATCTTTGTGGAGCTTTGGCTGCTTTATTAAGTACCCACTTAACTTACACCAGACTAATAATGTATTTGCTCAGCTTGAGAGTCTCCAAAATGAGGAAAAAATGTATTACAAAAATCTTTGTTTTAATTTACTCTAACAATTTTCAGAAACTGCTGGAATCTCACAGGTATGATCCTGAATAAATTGCTGTGGCTGCCACTGCTAATAATGCAATGGAAAGGCTTTTAAATATAGATTTAATTTAGGGTCTCAGTTGGCCACTATGCAATTTTAATTCTTTGGGTTAAAAAGAAGGACTAAATTCCATACTGTGACTGAGAAGAGATGTGTGAGCAGCTTATTCTGTGTTCATTAGGACTCATCCTTGGGAAGTAATAAAACTCTGTCTCTGGACTGATGGAGATGGGAAGGGCTGCCATAGTCTGATGTGTTGGGCAACGGAAACAAATGTTTTTCCAGAGCTTCTAGCTCTGTGCTACATTTTTTGGAAGAAACTATATTTGTCTTTGTTGACAAGCCAAAATGCTTTTGGGTAATACTTAGGTGAAAATGTGAAAATAGTTGTGTACAAGCTCTGAAAATTCCACGAAGTATGATATAATTACTAGGCTTGGGGAAAATACTTCAGTCTTTTCACCACAATTTTCTCTAAGTCTGGTCATATAGGATAAATGCAGAATAACTTCAGTACACATACTATTAAATTGAAAATAAAAAATTAAAAGTTTAAAAAATATTTTGGATTTATTTGATTTTATTTTATTTGTATTTCTTTTGGTTTTCTTAATTCACAATATTTTTAGAATCTTTTGTCCTGGCTTGGGACTGTAGATTATTCTAGAATCCCACTACTTTTCTATGTGATTTCTCTTTTATTTGTTGCTTCTGTGGCCTGTGAACTTATCTCCTCTTTCATTAGAGTCTGTTATCTATTTAATATGAGTTTAGTGGATGGTAATCTGATTTCTGTTCCATTAAAAGTCTTTCTTCATTAGGACTTCCTTTTAGAGAAGGACTTATTACACTCAGATATATAGACTGAAAGATATGAAACACTTCTTGATAAGGCACCTGGAGGAGAAAAAATCAGTGGGAGGAAAGGCAAGGAGAAAATTAAATTCAGTAACAAGGAGTACAAAGTAAAGGATTTAGGGACAATAGAAATTACTGCTGTAAGATGGTTGGTTATTTTTTGGAAACAATATAGAAAGAGAAAATGAGTTGATCAGTAGATCTTTGTATAGAGATACAGGTGTATTAACGTTACAGTTCAAGGCACTCAAATTGATGTTGAGTCCAACCATCACTGCTGGAACTCAGGAAGGATGAGTACTAACCTAAGAGTTTGAGGAAGAACTATGAGGACGATCAGAATGGAGATGACACTGAAATACCTTTTTTAATTTAGCAAAATGAAAAATATACATGGGTTAGAGCTTGATATTAGTTGGTTCATCAAAGAAGTGAGCACTATTTAGCAAAAAGAGCTCTTTCAGTTAAAAGACATTAGAACAAATGTACCTGAACTGTCTATGAATAAATTTAATTTGGACTTCTAAAACTTTTCTCATCATCAAGGCACTAAAGGCCTGGAGTAACATTTCTCTGTGATGGGCTGGACTGGAGCTCAGTGTAAACAGCAGTACTGTGTAATTTTGTCACTTGAAAATGAAATTTGATCCAAGGTGCTTTTTTTTCTCTTTCCAGTCTCAACCCTTTTGTCCGACAACATAGCATGCTTTGGTCTGTTATTTTATTGCAGTGACAACACATTTATGCTGTCTACTTGCAGCGACCACACATGCATGTGTGTATGTTTCTTCTTGAAATCACATCACATCTTCGTAAGTGTCTTCATCTTCTCAGTGTTTGGCAGCTGCAGTGAAAAGTATCATCAGTTTTCACTTTTTTGGCCAAAAGGAGACCAGGAATGAAGGAAACTCTGCTTCTCTCTGTCTGCAGTGTTTAGTGAAGTCTACAGAATGTCCCCTCTTTCTGCTGACTGTGCAGATCACTGCACAGCAACTGAGGACTTCCCAGCTCTTTTCCCCAGAAACTCAAGGAGCCACCACTCAGCCCCCTCCAGCCTTCTTACTGTGTGTTGCTTGTCTACAAGTCTTTTGGGAAAGAGAAAATGAGAGTGTAAAGTGGCATGGCTCATTTTTGCTAAGAGTACTAGACATGAAATGGTGAATAAATGAAATGGTGTCCCCAGCTTGTACATGTTGATTTTTCGTAACTTCAAAACACTTTTTTTTCATAGAAGACTTATTTTGGCACATTTGGTGAGGTGAATTTTAGAGAAAGTTTGTTTCTGAATCTCATCATTCAGGGAAAAGAAAAAAGAAAAGAAAAGAAAAGAAAGAAGGATGTTATAATATTCTAGATTAAAGTACTACTTGGCATATATGTTATGTTCTAGCTAATCCTTTCAAAAACTTGTAATTTTTAAAGCCAAAATAATGATTTTTAACTTGAATGCTATATGGAACTTGCTTTCTGCTGTGCTAAGCAAGCAGGCTCCACTGGTCCATGAAGGAAACAAATGGGAATAGAAATGTACAAGCATGTTTTAAAATGCAGCCCATGTAAGGGAAGAGTTTGTTCCTGTGTTTACCATTAATGGCACAAACAATTCAAGATAGAAGAACATCTGGAGGCTGTCTCCAGTAATCAGGTATTCAGTGGCAGCTGATAAGATAACTCTCACTGAGAAGCAAATGAAAATCATGTCAGGCACATATACTTGGCAATTAATATCACAGGATTAGATTGCAAGAGCTACTGACTTTTCTTCCTTTATTTCATGGCAACAGCATCCAAAGTGAATAATGCCCACCTCCAGAGCATAGTAGCAAGATAATTACAAGCTGATTTTTTGTTTGGTTTGCCTGCATGAAGAGTTGTTAAATATTGCTGAGAAGGTAACGTTTCCTACTGATACTCCAGTGTTTTATTTCTTAATAAGAAATAATAAGTAATTTTAAAGACGTTCAGACTGTGTTTAACTAAACAGCTTTGCTTTTTTCACGTGTAACTGCCTTTGAGGAGAGTTACTACCTCCATACTAACAAATGCATTAAAAGGAGTTAAACACTGGGTAAAATTGTGTGTTACTCATACTTTGATGCTTTATGACAGGAAATGCCATGAAACCTATAGTCTAAAATGACCCTGTTAATTTGATGCATTGAAAATCAGCAAATCACAAAATGATTTAGATTGGAAGGGAACTTGGTCTCCACCCCACCCAGCATTCAAAGGAGGTTGCTCAGGGTTTAATTTTTTTGCTCAGAGAAAACTGTCAGGACTGGAGTAAGCACAGGCTGTTCCACAGCCTAACCATCTTCACATGGGATGGTTTCTCTCCTTCATTTCCACAGTGTCATTTGTAAGACCTTGTATTCCTTAGATGAATACCTGTGCATAAAATCACAAAATATTTAAGGTTGAAATGCTCTGAAAATATTTCTGTGTGCTTCAATACAGTAAATTTATTGACCTGAATCAAACAATATATTATATAAAAATATATCTATGGTTTATGGAAATGCTTTTTTTTAATCTGTAGCAGAATTTGAATGCAATATTTTCTTCGATTTAGGACACTTTTGACAAATTCTATACATTTCTGCAGCAGAATCAACTGCTTTTAACCCAACTCCTTTGGACTGAGCATTTAGGAAAAATATCAGAAAGATCCTTCATGACAAAACCTCCATGTGTCCAGACCCACTCATTAGGCTTGAAAATTTAAGTAGCTGGAAAATAAAGTGTGTCAGTATGTTGGTGTGCTGGAGTATCATTTTACCCAATCTGCTTTCTTTGGTTTTTTTTTCACGATAAAATTTGCATTATTAAATATTTCTAGATTTTCAAACACTTTTCTGTGATATGAGGTTGCCTTTTAAGCTGAAGTAGTACAGAAAAAAACCACCACCTTCAAATGAAACCAAGAAAATAATCCTTCACCTTGAAATGAGCCTAATTTTAAGAAATATAATAATTTATTGATTGTTCCATTTTTGAGGAGATGTAATCAATGGATGTCATTTTGCAGAAAGGGTACAAGACTTTTTTGTATACAACATTGCAATCCATTGAAAACCATCTCAGGAAGACAGTATTTCAAGTCTTGTGCAGCATATAATCATTATTTTAAAAGAGATTCATCATACTGCTTGGATGAAAAATTCACACCAAACAGATAGTATTTAATGAGTAAATCAATAATGCTCATTTCAGGAAAAAATTAGCTATGGAATATAGCTAGGGAAGATAATAAAGCAAGATCAAATACTAAACCTCAGAACTGATGACCCATTAGGGATAATACAATTTACTTTAGTATCAAACTCAAGTATATTAGGAAACTTACATCATAAAATTTGCTGTGTAAATGCAAATTCAATCTAATTTCTCATATGATTAAAACTCAGAGAGAAAGGAATTTTACTATAGTGTTAAATAACAGTACATCAGCGAGTTACCATGGATAAGAATAAGCATAAAATGTTGGTGCTTGTTATAAATAAACTTCTATATAAATATATCCTATTGGTCAGGGAGAAATATACAGGTCTGTTCTCAAACACAGTTCTGCTGTTCAAAGATATGCTTGGTTTGATTTAGCTTAGAAATGCACTTTGTTGCAAACACCAGCTTTTTTGGGTGTTCATCTGCTTTTTTCCTCATCTGTTGCAGTAAATAACCCTTAGAGAATGTTATTTGGGAAAGTCAGAAAGGGAAGATTCATTTCACAGGGGATCCTTCCCAGACAGATTAAACATCTAAAACCCTGCTACCTCCATGAACACAAAAAAACCCCAAAAGCAGAGTAAGAGCAGTGAAACTTCCTGGGTCCTTTAATTAAATCCCATTAAAATCACTGGGTAACAGGGGCAAATTGTTATGGAAAGAAAGCTGGTTTAGTCTTCCAGTCATAAAGAGACTTGTCCTCACAGAAGAACTATCCAACACACAGTTTGACTGTGCAGGGCATGATAGACAAAATTGGTTGCTAAACTTTCATATTCACACTTCCTGTGTCTTATGTGTGATTCCTTAAACAGCTCCAAGTGAAGTCTCATTTTTATTTATATGGTTGTACACATATCTGCTACTCCTTTGTGCTATCACTTGAGGGTCAGCTGACAGATACAGTTAGAAAAATCTCTGTGTAGTGAAAAAAAACCCCAATCTGTACATGAGTAGGGAATAGTTTGAATCTCTTCTGAATCCCTGGAGATTCACACAGCTTGAGAAATACAAGAATATACTGATACGTCTCACAGGGAACACAATAAATGCTGCCAGAATAATTCTTAAAAAAAGAAAGTTCTGTAAATCACACTCTGTGTGTGGCAGCATTACCAGCTGCTGCTGAAGCACAAGGGTTCAACTGGTATACACCTGTAACCGTGTTCCCTGAGCATAGTAAATATTTATGAGGATCCCAATTTCAGCCCATCTACATTTTGCCCACCACTGCATTAATATGCAGATGTCCCAGCTAAAGTTGTTGATCCACTTCTAATTTTTCTATTTCCATTACTATTCTTAAGATGTTGCCCACAAAGATAAGATACATGTGGGGGTTTCATCCTTCTGCATATGTAAATATTCAGATGTGTGACCCTTCTTGTTGGGTACCCCCAAATCTTTCTGTCTCCACCCTGTAGTAGGGGAAAAGTCAGACAACAGCTGTTGAGCACTGCCTTAGACTCTGGTTCCATTTTCAGAGGTGGGGGCTAACCTTAAAATGGCAAAGGGGAGAGGAATACTATCACACTAGGAAATTAGGTGTAAGAAAGGTGTTTTGTTTCATGAAAACTCCTTGGGTTGGAAGGAAAACCAGTGTGGTCCTAGGTTCCTATCTTATTGCTGGAAATCAAATGCTGGCTGAGGTTGTAAGTTTTCAAGGACTTACGTCCTTGTCAGTAGCATGACTTTCTTTTAGGGAAGGCAAAATTAAGTTACTCAGAGAACTGTGAATATCTGTAGTGGAGCTGGTACCTCAACACAGCCACAGTCTGGGAGGATGAAGAAAGAGTGGGTGCCTCAAATTATTAGTTCATTTTCAATTAAGACAGTAGCCTTTGAATGTTAGACAAGAATAATAGTTTTGTTTTCTGTTGTCTCTTTGTCTCTTATGAAATACAAAACCTGTACGAAGATAAAAGGAAAGACTGCAAAATTCCAAGTATAGTTGAATGAGTTGGTGGGAATCAAAATATAGAGGCTAAACTAATCTACTCTTCTGTACATGTTACAGCTGTATGCAACATTTATAAACAAATGTAATAGCAAATATTTTCCTCTTGTATCTCAGATATACAGTTTATTTGTATTCTCCCATGATCAGTTGTTGCTCCAAGCTAATCTGGTTATTGTAGTTTTGTGTAAAGTATTGCATTTTCTATTTTGACATGCCTCAAATGATCTTTCTGATATCATTTACACTGAAATATTTGTTTATTTGAAGAACCTTGGAATAAAGTATGCTCTTTTTTAGCAGGATGTGATACTATGCAGATAATTTTGATATGGAAAAGAAGCAATACAAGTATGGGGTTTGAGTGACAATGCAAAATTCACACAATAACTAGCAAGTTTTCTTTATAAGTAACAGTACAGGGTAGTCCTGGTAATTTTTCTAGGTATTAATTATTTTAATAATTGCTCACCTGCAGAAGTCATTAAGTGATAGACAACCCGTAGTTATGTTGTACAACCATGACAGGGGAGCCTGAAAGGATTAATTACAGCATGCTGTACGAGCAATGGTATCTTGAATAATGCAGAAAAATGTGATCATGTTTATAGTTGGCTCTTTTCCTTTTTGCTTGTATTTTTCTAAATTTATTCTCTGGAAAATACAAAGAAAAATCCCCTTTTTAGTAAAATAGACTTTTAAGCCTTTTAACCTGTAAGCTCCCTTTACTCTAACTGGTGTAATAATCATTGTCTGTGTCTGTGCATTCCCTGCTAATACTTCCAAAGCTGTGTCTCATGCCATCATTGCAGATGGCAGCTGTCCTCCATGCTTGAGCTCAGCTCTGTCCTCTGTTGTAAGTGCAGCAGATCCTTCTTTATGAATCCAGGTATTGAAGAGGTCCTGGGGAAGCTCTATTTGAACGCAGCCAAGCCATGAATGTGGATGAAATGCAGTATAGATTGTGCATGCTAGGATTATGGGGTCTGGAATATTTACGACCCTCCTTCTTGGAGAATTTTACAGTGTTCAGACAGAAGAGGTCCCAGTTAGAAACAAAAAGCTTTTTTGCTCATAAATTGCATAAATTTGTTCTGAACATTTTTAGTTCACAATGTTCATGCTCTTTTTATGATATTTTAAAAGATCTGACTGTTGATATTATACTGATAATGTGAAACTAAGTGCTGGACTCTCCAATTTAACTTCTTATAGCTCTTCTAAATATCAGTGACCCTCTTTGTGAAAAATGAAGGACAGGAGGTTTTCACCACTGTTTAGTGAATGATTTGGAGAAGTCTGGAAGTGTTTTTTCCAAAGCCAGAGTCCAAATCAGATGTCTCTAAGAGCCTCTGCTAATGAAAGTGAGTCCTTGTCCATCATGCATGATAAGAGGAGTCTCATTCTTTCCACATGGTAAAGGGTAGAAAGTCAAACTGCTGAAGAACATTTTCACTTTCATCTTTGTTTTTCTTGGTGTAACTTCTCTTCACTGATTAAAAATAATGTCAGTCCAATGAGAGGTGTGTTTGGGGTTTTTGTATCTAAATTGATTTTCAGTTTTAATATCCTTTTTTTAGAGACTGATATTTCTTTAGAAACAAGTGGAACATGAGAATTGTACCACTCATGCATGGCTATCAACAATTTACTTGTCTGCATGTGGATAAATATAAATGTATACTTAAAATTTAGCTTTTCTTTCATTCATAACAAAGCAAAAGATTTGAAATTTCAATTCAAATGAAGAACTTACTAAGTGCTTTAGAATATTCTTTTTACTTCCTAAGAGTGTTTCTACAGCTCATGACATCTTCTCTTCTGTTTTTAAATGGACATCTTTCAGAGGCCTACTATGCTTAAATCAGAATTTATGAAAGTTCTCATTAAAGGACAAGATTCTGCATAGTCATTTCAGAGTAGCAAGCCATCATTTGAAATAAAGATCACTTATAATTTGGCAAAAAAATAGGGTTACCATTTAGTTATTTAAAACCTGTTAAAAGGGTTTTCATCTCTCTCAACTAATATTTTAGTCAATTCCATCATTAAAAATTTCTGGAAGTTTCTATTTTCACCACAAAATGCAAAATTTTTATTCATAATGATGAAAGAAATGGCAAAGTGGCCATTCTGAAATATCCTTGCCTTACCCTTATGCTGTCCTTAACCTGGAAACTGGAATATTAGTTTAGGAAGGTCAACATTTTTATTAATTTTCTGCCTTGCATTTAGCTAAATACTAGGCATAAAATGATGCACCATTTCAGCCATACAGTGTTAGGTAAGTATGCTAAGGCTCATAATCTGCATTTTTATTCTCACAGATAAAATCTTAATGACACAATCAGCATTCAGCTGCCTGTTAGGAGCAGGAGATTTCATAAACCTCTTCCCGTCCTTTAAGTGAGACCCCAACCAATGAACTAGTGAAATCAGTAATAAGGAGTCAGAAATGTTGGTTGAACCTTCCTCAAAGTCACATACACACAGAGACCAAAACCTTTAATAAATAAAAGTCTCAGTGAGGGTTTAGGAAGTACATGTACAGCCTAGAAAAAAGTATGTCTTCACTTGGCTTGATAAGTTGTTGTTACATCACGGCAGCTCAACGCTTCAAAAAAAGTATTGACATTTTGCACTGAAAGTACGGCAAAATAATAAAATAAAGCCACCATACTAATTATTACTTAAACTGACACACCCAGCTGATAAAGCATAAACTGTGTCATAGTCCACCACATTTCCACAGTATGATTTCTCCAAATAGTTGGAATGGAAAAATGTGCTTTTCCTTTCATCCTTTGTCTGTTCTGGATAAAGTGATCCTTTAATTTCTATTGTTCGTAAACCAGAATTTCTAATAAATATGAAGAGAGTTTCCCTCTTTCTATTCCACTCAGTTTTTAAGCTTCGATCAATCAAGTAGAGTCACACAAATATTGAATAAAGATTAATTTTCTGATAAAACCGTATATTTTTACCAACATTCTGGAACAATTTGTTATTCTTTGTGTAAAAACTTTGAGAACTAATGAGCTCATTTATTATTGTTCGTATTCTATCAGATTCCTATTGTAATCGGGCATTAAATAATATGCTATTAAAATAATATTTTTTACAGGTTCTTATGCCCACTATAGAAAAGCTTCTTTTAATGGATAATGTCTTCCTATTAATGCTAAATGAAGTTGAATAATCTGATTTTCCTATTTTCTGATTGTTTCCAGAAATTAATTTTAACATGTGTCATAAGTAAATGGAACATTTATAGCTTCTTGCTGGGACTGCGTCTCCCCAGGATGAATATGTGTGAGAATGTGGGAGTAGAAGACGAAAAGATTAATATAAAGACTTTATAATAATCTAAAAATGCATAAGTTCTCACACTCTTCATTTACTTCCATTCTGTACCTGTGGAAAGATGATTCAAAGCTGCAAATGTGGGCATGTGGTTTAAAACACGTTGAGTAATGTGAAATGGCAGATGGGGGAGCTGTGTAACAGAGCAAGGTCAGGGCCTTGGGATGGTGAGAAAAGGAGCTGTGGGTGACGGTGAAGCAGAGGCTTAGGTCAGTGCTTGGGTTCTTTTTCAAGTAGGGGAAGATCTGAAATGAAAGCAGGGATAAAAAACATACTGATAAAATCTACTTCCATTTCCGTCACTTCCCTTGTTATTATTCCAGGTAATTATTAAAAAAAAACCCTGACAATTATCTGTCCTTCGGTTTCTCCAACTGTAAAATGTATCTTTTTCCATTCTTAATTCACCCATGTTAGCAGAGGAAGTTGCTGCCAACAGTCCATTGTGATGATCTCAAACCGAAGGTGACATGACATCTAATTCTGCATGTCATTTTTTATCAACAATACAATACACTTTTAAGAATGGCCCTTTATTCTTTGCCTCTTGCCCACTGTAAATTTAATGTCTCACAGCTTGCTTGGTGGTACAGAAGTGAGAGACTCTTCAGAAATCTGAATTTCTGAGTAACATTGACAGTCTTTATCCTGATCTTTGATGAAAACAAATTAATTTTGTACTCATTTTCTCTTCCCACAGATCCACACAGTCTAGCTTGGTTATTAGATCAGATACAGAAGTATACCTAATTATTGTATCACAGCTTAGGCGGGTGAGGGTATACTGTGTAGTATCATGTACTTCTACGTACAGTTAGAGTAGAAGGAGAAATTATTGATCAGTGTATGCACTATTGTAAAGAACAAATTATTATTGGGATAGAAAAGGTAACCAACCACATAGCTGTCATGAGGAAAATATACAGAATTCTTTATTTGTTTATTTATTTAAATTTCACAAGGATTTTTGCTTTAATGAAAAACAGGATTCTTCAGTAAATTAGGACTGGATCTCACAGACAGGACTGTCTGACTCCCGCTTCTGATTACCTGTATGCCAGTACTTGTACCGGTACACAATTATCAGTTTAGAATTTAACCACACACTGATTTCTCTTCTCTTTAGGGACTCCTTGCTGAAGTGATAATGTTACTGTTATGAAGGGGAAACACAATTAATAAATGTATAAGGCCATTTTTCTGGACTTAGTGAAGACAGTCTAGTGAGACGTTAAGAAACTTCAGCTTAGAGGAACATTCAGCCACGGCTTTTGTGTGCACAGGGCTCTGGCAGGTGCCAGTGTTGGGGACACAGAAAGCAGAAGAAAAGAAAGGATGGTGCCAGAAGTAGACAAAACTGTAAAGCAGTAAAAGCCCCAATCCTGGCTGTTACACTGAAAGTACACACACGTACATTAAGGGATCTAATTTCAAAACTGTCATGTTGCCTCTTTCACAGCCACACACAGGGATGACCCGGTTGCATCTCCAACAAATGCTCTGAGCCATGTTTTTACACCTTCAGGGTACTAGAATTGGAGAAAGCCCTTTTCTGCCTTTGTCTGTCCATGGCCTCCTTGGAATGTCACAGTTCATGTGTCCCCCAAGTCTCCTCTGCACTGCTCACCATGTCTGTGGGGGCCTGTCAAGCACTGAGTCCCTCCAGGTGCCCCACAGCACAGCAGGTCTGGGTGAGCCCATTCACTGCTTTCCCTGGATTTTACATATATATGTAAAAGCAGAACATCTTTAATTTCCCAATTTTACCCTGATTAAAACTTAATTATAAAGATATAAAATATTTTATTAAGTGAGCCTTAAGGCCAGGCTCTGAACTGAAACAGGAGAAACAAAGAGTTTCAAGCACACAAGGTTTGTGATTTGAATGTACACCTGAGAGTTTCTCTGTAGCTTCCCTTACAGACTAGTTCCCCAAATTCCTGGGTGTTGTAACTCAGGGTGTGAGCTCTTTTTTGTTTGAGAGATGCACTCCACCCTGGATTGCCTCTCTATAATGTGGCAATTTACAGGCAGGAAGATTTAAATGTGTCTGTCATGGCTCCCATGTCCACTTCCTGGGAGTGGATTAGGGAAGTTAAACTGCAGGTGTATCCAGGCATCACAGATGATTTTAAACCTTTTCCTAACCTAAACCTATCCCATAAACCAGTTTCTGCAGAGAAAGGCATTCTTCATCTCCATGACACAGGCTGCCTGTCACATGGCAGTAGGTGACTGTCTCCCAGCAGCTTTGGGATGCAGAACAGGGGTGCCTAAAAGCTGTTTCAATTATGTACATAAGCCTAATTGAACAGAAATTTTTTTTTACTTTCCTGTTAAAGCCAATGTAGTAGTTTTATTTATTTAGCAGAGAGACTTTTCATTCAAACATTAGTTCAACAATTGACTGTAATGTATTTGTTTTAGTAGCTAAACAACTGCATTTGCTTTAACCCAAATAGCTGACCCCGTACTTTTCAGAGATGAGCTAAGATTGTTGGAGCTCTGAGGCTTTCAAGGTTCACTAGGATAACAACATCCATAAAATGACATTTACAGACTAGATAAGCATAATTCTTTCATAAGCAGTCACTAAGAAAGTGATGTTTAAATACCAGTTTGTTTAAGGGGGCAACAACAATTCTAAAATTCAGGGAATTAAACAAAAAAAATCATTTATAATCCAATTCAATTAGCAAATAAAATTTGATTTTTCAAATTTCTGTAAAAAAATAACTTGCTCTTTGATTGCCGTGGACATAAACTTCTAAAAAACAACAAAGGCCATAAGCATCTCAGTGAATTCACAATCACAGATCCCTGTGTATCACAGATCCATAACAGGTTTGTATGGTTTTTTCTCAACAGTGACATGAAGTTTAAAATTCCCAGTTCATCTCAGAATCTGCATCAGTGTTGGTCTTCTATAGTGAATTAATGATGGAAAAAACCTTGTCTACCTGTCAGTGATACAGATTCACTATATTTGGTGCAATTTGCCCGTAACAACCATCATAAGGAATTATGATAGGCCTTCATTGTCGATCAGGGGTGTTATCACTGGTGTTCCATTCTCTACTGCAATGGTATATAAATATTATACAAGCATTTTTAAACAAATGGCCTTTCTCTAGGGAACTTTCCTTTTTTATCCTAGTTTCCTTTGCTTTCTCCTTCTATTCACACATTACTCTGCACCCTCAGTTCCTGTGCTCTCTAACCACGTGTTTCCCTGTACAGGTTATTCTGCCTGGTGCAGTCCTTTCCTGATTCTTCCTCTCCCTCACACGTATTTCCTACATCCCTTAATCTTCATTGTTCCTTCTCTTCAGTCCTAGCCCTCCAAATTTCTAGCTTTTTAACTTGTCTTTTTAAGACAGGACATAGGTAAGACATAAATGAGGAAAAGTCAGGTGAGGACAATTATCACAATTGTCTGTGTATTACTGAGCTGATTATCAGAAGGCTGTATCTAGTTCTTGCATACACATGGAAAAGATAAGAATGAGAAGAGGGAAAACCAAACTATTATAAGGTTCCCTATCCCTACCCTATCGCAGAGAGAATTTATCTTCAGCTGTAAATGGTTCCTTATTATAGCAGAAGTTCAACAGATGGAAATAGAAATCTGGAGCCAGAGCATCCATTTCAAAGGTGAGGGTAGTTAGCTGCTCAGGAAACTCTTTGTAATCTCTCGCTAATACATCAAGTTGATATAAATCAGATTTCTCTTACACTGGTGATCACTCAAAGATGAAATAGTGAGAGGCAAACTCTGTCAGAGGGATTTTGTAAGGAGACTTTATAATATGATGAAGTGTCTTTTAATAACCAAGTAACTGTACTTGAATTCCCATTTCATGTCCTGTTCAGTGACTTGCAACAGAAATAACAAAGCCCTCTGTAACTGTAATTAAAACACTAAATATGTAGTTTTAAAAAAATATTCATTTACAATCAAAGCAACAGAGGCCAAATTTTTCCACCAGTTACAAAATAATTTTGGAATGCTGTAATCGGGAAAAGGGCTTCATCTCTGAGTAACAGACAGTGAGATCTGCACTAACTGATCCAATTTTTCCTGAATGTAAAATAAGGCAAATAAGTTATGTTTGTTCTTAGCCCTTTTTGACGCAATTTTTAAAAAAAATACAATTTGAGAACAAATCTCAAATATACAAAACTAGAATTAAGATATTTACATCTTAAAAGTTAAGTCTATACATATTGTAAGTAAAAAACAATGGATCAATCCTGCCAGATCTCCATTAAAAGTCAGTTTTCTTTAACTGACAGGTCACTGAGAACGTAGGCTCTAGATCAGTGAGTTTGAGTATGTCTGTGTTAATCCACAGTGACAGAAAATGTAGTTAAGTACCTTCTATTAGCTCAATCAACAAATTCCTTAAGCAAACACTTCATTTTGAGCATGGCTATAGCTCTTATTGATTTTATTTGGACACAGGCATATAAATGATACTTAGAATGTGTTTAATTAACATGCAAGTGTTCATATCTTTTTATCCTTTTCTTTGCTAAAGTCAACAAGTGTTGCCTCTTAATTTTGTCTGCTTGTTGTAATTTCAAATATTGATAAATGTTTCTAGTCTAGCAAAACATCATGATACATGCAAACCTTAGAGACTTAAGATCCTTACTTTATTTCAAATTATTTGAAAATGCAAAATTTCTAGAAAGTCTCTTGCATTTTTTTGTTTAAAAGAGATTACAGAAATTAAAAAATAACAGTTTTGCTCAAAAATTATTTGTTTTGCCAGAGATTTTGCTAGAGATATTCACAAGATTAATTTACTTTTTAAAACAGACAAATACAAATTTACATATTACAAAGAAATGGAAAACTTGTTGTCATCATTAAGAGTTAAAAACGGGATGATGACAGTATTTTCTCACACAAGCTTTCTGTGGCAAAGAATTCAATCAACTTGATGATGACTACAGGGCTGGAGCGCCTCTCCTATGAAGATAGGCTCAGAAAACTGGGGTGTTTCAACCTGGAGGAGGAAGACTCCAGAGTGGCTTTCCAGTACTTAAAGGGGACTACAGGAAAGATGGAGAGGGACTTTTTAAAGGGACATAGAATAAGGAGGATTGGCCTTAAATTGAAAGCAGGTAGGTTTAGAATAGATCTTAGAAAGAATTTTTTTGACTGAGAGGGTGGTGAGACACTGGCACAGGTTTCCCAGAGAAGCTGCGGCTGCCCCATCCCTGGAAGTGTTCCAGGCCAGGTTGGATGGGGCTCTGAACAACCTAGTCTAGTGAAAGGTGTCCCTGTCTATGGCAGGAGGGCTGGAACTGGTGATGTTTAAGGTCTCTCCTGACCCAAATCATTCTATGGTTTAATGATGTATCAATAATTTATCCTCTTCTTGTGACTGGCTCTTGAGAACATTCCAGTCGGGGTGACACAGCAACAGTGTCACCTCCGTGTGCTATGAAGGGCACCATCTACTCTTTGGTGTCGAAGACAACCTGCATGACCTGCCACTGTGAGCTGATTGCTAAGCAGTTTAGCTCTTTAACACTGTAGTTTCATCCACAGTCAGAACCTACAGTCATGTATTTAATAAAAAATAGTTATTCAATTCTAGCTTGCTTTACTTTTTTAGTCTTCTGTTCAGCTGCTTTTATTCTTGCTGAACAAGATCTTAACCCCAGTTTAGTCCTCAAGTCTATAGGCTTACATACACAAGTTAAAATGTTAGTTAGATGTATTCTTTAGCTCCGTTGAAGACAGAAGGGTTATTTCAAAGGACATGTGCTCCAACTCCTGTAGTATGGTAGATATTGTCCTTCAAGGAGCTTTTCTGCAAAGAGGTCAGATGAATTCCTAGAGTGTGGTGAAAACATTTATAAAATAACTTTTAAAAACTCACTAAGAGGTTGAGAAATCTTGTACTAATGTATCTTGCCTGCTGGGAAGGGGATAAAAGTTATGCAGTGTGTTAATTTGTTATGTAGAAGAGAAATGACACAGTGAAAATTGGAAGTCTTTTTACATCAAGTGAAATGTGGGCTTTGTTCAAAGATACATTACAGCTACCCGCTGAGTACAGGGAGATATCTTACTGCATGAAATTTTGGTGCAATATGTTGATTTCTGAGTATCTTGCCACAAACTACTAATTAATATAAAATGAAAGACTCTCTCAATGTGTAATAGACTAAAAAAAGCCCACTAAAATTACTGCTGAATGGCATTTCAAAGATGATAATTTATTTTTGCCCTGAACAAGACACTTAAAACATTTTCAAGGACATCACGTCTTTAGCCTTTAAAATATCAACTAATTATCAAATCAATGATCATTTGGGGGAAAGTAATGAAGTATGGAAAATAACCACTTGAAATTATATAAGTCATTACTGCAAAGTATTTAAAACTGATAAGTCATTAGCAAAGAGGTTTAATACGTAGGTATTAAATGCCTTAAATTTGATAAAAAAGGCAAATTGCATTTTAATTGTCATAATTTCCTATAAAATAAGCATCTTGCCCTTTAAGCTCTTTATACTTATCAAATGCTTGTTTATTTTTCTAAGGAAATATTAATTCATTTATTCAAATTATTTTCAGCTTTTTAAAAAAATTCACACCACTTCATGTTAACGTCAAATATAGGAAGATATTTGAAACAGCAGTGAGCAGAATGACTCAAAGTTCAAGAGTGGAAATATTTAATTATATGCCTAACTTTAAACTCATGAGTAATCAGTCCTTTGGAGTTCAGTGACTGCATAAGTATTTCCAGGACTGAGAACTTGTTTACTGTATTTTAATACTTTTATTTGTTTAATAAACCATGGATTCACTGTATCAGTGGCTTCAAACCTTGCTGCACATTTCAAAACAACATTCCTCTTGTTTCTTTTTGCAAATAATTTATCCATGTTTTCTCACAAATTCACAGATGTGGAGATAGGGAATGAGGGGGAGAAGGCAGAGGTAAAACAATTTCTAGGGCTTTACTTTGTTGTGGTCTTTCTTTTTTTTTTTTGACCTCCAAGGAATTTGTCACTGATAAGTCTCTAGGTAATGTAATCAGTGCTAACACCTCGGGGATTTGCCTGAAGTCCAGCCTATTTGCTGTGCTTCCAGAAGTGTAAAAACTGAGCTAAGCACTTGCCAAAGACAAGTAGAGGCTCCTTTGTGCTGTGTGTCACTTTATCAGTAGAAAAAAATAATAATTATATTCTACAGTCTCCCAATTTCTACTTCCTATGCTGTGGAGAAACCCTTCACTTTTTTTGTGAATTACAGGAAATTAAAATTCTTCTCATGGGACATGACATTCACTGACACAGGCAACTCTCAGGGCCTCATGAAAGAGCTGCTTCATCCAAGATCTCATCATGATTTGGGTAGAAAAGTTTTTCTCAAACCATAACTGAGTTCTGTATACCAGTTCTACACCACTGAATATATCCTCTATATTTTGTATGTAATAGGTATATGATAGATAAATTATACACCTTCTTATAAGAGAGTTTTAATTGCATATTATGCATAATCCAAAATTTCTCCAACTTTGATAGAAATTTTGAGAGTGCAGGTGATAAAGAGTAATCTGAGTTAACTTTCTAGACAAGAGAAGCAAGTATGTTACCGGTAAAATTTGCTGTTGTAGTACAACAAAATTTCCTTTCTGTCTCAGAATGAAATGGGGAAACAAAGTTTTTCTCTGAATCTCCCTGCCTCTTTGTCCAACACTGCTATTTTTCTGCTTCTCATGTTGGTGTTGTAGCCCTGACTTGACTCAGACGTTCTATTTTCCTCAGTTATCCACTAAACTATAAAGATCTCTTGCAATCTCACTTCATATCTTTATCTCTGGTTAAGACCCATGGGAGATATAGATGCTTAAAATATCTAAATTTAAATATATACTCTG
This sequence comes from Oriolus oriolus, assembly GCA_013400235.1. NCBI lineage: Eukaryota > Metazoa > Chordata > Aves > Passeriformes > Corvidae > Oriolus > Oriolus oriolus. Next base: position 110,964 of record VXBT01001563.1, on the reverse strand, counting down.
TATGTCTTGTGTGGGGAGAAGACTTTCTGTGATCTGTCCAGACAACCTGATCATAACACCGTATTTGAAGCTTCCCAAGGTATCATTAATAAATCTCTTTGGGCCTGTGTGAAGAACCAACGAAAAAAAGCACAGATGCAGAAAACCCAAAAAGCTGGATTGTGTCAAGATGACACAGCCATTTGTAAAGCTTGCACACTGACCTGTCGCCCCAGCAGGAAATGATTGTGTCTCCTACTCAGGAGCAATGAACACCCGGGTATTCCTGCAGTGCTCGGCTCTCTGTCCCCTCTCACCTCCTGCTGTGTTAGTCCTCCTACCTGACACCTCCTTCTCTCCTATTGCTCTGATGAGATAATAAGCAAATAACCCCCTTTATTCCATCAGAGGTTGGCTAAGGTGAGCAGTGAACGGGGTTATAATCACCTGTCGAGAATTAAGGGGCTTGCTCAAGTAATGTGTGTCACAAATGTAATGTGAATCAAAATCTCTCACTGCCATCCCTGTGCTTTAGAGTTCCTAATAAAAACCATAAGGAAAACTTTCATGGTAGTGTGCTGGTCACATTTACTGTCCTTAGTAACAGTTCTAGGACTTCCTGGTAGCTATCCTGAAAAGACAATACACCATGATTTCCCTGATAGACTGAAAACAAAACAAGCAGCATAAAATTTCCCTTCCACAGTGTCAAAAGTTTTAATTATAAGAGGAAGTGTCTAGCTTCACTCAGTGAATTGCTAATTGCATGTTCACTGATTTTGTAATTCAGAAAAAAAAAATACATTTACATTTATTTTGTTCTATTATGTAGTAAGGAATGCATTAAAACTGTAGTTCCAAACTCAAATATCACAATGAAAACACCTACCATAAAAAAGCAGTTCCTGGCTTTGCCTTGTCTGAAGTCTGCAATTTGTATTTTAGTTATGTTGAGTACTTTTACCACTGGTAAGAAAAAATGTTGGTTAAACTGCTCGTCCAAACCTAGTGATGCTCCTTTAATCTGACCTTTACTGGTTCCCAAACATAATTTTACTTCCCTAGTCAACTTCAAATTACTTCTAACTTTAATTTCCATGAGTAAAGTCCTTCAGTAATGGCCAAGTAGGCGCCTTGTGTGTGGGTGGAAAACTTCCATCAAAGTTATTCTAGTCTAGTCTAGTCTATTCTATTCTAGTGAATGAAATACAGCAGCTGGTGATTTCATCCAGTGTGCTCTTTGGTTTTGTGGCTGGGCAACTTCCTGAAAAGTAACTTTTTAGGCACCATGAAGATCATCTTGCCTGATCAACTTTCTAGTTGTACTACTAAAACCTGTAGGATCATAAAACAGCTTAACAGAGCTTTATCCCTCTCAGGCACTTCTGTAAGAGTCCTCATTTTGTCAAAACTCTCAGGCCCAGAATTTTTTTTTTCTGATAAAAGAAATTTTTGCCTTCTACACTGTGATGAGGTTTAAAACCAAGATGTAGGCAAATATTCATTTGGTTTCCTTGCCTAACCTCCTAACCTTGAGGAGAGATTTGTGGCTCTCCCACACTGATGTTGAATGCCTTCAACAGTTCTCACGATACTACTGCAGAACCAGTGGCATGGTGGGAGCCTGATATTCCTTCACATCCAGCCCAGTCTTTTGAAAAACAGTTGCTGATGAGACACCTTGTAGACAACCCCTACAGAGCAGTGTTTTCTTCACATAATTTTTCTCCCACCCTGATATGAACGATTGGTATGTCTCTGAGTTTCTCTCACACTGCTCCAAAGATGATGACAGTGCCAGCTGTCCTCTTGGACACCAGAAACAGGTCAGTTATGTCACATGTAAATGAAAATGTATTTGGAAAGCAAAACTGAACTATGCTATAAACTACTGCAGCTGCAATTACATCTGCTTGCTTCTATCACACTAGAACTAGATCCTAAATTGTGTGTTAGACTTGGAAAAAAATTTCTGTTTCATACCTTGCTCTAAAAGCCAGCTCTTAAGTGGCTGTTTAAAACAGCGGTGATTGAGCAGTTGGTTTAAAGATAATCCTCTGAGCAGGAAAACAAGTAGTGGCCCTCTGGAGATCCCAAGGGATTTTAGAGTAGGTGCTGCAGGGATCAATGCACTTTCATTACTCTCTTCATGCTTAATCAATGAAGAACTTGCTGTGACTTACCTGTAGTTCTGAACACGCACGGCACAACCCTCGACGAAACAGGACTGTAATGCTCTAGGATGTTCCTGTTCCCTGCATCCAAAGACTGATCTACTGAGTCAGAGAAAACCATCTGGTATTATTTAGCAAATTTCTTCCTAAAGAAACATGTGCTTCAGCAGATTTCTTTACTTCACTGCTCTGGGAAGATTAGAGCAAGCACAACTGTTTAGAGGACAAACACTCCGATATTCTCACAGAGTGTTTTTGAGTTATGAAAATTATATGTTCTAATAAAAGGTTTTGGGAGGTAGTTTCTCATCTGTGTGGGGATGGGTTTTGGTTGGGTTTTTTGTTGTTTTTCTTTTTCCTCTGCATTTTAAGATTAATAAAGGACCAACTCTGAAAAAAAAATAGTAGAACCATTATTTTAGGGAAAACAGCCTCAACCAGATTGCAGTAATTCAGAAATAGGTCTCTAAGAGTCACTTCTGTTGCACAGATTTAATATTAGTCAAGGATAATTGTAATACAGTGTTATTACCATTGTTTTGTCAATTAGGAAAAAATTAATGAAGAATAGGAAAAATGTGATGAATAAACAGGTTTTCAAAATGGCTATACCTGGAGCTATAGATGCTTGAATGGCTACATGCTGCTGATGTCTTTCATTATTTAGCAAAGCAACAACTGATTAGAAAATCAGGAACTAGACTTTATTGGCTTTCTAGTGTGTAGCTGTATTTTGTATTTTGTTATATCATTCCATAAAATGGATCACTGACATTAAATTTAAGTCATATTTTAAATATAATTGGACAACTGTAAATTAAATGCACTACTAATGCTGCAAAATATATTTGATTCACTTCGTATTGAAGGCAGAACTTTTCTTATGGCAGCACCTTTTGACATCAGATCGCTGGTAAAAACTGACTTCTTCAAGATGTCTTCCTGACAAAATTGCATTCTGCTTTCTGCTCTCAGACTCATTATTCCTGGTGGTGGTGATTCAAAGGGATCTACTCCACAGCAACTGAGGATGTGACAAGGACCACAGAGCACTTGCTGATTTCTACATTCTGGCCCACAGGAAATTTCATTTTGATTCATAAAATAAATGAATCTGATACAAAAGTTACTAGTGAAGAATTATTATATATCTCTACCATGTCTAATTTACCTTATACCTTTTGTGTTATAGTAGAATTCTCTAGTATAAATTAAAGTCAAACCATCTCCCATATCTTGAACTGAACTACTGTGTACCTCTAGGAACAGATACCTCTGAGCTGGAAAATTGTGACAGACAATAAAATTTGGATTTTATCTAAAGGCGTGGTAGCATTACCAGCCTTAACTAAGTGGTCAAATAACCTCATAAACTTACACATTCTCAGTATCCAATGTCTTTCCTTCTTTTTGCCCTTTCCAGATAATTGATTCTGCATGAACAAATCAGTGTAACAGATGAGCTCTACTTTCTATGGACACAAAAGTCTGAGGCTATGCACTGCTAGCCATAGGTTGCATATCAAAATCATAATTCCCTCAAAAAGGGGATACAGTCTTTTAAAATACACCAGTTCTAGTCATGGGCACTGGAAAACAGCTGATAAATAAATTTTCATGGTGACAGTGCAAAGCTTCACTTGGTGCTCTCTCGTGAATCGTGCATAAAAGAAAGATCCCTTCATCAATAAGGTTCATTTTTGTTTTTATTGAAAAGGTATAATTAAAAGAAAAATTAAACCATTTCTGAGACTCACATCCCACATACTTTACATATTCATTAGAGAAATGAACATGACTGATGTAAACTGCAGAATAAATAGAAAATGTCATCCACAAAAAACCAATAATAAAAACGTAAATTGTATTTCTTCTGTCTTGCGATGAAGACTATGGATCTGCTGTGTGAGACTGAGAAAAAAATAAAAACAGCCTGGGGAAATTTTTCCCTTAACTGAGAATTTGTACACCCTTCCTGAATGTTCACTGTATTTTTTAACAAGCTGAATAAGAAATAATCCCTACTGAGCACCACTTTTAGTTGCAAGCAAAGCAAAAAAACAAGCCTGTATAAAAAGTGTAAATGCTAAGAGCTTCCTACAAAGAACCACGTTCAAGCAGCAAAAGATTTTTCTCTGCAGACTCGTGTCTGAGCTTCTCCCTTCAAGCAAGCCACACTGACAAGCAACTAAAGGAATTTAAGCTACCAATAGCCTTTTGCAGTTGCACCACATTAATGAGGATATGGTGTCATTCCCCTAGTCCTGCTGTGAGTTTAACGTCTCAAAGACTGCACAATGGTATTTCTTTTCCATTTGGCATCATCGTATCCAGTGGAATATCAGCATCAGTGGAATTTCTGATTTGGTCTCTAAGTGTTATTAATGAAAAAATGATAACTATTTTGCCTTTGTCTTATTAAGTATGTTAAAGGCCAGAAATATGAATTCTGATAAACTTAATCAACATTTAGTGCACCAGCTTGAAGTGGAATAGCATATTTACAGTTATTTTTGTGTATTTATATCATATATTTCTTTAAATGACCATCAGCATTCCTGCAGCAATGTTACCTCTGAAAATGTTTCCATTCTGAATGCAGGAAAAGCACCTTGCGAGAAACACTTACTTTTATGATATAGAAACCAAGGTAAGTGGTGAAAAAATAGTTGATGGGTACTGCATTCTGGGGAACACGGTAATGACTTAGTTTTCAATGTGCAGTTAAATTAAAGAAGGATATTTCACATGAAAATATATTAGGCTCAAAATTTTGTTTATGGTCAAAGAGGAAGCACACCTATATCTAAATTACAGAATGTATTTATTATAACTTGTATCTTAAGAGCAAGTAATATTTTTATTATAACTTATATCTTAAGAGTACCTCAATCAAATTGTAACAGAAAAAGAAACAATAATAATGTAGTTAACATTGTAAAACATATACTTTTTATGTTCTATCCTTTGCCTGGTTGTTATGGTCATCCTTCCCTTGCTCTTTTGGCCCCTAAGGCCAGTGCACTCATTAGAAGTGGAGATTTTCACATCAGCAGCAAGTGCCAGGATGAGCCTTGTGAGCCCTGTCAGGTTCCCTGAGGTTCTCTATCGCTGTAGGGCAGCTGGTTCCCCTCCAGATGCTCTCTCAGCGAGATCTCCAGTCAATCCCTGGGTCTTCCTGTCCACACAAATGCAGAAAGATCAGTGTGACTGGCCCCCACATGTTGCAGGGATTAAAGCAACTTGTGTGTCTCAGTCCTGATCCCTCACCGTATTCATACTGAGAAGAATGCAGCCAGCTTGGGATTTTTAGTTTTAGAGTTTCTTTTTATTTTTTTTTCCCGCAAACCGCAGTATCATTCTTAAAAGCACATCAAATCAGGAGTATGTGCCAGGCTCTCCAAGCTCATTAGAGCAGTTATAGAAGTGGTAGATGTGTTTAAAGAGATTGTGATAGAATGGCTAAGTTAAACAATGTACTTTGAGCTGTAGTATTTATACTTTATTTAAAGGAAAATCCTCATAAGTATTATATCTTTACCTGTGAAAAAGTAACTTCAGAGTTCTATACATTAATAACTTCATATTTAAATCTGTGAAATTCCTTAGAACAGTCCCGTATCACACATATATTGTTGACTCTGACTTTATATTAAAGCTACAGGACGAAAAAAATGGCTTACCATTAATCATTTGAGCTCCAACCACAGAAACAGAAAGCTCATAGCTGAAAAAATAATAATTATTTGTCCTTTTTCTGCTAGATCATTCATATTTTGCTTAGGGCTGTGTTGTGTGGTTTTAAGCATGCTGAAATCAGCAAAAGTAAAAATTCTAATAATGTTACATGCATGATTATAGAAATTTGCTCCCTCTAACCTGCAGACTTTGAAAATTAATGATCTGTATTAAAAATATGTGGCAATGTTTCAATAACTTAAAATAACACTATAGTACAGTCAGAATTTACTTTCTCAAGCAAACTTTTTCTTTCTCAGAGTCAGAGATTTAATAAACATGATGCGTTCCCTGTATGTAAAGGAGCATTAAAGTAATTTTGTAAAGGATTTTAATTCTATAATTTATCGCAGCATATCTTAGTAGAAATTGTAGTTTTCTGTTTAGGTTACATTAATGACAAGAGTTAAAAGTAGCATAATTACACTGCTGTCAGCAGATTTGAACCTGGGAAAAATGGAATCCATTAATTTTAACTATAGTTTTTTCTGCAAAAAGTTATTTTGGGAAAACATGTAAATTTTTTTCCTAATAAATAGGTCAGTTGGCTTAAACTCTTTAAGTAGTTTTGTTAAACTATCAGGATATCCTTTCCTGTGTCTTGCTTGTATAACTTGCTTGGCTAGAAATGTGATACCAAACCTGTCCTCTGTTTGTGGATCTTATTTCCATTCTTATCTGTACATCATGGCAATGGGCCATCCACAAGTTGAGACAATGGAACACCCATCTGATGTGAGTCCTAATCCTCAGTAATGATCTATTGGTAACCTGTCCGTTTGTAAGCAGTGAATCTGACATCCCAGCCTGGAAAGGGTTTTCTCTGCATAACCTCAGGTATAGAACCGTATAGAACCTTATAGAACCATAATCAACTCTGAGATCAACAAGAAACTGAAGGGAGTGACTGTCGTTCTCTAGCTATGACTGAATAAGCTTTACACACTTTATAGATGTATTCGCATTTGATTTTCCATATTAACCTTGAAATTCTCCTACTGTACAATTAAGGAGTAAAAAAAAAGATCAAAACAACTTATTATAAATGTCCTATGTTATAATCAGACTAATAGAACAATAGTAATAGCACTCAGCAGTAGAAAAGTGAATAAGGTGGTTTCATTCATGTTTTAGAAAGCATAATCAGTTGAAAACACAATAGCCTTAATGATATTGACATTAAACTACACCTGATCTATGACTTCTTTGTGCTACATCATTGTTCATTATGACCATATGAAGGCTAGTCTACATTTCCCTTGTTGGATGTAGTCAGTGTGTCCACGGGTGTGAGTCTGTGCGTGTATCCACCCACGCCTACCATTACACAGTTTCACAGAATAACACAAATATATTTCCTTTCAAAACAGATCAAACTAAATGGTGGCCACCTGAAACAGAAATGCTGTTCTCTAAAGCCACCAGTTTCATGTAGAGCTGTGGCGGGACTGCTTCATTTTCCAATAGACTTTCTTCCATCTCTACTGCATGGAATCACATATATTTGCTGTTATTTCCACCACTATGACCTGCAAACATCAAACTTGTGCGTGCATTATGGTCAGTACCTTGCTGTAGTGGCCACCAATACAGGCTTGTGACCCTGTGGGCAGTGCCAACTCACACACTGAGTTGAATTCTTTTGACTTTTATTCTAGTTTGTGCAAAGTAGGGAGCTGAGAGATGACACATGAAAGGCTGGCTCCTTGATTATCAAAATTTTACACTATCAAAAAACAAAGGCATCAGCATTAATTGGTCACAAATTATGTAATTATTTTATTAATTAGTACCTTATTTGTTAGTTATGTCTTGTGCTGATTAGTCCACATGCAGATTTCTTCCTTCACTTTGAGTCTGGGGCCCATTTTCAGTAGGTGGTCAATGAGCTGGTGGTCATGATGTCCCACTGCTGGAATTACCTTCCCCTCAGTTACTGCTCAGTCTGCTGATTTCACTCCTGGTGGCTATTGTCCAGACAGCCCATTCAATTTGGGATTGTCTTCCCTTTTCTGTAAAACAGATTAGCCAAACATACCATGTTCACAATGCCATTGGTTAATCATTATGGTGGGGCTACTCACTAACAACTAAAAAATTTTGCACAGTTTGGTGAGAGTCTTAAGGGGCTCTATATCAGGAATGCTTTGGTTTTTTCTCTTAACCTAATCTAAGGATCTTATCAGAGGAGTCCTGAAGAAGAAATAACCTTTTGCAGAACATAAAGATGTAAAATACATTTTAGAAGCATCTTACAGATACCCAGAGTATTTTAGTGGACAACAGCAGAGAAGAGTGAAAACCACAATATATTAGTTAAAATGTTATGCAAACCATTAAGAATATCGAAAAAATAATATGGGGTAGAATTATGAGGGAAGTGGTTTTTTGCAATTTTATATACAGTGAAAAATTTTTCAACTATTAAAATTTAACAAAACGTGTATCTTCTTCTTCTAACTAGATACTTCAGGCTAAATATAACAGAGTATAAAGTTAAGAAGAAAAATTTGTATTATAAAACTACAAATTGCCTCACAGGAGGCTAAAATTATTTCAGATTGCTTTTCTTGTGTGTTCTGCTTAGAGGCATATTATACATAATATGAAACATGACCAGTGGTTTGATATACTTGTTAAGAATGTCACATAGCCATTTTGGGAAACTGCTGTTACCCTGGAGACCAAAAGCAGAATTTATCTGGACAATTTCAACCTCAGCAGTTTATGAATCAGAAGTTTTGGGCATCCTCTATTCAAAAATATAGTAAGATAGGCATGAAAAATTGAAAAAATAAGAACTGGATTAAAAATCTCAATTTAAAGTCCGAGCTAATCAGCCAGGGAAGAATTTGTCTCATAGCTATGGCTTTCTGAGCTAACCATCACCTAGACTCGCCTTACAGACAAAACAGAAAATCTGTCACTCCAGAGCTCCGTTTTGCTAGACCTGTTTTGATGGTTTTTTTAGAATGATTTGTGTTCTAGATTTCATATGTTGGACTCTTGACATTTAGTACGCAAGAATTTAGGTCTCTCTATAAGTGACCAAAAGGTTCAAGCTCTCATTACCATCACTAGACACCCAGCCAATTCAGTCAGTGGGGTCTGTGGTGTCTAGCGAGCCCTTCTGGCAGAGGCAGATGATTATACCTGGTCTACTGACCAGCACTCTGGGTACTGTTCAATGAATTGCATACCCAGCACACATGCAGACACCTACACATCAGCACCTAAAGGGAGTGGTCCTCGGTACGTTGAATTGTAGCAGTCTTATCAGGAGTTCAGAGATGCAGCAGCACGCGAGTCGAGTGAGAGAATGAATTATTTATTAATTTTACAATATCATTTCTATATCCTAGTTCCAAAAGACAACGGGACAGTGTCCACACCTGTCCTGAGGTGATAGGCTGAAGCACCAGACGCCCATTTAAAAATATTATGTTACTGTACCAAAAACATAAGTGGAAAAACAGCAGGTGTGAGAGTTATTTACAAAACCCCATCTTACTGTTTACATAGCTTACATAGCAAAGGAAAATTCCCACAGAATCAGTGTGAGGAGATGGAAAATTTCTCTGCTTAGCAGCTTTTCAGCATCCACATTGAATGTCACTAAATTAGCAGCAGTAAGTATGAAGGGAATCCACTGGAAGCAGTTCGTATGTACAAGCTGCACTGCAGATACTGAATCAAACATGTTGCATCACTGGTGGGCAAGTAAATTTTATGCAACTCTCTACAGTACGTTTTGCCAATAAACTCAATATTCCTGCGCTGGTTATTTGTCTACTACCATCTCATCTTCATATGCTCTCTGCAGATTTGGATGATAACTCTCTGACTTCTAAACAATGCTTCATTATCTATCCTTCTGTGGTGTCTGTTCAAAGTGTACCAGTAAACAAAAATTACCTTAACATAGAACTTCATGTAATTTTGAGAAAAAGATGCAAACATACAAAGCTCTTCAGTTCCTACAATGCCAAGAAGATTTTTCTTCTCCCTGAATTGTGAATTAATGGGTTATGCTTTGTCTACAGGCCTTTGACTTTTCATGCAATTCCTTCTGTATCTCATTTTTTTGCAATTTATCTTAATGGAAGCTGAAGATGCTGTAAAAAGGCTTGAAAATAAAATCTTTATGTAAGCAAAGTTGTTCAGGTTTTCAGATAGCTTACCTACAAACTGTCTACAAATAGTTGAAGGGTCTATTTTGTTGCCAAAATCAGTCACTGGGCAAATAAATTTCAAATTAAGGTAGAATCATCCCATTGTCATTCTAAGGTCATTTCAAGAAAAAAGTATAAATGGAAACTTGAAAAAATACATTAAATTAGGCATAAATTATTTTTTTATGAAACCACAGCTGCATAGTGGCCTTCAAGAAAGGAACTAATGTTGTTGGGTTTTGAATGAGGATAAATACCTGTACTGGATCTGAGAGTTAATTCTTCTCCTATCAGCTTTGTGGTTCTATGCTTTGGACATGTGACGAAAACTGTGTTGATAACTCACAGATTTTAAGTTATTGCTGAGCAGGGCTTAAACAGCCTCAAGGTCTATCCTGCTGCTTGTGCTGCCATCCTGTGAGTAGGCTCGGGGTGCACCAGAAATTGCAAAGTGATACTGCCAGGACAGCTGACCCCAGCTGACCAAAGGAATGTCCCCTACCACACGACTTCACACTCAGGAATAAAACCTGTTTTATCTACGATAACCATAGTTGTTATTTTTCAAGTTTGTCTTTTCAACTAATTCCAAACTATTCAGCAGGATTTCACTTTGCACATGGATGCAATTTCATCAGTTTGCATATGGTGCATATGGTCAATTTGAGCTGCATTTGAGCTGAACAAAATTTATGGCTGTTAAGATTGCTTAGAAGAGTAATTTCCTGTATGTTTTATAGTTTGCAAAAGAATGTGCACAGTTATAATATTTGATGCCCTAACTGATAGTTTAAATTCATTATACCAAGTGCTTTGTAGTCATACAGTAAAGGATAATTTCTCCAAGGAATTTATAAACCAATACACAAGGACACTTATTTAATAGACAGAAAAACTGAATATAGAGTTTCTAATGGAAACTGGCTGTTCTTAAATTGATTATTAAGGGTTTCCAACTTGGGTGTTTCCTCAAGATCACAGGACTAAGTCTGTGAACTAAATTCCACTCTCCTTAAAGAGTGATCAAGATCTTAACTGGGCCATCACAGTTCCTTAGTGAGTCTGAAAGGGAGATGAAGATAATAATCTCTACACATGTTCCTCTTGGTCAAGGATAGCACTGTTGCCATGACAGCTCATGCCACTACTTTCACCTGCAGGTTCAAGAGAAGGAAGAAGGTAACAGGTTTTTCAGGTTATCAATTTATTTTCTTCTGTTCTTCTTCTCTATCACTATCTTGGTAACGTCTGTTACATTTACATTGGTTTGTCCTTCAGCATTGTTTCCATATAAAATGTAATTATTTTCTACATTTATCTGGTTTCAACTAGAAGTCAATTATTCTTCTATGCCTGAAAGATTTAGAAGCATTTATTCTCTTACAAATCAGAATTCCTTCTTCTATTTGCATACCTTCAGAACATGACAAATATAAAGCTGTATAAAGTGAAGTTATACTAAGCACAGTTATCAAGAGAAACTGTTTATAAACTCAGATAAAACTCAACAAAAAACCAAAAAAACCAACGCAGCAACTCCTATTTTAATAAGTATTGAATTCTTATAACAAAATAGCCAATTTTTCAGAAGTCTTTACACTTATTTAAAAAGGGAAAGGGATTGCAACCAATAATATATTTAAGTATTCATGAAAGTCAGTCTTTCATGGTACTTGTGAAAATCTGATCTTGCTTACTTAAGATTTGAGGATCCTTCACTATCCCATCAAAGATAAAATTTTGTTGCTAAAAGGAGTGAAAAAAATCCACGTAATTTTCTAGCAGCTTGCAATCATGGGGAATTGGGATGTGTAATACGAATACCCCAGACAATGCTTTACCGAAGATAATTGTTAATTATCATCACCTGTTTATAATTTCAGCTCTGACTAAAGATGTTGCCTTTTAGAGAGTGCTCATACCTCCTTCTGAAGTTAAAAATAAATGGCATAAACTCTGATATTAGGGCAGGACTATATTGCTTGAAAACAGGCAGTGAAACTGGTTTCTCTAGGTTTTCATGTATGGGGAGAAATCAGCATATCCCAAAAATAATAGAAATCATTGGGGTTTTTTGACTTTTTTTGCTACCTCACAGGGAGAGGTGATATCTATCCCATTTCGAGTTGAAGCTCTTGTGTCGTGCTTGAGTAAATGTTACCCACTTAGGGTCTTCTCTGTACTGCTGTGCCAGATTTTTTACTGATCAGAATCTCCTCTATATAAGATTTCAGTATTTTGTAAAGCACATATATATAGTTAGGTTGTTTTTTGAAGGTCAAAATCTAGCTTTAGAAAAATCTGCCTGTAAAGGTGGGAATCCATATTAGCAAACCATTTTAAACACCAGTGAACCGAGACATGAAATTTCATTTGTTGGTTTGGTTTGAAATAAAAGCTTGCTGAAATGTGATTTGGTCTTTAAAACTGCCTGTTCTTTTCCTCTTTCATTCCCTCCATATATAAGAAGAAAATTTATTTTAGAGGTCTGAGCTCTGATCTTGCAACAATAATATTAAACAGATTTTCCATTGCCGTGCAATAGCACTGAATAAAGCACATAAAAGGCAACTTGGTCATGAGTGAAAAAGAAGGGTTATGAGCCTTCAATCATAGACCAGACTGCTATTAGTTTAAAAGGATGTTTATGGATAAGATGTTCAACAGGAAGACTGTCTTTCTCTTTATATATTTAAGTACAAATGTGATTTTCTTTAAGAGATAAATTGATGTAGAATAAAATGAAAAAAATAAATTAATGTGGCTATTTTTAAATACAATACACCTAGAGATTCAGCATAAATCTAAGTAAAGGCTTTAGGTTATCCTCAGATTCATCTAATGCTGCAAAGGCCTGAAAGGGGGCGTTCAGTAAATGTTCGTATTAAGCTGAAAGTGAAATGCCTTAAAGAAAAGAGTTGCAGTGCAGGTTGAATGAAAGATCCCAGGAACTGTGGACTTCTGTTATTTGCACAGACAGGTTTTGAAATCAATAGCTTTTCTCAGCCAGAGTTATGGTAAAAAGAAGAGTCCTCAAAATAAGACCACCTGTGTAGTCATGATGTAAATACATTCTGTCAGTGTGGTGGGTTTTTTTTATTCCTTCACTGTGGATTCTTTTTTTTAATATATGAGTAGTTTTGTGAAGTCTGTTGCAAACAGAACTGTGTACCAAAATGTTGACATGTACATTAACGTTTACTGGGTGGTGGATGGAAACCACTAGCAGGAGGAACCCATGGCTTGGTAAATGCGTATTTTGAAAATGTAAAATATAGCTTAAAATAACAAGAAAGACAGACTAGATGAGAGCAATTCACCTGATATAAGTAATTCACCTTGATGCCATGTTTAAAGTGTTTGAGATTCTTTAACAATTTGTGAGAAAAGAAATACTACTTATGTTACTGAATGGTATGGATAATATACATACATCCAGAGATCAAATGGAGGATAGTAAAATATACTGATGAAGAATTCAGCAAATTGTGTCGTGAGCTTACCTTTATCTTGTTCATCAGATTTTATTTCATCAGATGCCTTCTTTCATTATTCTTTCTGTCTTTTCAGTTTATCTTGCCGTAAACACCACTTAAAAGTATAAAATGTCCTGTTCATTTCCAGCTAAAATTTTTCCATAGTTAATGTTTTCCATTCGTTTTGGGAAGAGGGAGATGGGAATGGAGAATAGGAGGGAGGCTTCCATTTTTAATTATTCGCTCTTAGCCAATTAATTTTCTAGTGATGAGGAAGTTTTGGAGCATTTGAGGCTCACAGAGTGATTTAACCTCCTCCAGCAGCAGGTATTTTGCCTTTATTTGAAAGAGCATGTTTGGGAGTCTGTAGCATTGTGTTGAAGCACACAAAGTATTTTTGTTCTACCATTACAGAATTGCACTAGAATAACAAGACTCTTTCACAAAGGCCCTTTTATGTGTTCTTTTGAAATTGCATACAGTATTATGTTACTAATGCAGGCTGTAAGGTTTTCTTTAAAAGTGTCAGAGAAATGCATGTAAAAACCCCTTTGTGCTGATGGAAATAAACATTATGCTGAATAAAAACTTAGGATATTTCGTCTTCCTTTGCTGTGCAAACAAAATAGGCAAGTCTGGCATTGTTTACTGAATGTTTGTACTGTATGTATTATTTGCAGAAGGACATAAAAAGCTAAGGAAAAACAACATAGACCATAAAATATGATATTTGAAACAGAACATGACAAAGTATGTACATTTATACATGTTTAAGAATAGCCTTTTGAATTATGAGTTATAGAAATGGCCTGGTTGCTAATACAAAATTATGACTAATTTAATTTTTAACATGGTAGCTAAGAGGCATCTTTGTAATACAATTGAAAATTTGATTAGGAAGAAAATATGTACCATATCTATCTATCTATCTATCTATCTATCTATCTATCTATCTACCTATCTATCTATCTATCTATGTATTATAAAAACCTCCCAGTTACACAAATAAAACCTGGAATACTTTTACTCTATAGTGACACGAAACAGAATCCAAACTGTAGCATGATGTTGTTAACACTTGACATACTGTAAGAGAGAGTTTTTTTCTATAGCATTTTGACAGCTGTTTTTTTCAGTACTGTATAATTTTCTGAAATCATAGAATCATAGACTGGTTTAGGATAGAAGAGACATTCAAGTCCCAACCCCCTGTCATGGGCAGGGACAACTTCCACTGGACCAGGCTGCTCAAAGCTCCATCCAGCCTGACCTTGAACACCTCCAGGGAAGGTTCACCCTCCACTTCTCTGGGCAATGTTTCAGTGCCTCACCACCCTCACAGTAAATAATTTCTTTCCAATATCTAAACCCGCCCTTTTTCAGTTTAAGGCCATGACACCATTGCCTATCACTACATGCCCTCTCCAGCTTTCCTGTAGTCTCCCTTTAAGTTCTGGAAGGTGCTGTAAGGTCTCCCCAGAGACTTCTCTTCTCCAGGCTGAAAAGCCCCAACACTTCCAGCCTGTTCGCTCCTAGGAGAGTTGCTCCCATCCTCTGATCATCTTCATGGCCTCCTCTGGACTCACTTCAAGAGGTCCATCTCCACCTTATGTTGGAGGTCCCAGAGCTAGATGCAGCTCTCCAGGTGGGGCATCACGAGAACAGATCCCAGATGCAGAATCATGTCTCTCAGCCTTCTGCCCACGTTGCTTTTGATGCAGCCCAGGACTCAGTTTTCTGGGCTGCAACTGCACACTGCTGGATCATTGCATTGAGCTTCTTGTTAACCAAGACCCTGAAATCTTTTCCAGGGCTGCTCTGAGTCTATTCTCTGCCCAGCCTGTATTTGTGCTTGGGGTCGCCCTGACCCAGGAGCAGCACCTGGTACTTGGCTGTATTGAACTTCATGAGGTTCACACGTGCCCACCTCTCCAGCCTGCCCAGGCCCCTCTGGATGGCATCCCCTCCCTCCAGTGTGTGGAAAAGCTACTCCAAAAAGCTTGGTGTCATTGGAAAACTTTCCGAGGGTGCCCTCGATCCCACTGTCTGTGTCACTGACAAAGATGCTAAACAGTGCTGGTCCCAACACTGACCCCCTGAGGAACATCACTTGCCCCTGGTCTCCACCAGTGACATCACTGATCTCCAGGAATACAATAGATGTCAGCAAATGAAATGAACACCAGTGTGTTCATGTTCTAATATAATCTTCATTGTGACCTATTGCAGCCAGCTCACCCACATAATGATGTATTTATCATTTCCTATGTTTTTATCAGAAGTGTACATTATATGGAGAATATTAGCTCACCACAGATCACGATGAGCTATTACAGTGTTTTGTGATTCATAAGTCTTTTCAAAAGGCTTTTTGTTTCAGCTGTTATGGAGACAACATTAAAAGTATATATCCAAACCTGTTAAATCATACATTAAAGAAATTTTGCTACTCAATAAAAGGTTTCATGGGGGATCAGTGTTTTCCCTCTTATTAGTGACAAGAAAAATAGGTGATTTTATAGATAGACTTTTAAAAACGTTCTTTAAATTAGAGTATGCATTATTGCATTTTCTATGCTACAGTATAAATTATAACTAATGTTACTCCATTAAGTGACAATTCTCCTTGACATTAAACCACAGTTTATTATGCAGAAAGGCTTCTGGATTTTTAAGTATTGGCATTTATTTATAATGCAAAGACTAATTCTTGGTTAAAGACATATTAACTTTTAGTAGTCTTTATCTTATTTTGTGTCATGATGTCACGCTCTACAAGGTAAAAATTTAGCTGTGTAACAAAAGCTTGCTCATCTTTTGCATATCAATTTGCATATCAATTGCATATCAATACTGATTTCAACTAGACCCTTATATGCACTCATCATTTTGATTGTCTTGATCCAAATGCAGAACTTTTATTCAAAACATGTATGTGACAGTTTCACCCCAGAAAAAGTATTCCTAAATACTAAAAGTGAAATAAACTTATATAGTAATAAATTTTAATAAATAATAAATACAAAGCAGCTTGAAGTTTCTGATTGCAAAAGTTCTTGAAAATTTAATTAATCCTATTTAAATTGTCTTCACTTCTATCGATCCCAATAAGATTTTTCGATTAGAGGGGTTCATCGTAAAAATATATTACAAACTTCCTTCTGCAAGACTTCTGATTGTTCTTTTTGAAGTGCACTTTATTAATTTTATTATTTGAAAATAATACCAACAATAATAGAGTTATTTATGTCTGAAACACCAATCATGGAATCACAAGGGTAAAGAAATCTGGATATGTGTTTGGAGTTATAATTACATTGCTGATACTGCCCATGAATGAAAATAGCTTTTCAGTAGGTGTATATGGTGGATTGCTCACCAAAGCAAATAGATTTAATTGACTCAAATGTCCATGACTCATTCACAGCAAATTTGGTTTTAAAGGGGGGGTCAGGGAATGAGTTTTGAAAAAGGTGTAAGTTCCTTATATTCAAATCTCTTTTACATAAGTTTAAACAGATCTTTTTTCCCAACATCATAACCTTCACTTTTCTCATTTGATTGATCCCTCAGTGAAAGAAAATCTAGGGGTAAACACTAAACCTTATTTTTGCATGAGCCTCCAGAACTACTTAACTGTGTGGGATTGTTCCCATTCCCATTCCATATATATACTGATAACTCTCCTCTACCACAGCCTCACTTTTCTTTCTCACACTTACCTGTATACTTTTATCCTGCAATTTATTTCTCAATCTTGTCCATGTTAAAACAAAACGTTATCCTATTTCCCAGCAAGGGACACAAAATACTGACTTCACTTAAGCCAGAAATTTCAAATCAGAAGGATCTTACACAGATGGGCTTTTGCAAATCTGGGGAAGGTTGCCAAGTAGGTATAAAAGGAAGTTAGCTTTTGTAAAATTTCTCATTAACCGAGTATTTTATGGATTAGATGAAGTTATAATCTTCAGTCTAGGAGTCTTTAATCAGCTTCTCCTAGGAGAAAATGGATGGGTTGACAATTTTGGGAGAAATCAAAACATTTGTTATTTGTGAATTTTTTTTTAATTTAACTACGAAATAGAACAGAAAGTTACTCAAAATGGAGATAGGATAGGCTTCTAACTAGCAATTAGTTGTAACAGCTTTTATTTGAAAGTGCATTCATTTTAAATACAGGGTGCTTTACAGCAAAGTTCTTTTCTGTACTGGTTTCATTTTCTTTCTACATAGAAAGCTATGACCTTGGATCATATTTAATAAATTTTTCACTTGGAGCTTCCAAAGACACCATCAATTTTGCATCATTTCTCTCACCAGCTGCACTTTTGTTCACACAGTTTACCACATATGCATGGACAGTTATATTCTTTATTCTAAACAGGACAGTTTGTCCTTTTAAATTTTGATGTTTATTTTGACAAGAGCAAAGTAACAGGCAATCCATATTAAAAAAAAAATCTCTTACAAGAGCAAATTCAGAAGCTTTGCTAGCCCCTATATTCACATTTACAAGAAAACTCTACTCACTGGTTTGAGGAGCACTCTCCTTTCCCAAACTGACAGTTAAAACACTGTTGTAAGGAGAATGATTTTTAGGTTCTATTGTTGAGGAGCACTTAAAATAATTCTACCTGCTATTGAGTTTTTAAATATGTATTTTCAAACTTAAAATTAGAATCTCTTTTATCGAGGAATACTTTTGACAGTGAATCATATTTCAGATTCACTAAAAAACCCAAGAAATAGCATTCGCCTTTTTTCTTCAAGTATAGTTTTTCTTGGTGCATTTGCAAACACTTTGGTCCCTACTCACAGAAATATGCAGACAGTATCATGGGAAGTACAAGTCATTCCTCACATTCCCTTCTTTCAGCTCTGTGGCACCAGGAATAAATCTCTCATTTCCTGAGATGTAAGACAACCACCATCTCCTGGATTTCACTTTCTGTCTTCAGAAAGGAATTTTTTCCCTATAGTCTAAGTCAGTCATAGGGGAAAAAAAAGTGACTTTTGATAAGATGCACCTCTCCTTGCTGAAGTTTAGCCATTTAATGGTTCATCTCATCCCAAGGCAGAAGTCTCAAAGAGATGCCTATCTGTGTCCTCTGACCTCTCATCAAATCTTGATGAATGACTTGAATTAGATGCCATTTTGATAGTATAGGGTTAAAATGGTTTTTTATTGTAGTAGCTAGAGCAGGCCCCGAGGGCAAGGCGCACATTCTGTTCAGGCAGGTCCGAACCTGTGCACCTGCCCAAATGGTAAGGGGCAAGCTTAAACTTGTGTAGAAGACTAAGATAGATGAGCTAACTGTGTAACTGCACCTGGGAAGAGGGGCTGAAGCTCATGCTTGAGTGGAAACAATAATGAATAGATGATTGGGGAGGGATCTTGCAAATTATGCCTGGGTAACTGATTAACATATCGTGATGTAATGGAAAGGGTATATAATGTGACTATCGGAAATCCATAAGCTGGGGATTGATTTGGGTCTGTACCCCTCTCCCCCGGCGCCTCAATAAAAGCACCTGGCATATAACCTGCCCGTGGTTATGTGTTTCTACGCTAACATTTTAACTGACAGGTAAATGTGAAACAAATCCTAAACTCTAACTCTTAAAACGCTGCAGGGCCTGTCCTTGTTGACACCTCATGGTGAAATACAGCTCTCTCTCATAGTAATTAGACTCATGCAAAATAATAAGTGGTGCGGAAAAAGATTTGTACATACAAGCACTGTAACAGGTAAATCAATCTATCAGATAGAAAAACACTCAGTTTGTCAAAATGGAGCCTGTAACACATGATAATCCAGAGATCCTGGTAGATTTGCAGAGCTTCATCCCACTGAGTACTTAGATACCTAAAGTCAAAATGGACAAGTCTCAAGAGCACAGTTTAACAGTCATAGAATCATAAAGGTCAGAAAAGATATCCAAGGTCATCAACTCCAGCCTTTGACCAAATACCACCATGATGACTAAACCACACCATGAAGTGCCACTGCTTGTTTTTTGAACACTTCCAGGGATGGTGACTCTATCACTTCCCTGAAAAGCCTGTTCCAGTGCTTAACCACTCTTTCAGTGAAGAAATTTTTCCTAACATCCAAGCTGAACCTCTTTTGGCGAAAGTTGAGGTTATTTCCCATTGTTTTATTCTTATTCCAGTTGCCTAGGAGAAGAGGCACTCATCTCTTACAACCTCCTTTCAGGCAGTTGTAGAGACTGAAGAGGTCTCCCCTGAACCTCCTGTTGTCCAGAATAAACAACCCCAGTGCCCTTAGCCACTCTTTATGTTCCAGATCCTTCACCAGCTCCATTGTCCTTCTCTGGACACGCTCCAGCACCTCAATGTGCTTGTTGTAATGAGGGACCCAAAACTGAACACAGGATTTGAAGTGAGGTCTCACCAGTGCTGAATATAGGTGGACAATCTGGTTCTGGTTCTGTTGGCCACACTATTCTCAGTTGTCTGGTGTTTTAGCTATGATTACTATCACTTTACCCTGAATGAAGGCTCTACCACTGTGAAAAGAGTGAAAAAAAATACACTATCTCTTCCTCTGGCAGACCTTTCGTGCAAAATCCAACACTTCTGGCTTGATTTTGCAGTGACTGCTGCAGGTGGAGTCCTTCCAATGTCATGAACTCACTAAGCCAAGCAGTGAGGTACACAGTGTTGGACTGAGGGGATTCTTAACAAAGCCTTTGGGTACCTACAAAGGCAGATTCTACCTCATTTGACCACATGTGTGAATGCATATAACAGATGCACTCTGAAACATAAGAGCCATGAAGCAATTTAAATAAAATCATGCTGCTGTTGTATGCGCTATGCCTTGCTATTTTGCTCTATTTGATTATAGCTAAGGTATGGAAACTAATTCTGTATTACACATGTTCAGAGCCTGAGACCTTTAGCTGGCTTTTAGAGAACAAGCATTTATAGCATTACATTGATCATCATGGTGTGAGGTTTGCTTTTTGGGGTTTGGGTGAAGGTATTCTGACTAAAACCAGGAAGCATGTAACGTAGAAGAAAATGTTTTCTGCACATTGGAGAGTAATGGAATTTTATGATTAGTAAAATTAGAACACACACTTATTGTAATGGTTAATGTTGTTTTGCATCACCTTTGTAAATGGACCTTAGGACATGATGGGTAAAAACTCAATTTTTAATGATCTTTCAGAGTGCAGCCCACTAGAGTTGTACCTAAGAAAACAACTGATGTGAAAAAAAATGCAGGTTCTATAATTCAGTTTTATGAAGGTAACATGAAACTGAAGTGGTGTCATAGACCATAAAGATATAAATTGCAAGGTGCTATCAGCCTTGAAGGCATTGACATGATAAACCAAAAAGCTTTTGGAAATACAGAGAAATTTAAGCAGGTTGACAAGTATGGCCATTTAAATATGAATAAGGCATGCATTTCTAAATTAAGCTGGCTGTTTACCTGACTATTTTTAGATAGTCTCATTCGGTCTTTCTACCTACGTGCAAAATAATAATAAAAACTTTGCAGCCTGTTTTGGAAGTGATCAGATAAACAGCCAGCTTAAACACTCAATGAAGTCTGAATATATATATATACACGTGTGTGAATATATATATACATACATTCATATACATATATATATATATAGAGAGAGAGATATACACACAGGTATTTTACCCTTTTCTTATAACTTGTCAGTTACTGCCCACCTATTACACTCTCTTTTCTGAGTTAGCTCCAGCTAATCAGATGCTGATTGGGGATGCTAGAACACACTTGCTGATGATTATGTGTTATTTTAACAGGAGAATGACAATAATTTCCTGTAATGCCACTTGTTAAGGTAATTATGCTGTAATTGCCTTATCAAGGTGTCATAGAGGAGAGAGGAGAAACTCTGAGATTTCACAGCTGCTGTCATGTTTGATAAAGTGTTATCTTGAAAATATATTATCAGTCATCAAGCTAAATTTCTGCCAGTTGTTTTAAATCAGAAAAATCTCTCTTGGGTGGGGCATATGACCTCAGCATTTGATGTTTCTCAGCCTGATAATTAGGGAGGATGGATTATCTTTGTTTTACGGCATAAACCTAACAACAGATTTGTGTAGATGAGAGTACGTAAATGCAGCTTCATGAAGGTGGCTGTAGTTTTCAAAGGTGAGAAGCTGCTTGCTGTGCAAATATAGACTTCAACTGTAATCTTGGTTTTAGAGTATAGCTACAGTTATTTGGATTTTGTCTCTGATGCAGAGAGAGAATGTGACACCTCTAAAATAGCAATTATTTTTAGGAGCTATTATAGGTCTCATAAACCTGTGGGGTTTTTTGTTTGTTAAGGAATTAGACAGCCTTAGTAAGAGCACTAATTTCAGACTTACAGAGGTCCACTTTCCAAGACCTGCTTAAAAGGAAAAAAGGCTTGAGCACTGTTCCTTTAGGTCAGAAATACAAAATACCCAGTGAGAATTTAGAATTATCAAGTGCCTGGCATCAGGGTAAAATCCAGATGAAATGTAACATTTGGCATGCCTAGTTTTGCAATGATGTCCAAAGTGATTTTTATTTTTCACATTCAGCTTAGTCATGAAACCATGAACTGAGAAATCTAAGCAATGCCTATGGAATACACCCATTATGCAACTGCACTGCCAAGAGTTCACTCATACTCAGGACAGTTTAACTCAGAGAGAAGTAGCCACTACTTCAACTTGTGATGACTAATTGTCCCTTAAATGATTATTAGTAATAATAAGGTCAAAAGTAGTAGAGAATTAAGCTCATACAACCTAAATCATTATTTAGACTTGCACGCAATGTCAGCAGGAATTAAGGGTTGTTCACCTTACTAGGTCTTGCCCAAGTGCATGCTTTAAGAAAGACGAATGAATGTGCATATAATATTTTTGTGCATTTGCATCTGTTTCATACCTTCAAGAAGCTGATGCAATATACCATGGCAGTGATTATATAAGCAATCCACAGATAGGTACACTAGCTTGATTAATGTCAGATCTTGCACTGAAGCACTTCTCCAATCAGAAAATTGAGAAACTAAATTTGGAGGGGGAAGCATTTTTCTATTCTTCCCGACACGTCTTTCCTTCTCTCTGAACTATTTAGAGATGTGCGGCTAACTGTGTAATTTTCTGAACAGAACATCAGCTTCAATTCCTTGGATTATACAGTGCAAAATCCAGTAAAAGAAGCATCACTGACAGTTTTGAAACAAATTTGGCAATCCATTTGTCAGCTGGGTGAGAAAAAAGAGTTACATTGCTAGCAGCGCTGATGGGACATTTTAACTGATCCATCCATGGAAACTCAAGCTCCGCCAAATTTACAAGGGCACACTCTCGAACTGATGACATTCCTCCATCTTCTCGTAACTGGTTAACTTCTCAGCTTTAAATGTATTTACTACCAAAACCTCAGAGAATGTCTAAGAATAAGAAAGTAACCATGAAGTTAGTTATAGCATGTGTGACTCTACTAATAGAAAGGATGAAAGCAGAAAAAGAGAAGAACAGAAATCAGTATATGCAGGAATTAGTAGAAAGGATCTTTGGGGAAGATGGTCTGAGGAACAGAAGGTGAATTTGTATCTTTAATACGTGGTACTAGAGGCAGAAAACCAATCTATATATTCTAAGTCATTCTGAGGCATAAAAAAAAAAGGGAAAGTTAATGATTTTACCAAAATTTTTAAGTATATGAAAGAAGAAAAGAAAGAAGATATTTCGCAAAAACTAGAACAAAAGGTTCATAATCAAAACAAATACAAGAAAAACAAAGAAACCAAAAAATCCCCAAATCAAACCCAGCAGGTAGGACTAAAATGAAAATGAATAATATGAAAAATGGGTTACAGACAAGAAAAGTAGAAGCAGCAAAAATGAAAGTTTCCATGAAAAAATAAAAAGAGAAATGAAAGTTCCATGATGTGACTGTGATGGAAAGCAAATTTGGCATTTCACAGATAAGGCAGCAATAATTATAACTTTATACCTTTTAATTTTTATAAACCAGCAAGTAAATGAAATTAGGACCTGAAACAGCATATTCCTAACAAAACAAAAAAATGAGAGGCAAGAACTGTTTAGTTTAGTTTGATTTTATTCACTGTCAGCCCCAGAAGGCCACAAAAAAACTGAGCTATTCAACAACCACTGAGCTATTTCCTTGAGAACACATAAAGAATGAGGGATGCCCAGATGGCCTTCAGAATGAGAAATAAAATAAGAGAGAGCTTGGGGTTTCAGAACTTTCTAGTGTGTGACAAACCAATTTCCCTTTTTATACTTCCAAGAATACCAGAACAACATGGATTTTTAAGCTCAGCTACAGTCAAACTTAAACTGATTTCCTGGTTAAGTGAAAAAGCAGATGAGGTATATCAGCAAATTCTTTGATACTGTCCTATATTGTATCCTTAAGACCAAAATACAAATATATTGTATTCATGTGCAACTGATTAAAAAAACCTAGTCAAGTGTTTATTAGCAGTGCAACATCACACTAGAAGAATATTTCAAGAGATGTCAGGTGGATGTGGGATGAACCATGTTCTATCGATTGTTTTCATTAATGACTTAACTAATAGAATAAGATTGTATCTAGTTACAGTCAGATTGTTCCAAGAGATGGACAATTAAAGGACTGTGCTAATTTTGGCTGGTATAGAGTTAATTTTCTTCCCAGTGGCTGGTACAGGGATGTGTTTTAGATTTGTGCTGAACATGGGTTGATAACATAGAAATGGTTTTGTTATTGCTGAGCAGGGCTCACTCAGAGCCAAGGCCTTTGCTGCTTCTCATACGGCCGTGCTGGCAAGAAGTCTGGTGGTGCCTGGGAGGCTGGGGGGAGACAGAGCTGGGAGAGCTGACCCAAACTGACTAAAGGGATATTTCAGACCATGTGGTATCCTGCTCAGTCTATAAAGTTGGGGGGGAAGAAGGAGAAACGGGGGAAATTTGGAGTGATGGTGTTTCTCTTCATAAGTCACCGTTATGTGTGATGGGGCTCTGCTCTCACTGAACACCTGCTCACCCTTGGGAAGGAGTGAATTAATTCCTTGTTTTGCTTTGGTTGCATATGCAGCTCTTTCTTTCCCTATTAAACTGTGTTTATCTCAACACACGAGTTTTCGCACTTTTACCATTCTGATACTTTCCACAATCCCGCTGAGGGGAGTGAGTGAGAGGCTGTCTTGGTGCTTGGTTGGTGACTGGTTAAAACACAACAAGGATTCATGCTGCAAAAAGATAATTCTGTTTTAATATAAGGGAATTTTTTTTTTCCACAATAAACATGGACAAAAATGAACAGGTTGCTCAGCAAGGTTGTGTAATCTCCATCCTTGGATTTATTCACAACTTGACTTGACCCTGATAAACCCCATATAACTTTGAAAATGCTCTTGCTGTAGAAAGAGATGGGAGCAGAAGTATTTTCCAACAGAAATTATTCTTTGATTCCAAAATTACCTCAAAGTTATTGTTGAAAATTGAAAGAAAACATGGGAAACTTGGAAGGAAACACAACCTGGATAAATTGACAAAACAATGCATAATCAGTAAAAAAATAAAATCAAAACTCAGAGAAGGTGAGAACAGAAAATTATTTCCAAAGAATCTGAAAGTTATCTTCTGAAACTTTGACTTTAAAAAAAAAAAGCCACCCATCAACCAAGGGCAGGGGTTTGGCTTATTATATAAATATCTATTCTTTTAAGAAAAGAAGTCAAGTTCTGTTCTGGGCTATTCTGTTTGCAAGACAAAAAAAGTAGATGTTGAAAAATTAACTAATGGTTCCATTCTAGCTGGGACTTCTTAGGCTTCATGTTGAGCATTCTGTCTGGTTTTATAAATGTTATTTTAAGAAGATTAAAGCCAAATCAGCAGTAGCAGGCAAAATATGAGTGACAATGCTGAGACTGTTAAACACACTGTGTGAAAAAGGTTAAAGGAATTTTTGAAGTATTTAACGAAAAGTGGGGATGATTTTTGTGTAGTTCCAGTACACAAAAAGCTCTTTACAGAGGATACTGATGTGCAGTGTATCTACTGTGTCACTGGACAATAAAGCTAGAATTAATGAACACAGTGTGCACTTAAGACATTTTTAGGTAAAATTCTCTCAAATATGAATTCTAGTTATAAAAAGACTAAAGCACTGGAACGGATTATTGAGGAGTGTCATGGAAAATCAATAGCAGATTTCTAAAAAGAAGTTAGATAATCTTCTGCCAGTAACAGTCTGAGAACATGTGAACCTGCTTTAACAAGGAAAGTTAAATCAGATAACCTCTCGACATTTATCCTACATTTGCAATGCTGATGACAAATGGTTACCAACTGGTTTTGGTGTGATCACAAAAGCTGCAGAAGGAACTGCCATTCACATGACACTCTTTCCTCTTTATCACCATGAAAACTTCATCCATCTGCAGTCATCTGTGGTTCAATGACAAAACCAGTGTCTCTCTCTTCAAATGATACTCAAATGAAACCAAGATTAGGAGACCCCAGACAAGGTTTCTCACAGCCCTTCCTTCCATACTTTTTTGTTTCCCAAAAGTTCCACCCGAGGCTGCACCATAATAGAGATGGCTGTGCCCCCTAGGAAGGCCAGCAGAGGTTTTATCTCACTGTGCCTCTCTTTTCAGTAGTTTTTATATCAGTCATGAAATGACTTTTCTCTAAGCCTTAAAAATGACATTAAAGAGGGAGGAGAAGAGACCTTAGACAGTAATGCAAGAGTGAAAATTTATAAACTGATAAGTAACAACCACCTGAAGACTGGAAATTTGAACTCATGAGAAGATGAAAAATGGCAGACACAGAGTAGAGTCAGGAGAAGCACAGTGAGGCAGAGCTGCTGGAAGCAGGATGTGGTCAGAGCCCAGCAGCTTTCTGTCAGGGTGGATGGGTGCTGCCATGTGCCTCGACACCAACTCTCCTCCTGCCTCAAATGCCTCGTCAGTTAAGCAAATGTTTAAAGGATAGGTCGGGAAGGAAGGGCAAACTATGGAACTGCTGTGCAATTTGGGTTTTTTCCTCTTTTTACACAATTTTAATTTGCTGAAGTCATTAATTAGCAGTCACTGATTTATTAAAGAGGCTCTCCTGGGTATGCTTGTGCATCTAATTTACAGTATGTGTTTCAGTGAAAAATTTAAGGATGAAATGAGTTATTAATAGACACACAGTCTGACATTTAGATCAATAGAAATGCATTTCCAAGGAAGAATATTCCTTTCATGCCCACTGATGGCTTTATGGACCGAGATACTGCATTGTTTCCATGTTTCTGTTAAATGACATAAGCCATTATTTAAATTGTGATGTTGATTTATTTTGCTTTCTTGCTTTTTGAATATTTGATGTCCCTGGTATATGTCAAAAAAGAAATTTTATGAGATGGCTTTTTTTACATTCACCTTGCATTTGCTTTGATGCTTTGAAGCTTCACAAATACATTTCAAGTGTGAAAGGTTTTAAGATACGGGGTAGTGGTCCTGCTGGTTTTAAAACAGGCAGCTAGATATTTTGCGGCCAGAGGATAGAAGACCATTGGAATACTCAGGTTCCAAAAATCAGAATATCCTGACAAAAATATGCCTTGGAGATATGTACTGGTTTTTACTAGAGCAAAACTAAAAATACACAGCATCCCAATGAGGACAGCTAACAAATACTGACAAGGCTTGGCCTTGTCTGACAGAAAAACATGTAGTGATTCATTTCTGCAGGAAACCCTTCTCTGTGCTTTAACAGCATTTGAACACTAATAAGGTTGAACATCCCCTGCTTGTGTGGAGAACTGCTCAGTAAAAAAAGAAGTTTTGATTTTCCTTTCTTGCAAAAGTGTGAGAATGGTTTAAAATCTGAAATACGGTTTAGAAAAGACAATCTTTTCCTGAACTTTGCATAGCTTTGAAAGGGACAGAAGAAGAATGTCAAGAACAAACATTTGTAATTTGCGGTGTGCTAGTAGAAGAAATACCATTTTTTCACATAGTCAAATTTTTATCTAACTTGCCTAAGGATGGAGTGACCCACTATAATTTATTTTCTTTACAGACTATTAAAAAGTACAATAGATACAAAATCATGATTGCAAGCTATGCATATCTGTTAAATTAACTAAACAAAACACAAACTGAGCAGGGTTGAAAGTGTCTATAACAACAGTGTGTCGCCTGAGGCTCAATGAGTCTGTGTGAACAAAACTGCAGTGCTGACCTCCTAGAGTTTTAATGTCTTTTACTTCACCCTTGAACTGAATAAAGACACTTAATCACTAATGGGAGGCTTTTTTGGTTCACAGTAAAATTCTGTTTTGTTATTATTCTTTATCTTTGTTAAATCCATATTTTAAAATAATTAGAAAAAAAAAACCTTTTACTTAATCTCAAAAGGTGGGAAATTATTCGAGAGATTGAAGCGGACAGTGCTTGAAAACAAGGTCTTCATTGTTTGCTATAAACAAGATTTGCAACGATAACTGCTTTTTTTTAAGGTGGGGTTTTGGAGTTCTCCTTGAGACCTTTCAGAGATCTAGGACACACACAGGGCTGCCAGTGATGTCTTATGGCTTGAATTCATACAGTCTCAAAGATTTTCTTCAGATATTTTATACATTATGAATCCTTTAATCAACTGAGAAAACAAGAAAAAAAGTTTGCTTGAAGTCACAGCTGCCCAAGACAGTTAATTAGAATGGGAATACACAGATGTGAGTGGAAGTGGGTATTTCCTATCATCTTATTTGCTGTCGTGTAGTTGAGGGCTGAGCTGAAGAGATTTAAAAATATTTGTAGTAGTAGAAGTAACCTGAAATGCAGCTGTGTTAGAAGCAGGATGCTAATAGAGTGGAAACCCAGCTGGGATGATTCCCAGGTCCTGAGGTAAGCTGGAAGTGCTCGTGCCCAACCTACTATTCCAACTGAGCCCACCACATCACAGAGAGACTTACTGTTCATTTGCTTGATTAGTGCCAATGCAAATTCTCCTTTGTTCTTGCCCTTGTTTGTTTAAAATAATTTATTCTTGTTTCAAAGGTTTATGGACGGGGGTGTTATGCAAAAGATGTGCTCCAGTATTTCAAGTGGTAAAACCAGGTTATTGACTAGGAAAATTAGAAAGACTGAATGTGAAGAAAATTCAGTTTTCTGAAAAACAGTGTGACAAAATGAAATCTCGACCTTGTTTAGTTGTGTTTCATTGCCATTCTATCAAAATTCTTAAATTTGCTTTGTGTGAAGTTATAGCACCATAAAAAGTGAGCTGAACAAATTACATGGCCAAAGAAAGATGAACTGTAAAAACTGAGGTCAGTTTAACAGGTCTCATTTACTTACACTGCTGAAAAAATAACAACCTTGTAAGGTTTCGCTTTTTCATTTGCCTTTCATGTTAAATCCACAACAACTGAGATGTCTTAAATGTTTCACAATCCTATCCTTGAATACTGACTTTTACATAGGAACATGAGAAAATACTCATCTTCTGTGCTTCAGCTTCTGTGATGGAACAAGGTTACGATGAGCAACTCCAGAGATTAAATCCTGAAAAAAAGATTATTTCTTTGAATTACTATTACACCTACTAATACCAGTCCAGACCCCTGAGTGATAGATGCTAAAAAGACACTCCTTGCCTTCAGAAACTTAAAATATGGATTTTGACCAGATACAAAAGGAAGAAGTAAACCAAGGAGGAAATTGAAAAGCAAGTATCAGAGAATCAAGTAAATCACCTTATGAGGGATATGCATCACATTTTACAATTTACTTAACCATACCCATATTAAAGGACTTCTTTTCACAAACTTTTTTTATTAAGGAAAGGATAACGTCCATTACACAGGAAAAATTTCTTCACAAATTCTACTTGGAGTACTAATCATATTGTTGTTGGTGGTTTTTGTTGATCCCTAATTATATTTTTGATACTATTGCTGTTATTATTGTTAACATGATTATTAATATTATCTATTTTATAGCCCCCTTTAAATTTGTGTGTTGGCATCTAAGCAGTACCTAAAACACCTGGTGTTCAAAATATACTTGGCTTTTTCCTGGCACAAGACGAGAAGCTGATCCAGCTCAGTAATGGCATAATAAATACCAACTTCTATCTCTCTTTGGCTTTCAGATATTTGGCCCTCTGTGAGCTAAACTGTGCTGCTTTTAAGCAAAGGGTTTTTCCAAAAGAATTTGTGGCTTTCTGAAGTTGAGCAAAATCTTTTAGAAAATATTTATTCTATTGAGGTAAAAATGTAAAGAAATCTGAAGTTCTTTCTAAACCCTGTAGTCAATCTCACTTTTGAGGAAGAGTAAACAACATTAAAAACTCTCTTAGCGTGTTGGCAGTTTATTCTTAAAGAAAAAACAATAAATCTACTTCCACCCACAAAGTAAAACAAGCAAATATAATGCAGTTTCCAATGCTTGCTACTGGAGACCTGTGTCTCAGAGTGTTCCATCTTGTTAATGTATATGGGTATTTTAATTGTTCAGAAGAAATGAAGGGGAACTAGTTACCAAAAGAGATGTCTCTTTCTTTGCTCCTCTAATTTTTCAGAAGCTTTATATATAATTACAGATTGTTGATGCAGTGATTACTGCGAAACAAAAGAAGCTTGATTGCTG
Organism: Oriolus oriolus; assembly: GCA_013400235.1. Classification (NCBI taxonomy): domain Eukaryota; kingdom Metazoa; phylum Chordata; class Aves; order Passeriformes; family Corvidae; genus Oriolus; species Oriolus oriolus. The sequence continues at coordinate 80,757 of VXBT01001563.1, read as the reverse complement.
TACTATTATATATTGAATGAGGGGGAAATAATTTGCCATGATTGAATTTTCTAATAAATATTTAATGGATTCTTCTATCCTAACATATTTCAACAATACACTATGCAGGGGGTGGTAAGTATTAAGCAGAGCAATTTCAAACTTTATGTTATTTTTTTTATTTAATTGGACATCAGTCTCATATAATAAATTATTTACTTGGAATAAACATGTCTCCTTGCACTCCAGCTCATACATTACGATTCTTGGATTTTCAGTCTCAGTGTTTACTTTATTTTAGCATGCCTCTTGCTGTAAGTTAGTCTCTGAATTTATAGAAAGCCAAACACAAAGAAATTCACTTAATTTTAAATTTATCAAGTTTCTTTTTTATCTTGCTAATATTATATCTCTGAAAGAAAGTTTTTCATACAACAGAAGGGGAAAAATAAACATACAGTACTAAAAAATTTGTTTAAAATAGTCCCTAGCCATGTATTTGTGTCTCTGAATTCACAGTAAGCATCAGAAAAGGTAAGTATTGTGTTATAGTATTTTTGATTTAGATTATTAATATTCAGAGCAGTAGGCAGGCCCGAGTTTTGGTTCTTTTTGTAATGCATAGGAAGACGTGGCCTTTCATCTGCCAGTTGAAGACTGGCCCAAATTAAAAATGACCTGCCTAGAGCAGGAAGCATGAAGTACCTTGGCATGTATGGTCTCCTGCTCCTACCACTCCTCTGTATGAAGGATAATGTGGAGCTGTCTTCACCTGTTCATGCTCAAAGGTCCTCTCTATATTCAGACCTGAGGCCAAGACCAGCACTGCCTTTCCATAAAGAAACTGGTGAAATGATTCTCTCTATTTGTACTGATATAACTCAATGAATTAGGAGGGAGAAATTCAGATTTGTTTTCTGTGACAGTTTACTTGGTTCCAAGTCTATGTTTCCCTAGGAGCAGTTTTAACCATCAGGCTGAGAAAGTACCTGTGAATCTCTAATTGCCTTCAGGCCGTTAGTACAAAAGGTGAAAGATCCATTGTGCTGTAAAAAGCAGAAAACCAGTTTGGGTCTGCAATCCAGTAATGAAGGCTCTACCTCAGCAGTGTGTTTGAGCTGCCTTGGGCTGCGAGGGAATTGAGGCTGTGGTGAAAGCTTGATTATTTCTGCATGTTGACATCACGATCATCAAAACTTCATGGGACACAAACTTTTGAGGGATTGTTTGTCTTAGAAATAATATTATTTTTAAAATATTTTGCTTGTGATCCTGAAATTTCTAGCATGCAGTAACTAATTCTACCTCTTCCATTTACTATGGGTTAACTTGAGAGCTGGTAATCTTTCCCACACGAGCATTCATTTCTGAATAAATGTTGCCTCCAGTGTTACAGGGACACCCAGAAGCTGAAATAATCATCTCAAAGGTGAAAATGTCCCTGCATTTCCTCCTTTCTCTGGAAAGTGAGAAAGGAAGAAACGAGCTCCATTTTCCTTACTCTCCCTGTATGAAAAGCTAAAGTCATGTCTTCTGCCACAGAGTTTCTTACCCAAAACTCTCTCAGTTTATGTGCAATGACAGTCAGAAGAAGTTTATTGATTCCCATAATTTGAAATCTTAATCCCATCAAAATCAAATCCTTACATGGATACATGATTTTGAGTGGCAATATTTTAATGCAAATTGAGTAAACTGAAAGCTAAGAGGTAAAAGGAAGCACTTGTGTTTCATTTTACTTGGAAATTTAAAATATTTAAGACTGACGTATTTTACATTTTCAGCACTGGTAATATTTCCTAAATTAGTATATTCTTTGTAAATAATCTTCTTAAAAGTAGAAAAAAATAGCTTACTTTTGGAAAAGATGTCACCATGCAGATCTACTTTCCTTTTTCGTTCTGCTTAAGGTGATTTTCTGTAGAATTATTTTTACAAGATCTTATGCTAAAACAGGTAGAACACGAAATATATTTTCCACATTTCCTGACCTTTAAGCCTCACAGAGATTGCAGTCTGCTTGATATTTAAAATAATGTCTTGACACCAACCACACCATTATTTCCAATGACTAAGTCAGTAGCATCAGCGCTGTTTATTTTATTTCTGTCCTTTCAGCTGCAGAGTTCATCTGGTTACTAGTGACCTGTGCTGTTCTGTGTTCACGCCAGCTGAACAGCCACAACTCAAATCCTTCTTGTTAGTTTGTCTTTACATTCCAGTGTTTAAAATTAGCACCTAAACACAATTCTGTAGGTTCTATGGGAAGCAGCTTCAGATAAATAAACACCTTGTGCTGGGCATGCTGGGCACAGGCTGGATGAAGCAATTGGGAAGTTGTCTTTGTTTATTCAAAACAGAGTTCTTCACACTTTATCTGCTGAAAGAGCCTACCAAAGTCTGTGTAAAGTAGTGGTATCTTGCTCATAAATATCTTATTACTTATGTAACTGAAGATTCCTGCTTAACAATTTAATCAGCCTGTTCTCACTGTTCTTGTGTATGTGCTCCTTAGCAAGAGCACATGCTACCAAACTAGCAAATCAGATTTTGTTAGACAATGGAACCTTGAAAGGAGAAAAACTCTTCAAAATAAAGAGAGTAAATTCTCAGTGACAGCAATGTAGATCAACATATATGATATTTGACATTCATGGGAAGGATCCATGGGAAGGGAGAGTTTGAAAAGGGCATAAATCATTTCCATGAATTTAAAATGTTGTCTTTTATAACCTGCTAAAAATGCAAACTTTTATTCTGCTCTATTATAAATTATGTTGTTTTTATATGTCAATGTGATACTGCAGAAACTCAAAGTCTAATTGGACTAAATGCAAATTTATTTCAATATCATGTTCCAAAGATATGCACGTAGTCAAATTGTGACACAGATCTTCAAAATTATCAAATAAGGCAATTTATGAAACCAATGATTTTGAAGCCTTTGCAGTTTTTCTGAGTTTTTATATCACTTCAAACTGAGACTCAAACTAACACAAAATTTTTCCTTAAATTAATGATAAAATTCATTATAAAAGAGTCATTTATCTCCAAAATTTTTCAGATTTCAAGCTGATTTCTTTTTCTTTGTTTGTTTCTAATATTTAGGGTTCTGCATTGCCAACACCAATGCATTTCCTGTTGCACAGTGTTAAAATTACTTATGTGATTAGTTTTCCCAATTTTAGTGTTGTGATTCAAGTTCATAAATTACTTTTAATCTGTTAGTTTAGTAAATTGCACAGTATGGAACATGTTCTAGTTATACAGAGATGATAGGCAATTAATGATTGCCTCACAACTCAGTCAGATTTCTTTGCTAGGCTTAGAGAATTAGCTGTCCTGGTTTGCTCATCCTTATGTTTTCTGTGTGGTTCACAGAAGTAACATCTGCTGTTTTGATGGTTTTATAATGTTAAGAGAACAATACACCGAACTTCTTATTTATTTACAGGTTTGAATAACACTACTTTACCAATGCATCTGTTTACTGTACTGTTGGTCATATTGGTTAAGGGCCTAAATCAGTCAACCAAACTTGGGAATTCAGGACTATTTTAAAACCTTCCACATGTCATGCCTGGCCTCCAGCTGATATTCCAGGAGGGCATAGTAGAACCTGTCATATCTGGCATCCACGCACAAGCATTCTGTATTGTCTAAGGAATCACACTTTATAATTAACTATAATGAGAGCTGACATATACATCACAAGGGGGAATCCACATGTAGATGGCTGCATGTAAGTGTGCTGAATCCCATCTTCAATAGTAGTTTTCAAATATGCAAATGGAAAACGCTGGAATCAATTTGTTCTCTATGTCTGCACTCAAGAAGGCAAGAAGTATTGCTGGTACTTAAACTGCAGCAATCCAAATTCGGATTTAGACAAGAAGAAATACTGCCTGACAAAATGGATAGTTAATGACTGCAATAGATTTTATGAGAAGTTTAAACAGTCTACCTCCTTGGAAACCTTTAAGAACAGGTGAGACAAACATTTGTCAGGAATGGCAGATATAAAGCTAATCTAGTCTTTACAGCAGATTTAGATGAGATGATTCCTTCAAAAGACATGGGATAGATGGCATAGATACTGATTCAAGTAGAAATGTATCTGACAATAATTTTGTCTCTTCTTTTTACTCATTTACCTGTCCCTAGTGACCTAAAATCAGTTTCTTCTACCTCCACACTTGAGACATATGTTCTATACTATACCTCTGTTCCTCTGTTTCATTAGTTAGAGTAACCTGCCATGCCACATGGCTTTCAAGTGAAAGTTAATTGTCTACAGTATGCAGTCATCAGTAATCAATCAACTGTGCTATTGTTTTAGCTGTGTCTCAAAAACATTGTTCAAACAAGCTTTGAAAAAGGATAAAGCTTTAAAATCACTAGGGAGTGTGCACTACTCCAAATGCAGCTGTCTTTTATGGTGAACTTGTGTACAGATTATTTTAAAACATGTTTTAGAATTGACATGTAAGGGTGATATGGGTATCTTTTTACTATCTATTTGAAAATCATATCTAAAATTGTTCCATCATTCTCAATGCCAATGGGTTGAAAACTAGTCTTTTCATTTAGAAGCTGTGTAAAATAGTGACTGTGGTGATGGATACACATTCTGTCTGAAGTCTGCTCTCCCTGACCAACGGCAGACAGCTGGAAGCAGAGTTGGCTGGTGGGAGTGCATGATAAGGCAACATGCACTGCACTGACAGGAGCTCAGGTACAGAAGATCTACATAATCTACAACTTCTCTCATAAACTCTGCCTGATCACCCGGCCAAATGCCAAAAAATACGGGGATGTAACCTGGCCTGTGGAACTTTGTCAGGTGTTTCCAAGGCAAATGTGACACTCGAGTGACCTCTGAGCAATGCTCAAAAGTCTCTGATAACAAACCCAAACACATTTAATTCCTATATTCTTGAAAATACATAAATGAGGTCTTGTTATGCATGACCTTCTGCAAAAATATTGACTAGAATTGAATTAAATTTTCTGATGGGAAAGAATTTTAAAATTTTTCCAAAGCCAATAGATTATTATACACTTTGATTCAGTCTACCTGTTAAATACATGTTATATCAAACTCTTCTGTGGTTTTCATCATGCAGATTTTTCCATGTTAATATTTTAAGATTAACATAGTGTAAACTATGGGATACTTTAAAATATATTTATGTTTAGTGAAGCCTAGACAATTTCGGTAATAACCCACTTCCATTTGAAGAGAGAGAAAGGGGTCATGGTCTTCATCAACATCAGTATAATTTATCAGCAAGTAGTGAAACCTTTGGCCAATGTCATTGAAAACCATTTTTGATTGGCTTTGGTCAATCAAAAGGTCATGGCAACTGGGGAGGATTCCTAAAGACTGGAATAAAACAAATGTCCCACCTGCATTCGAGAGGGGCAAGAAGGAAGATAAGGAAACTATGGGCATGTCAGCCTGCCATGATACTGGGGATGGTGGTAGAATTTTGAACTTTTTGAATAAAATTCTGAAACGTATAAAGGGAAAGTGATGACTGGGAGTAGTCAGAATAGTTTTACAAGGGGGAAATCACACCTCACCATTGTTTGGGCTTGATGATCTTAGATGGTTTTCCCAACTTAAAAAAATCTATGACAAACCTTAAAATTTCCTTCACTGAAAAGACTGGCTTGGTGGGTAAAGGAAGAGCAGTGGATATTATTTTTCTTGATTTTAGTAAGGCTTTCAACACTGTCTCCAAAGTTTATTGACAAACTAATGAAGTGCAGAGCTGGTAAATGAACAGTGGAGTGGATTGAAAAACACCTGAACAGCTGGGTCGAGAGTGTTGATAAGAGGCATGAAGTCCATCTGGATGCCAGGCACTAGTGGAATACTCCAAGGTCAATACTGGGGGCCAACACTGGTTTACATCATGAATGGCTCGGATGATGAAGCTGAGTGCAGGTTTGCAGGCTGTGCCAAAGGGGATGGAATGGATGATCCACCAGATGTTTGTGCTGTCATTCAGAGGGACATTGACAAGCTTTAGGTATGGGCTGGCAGGAATCTCATTAAGTTCAGCAAAGGGAAATACAACAGTCTTTCTTCACCTTGGGAAGAATAACCCCATGCAGCAGGATAGGCTGTGGGCTGACTGGTTGGAAAACAACTTTACAGAAAACAACTTGAGATTCTTGTTGGACAATAAAAACATAAGAAAAACTTTTTACTGTAAGTGTGGTCAAACCTTGGAATGGGTTACCCAGAAAAGTTGTGAAGTCTCAAACCTTTGGAGACATTCAAAATCAATAAGACATGGCCATAAACTAACTGCTATAGGTGGTCCTGCTCTGAGCAGAGGCTTGGGCTGGATGACCTCTAGAAATGCCCTCCAACAACAACTATTCTGTGATTCTGTGAAATGTCACAAAACAGTGATCTAGTGATACTTAAATAAGTGTTGTAAAGTAAGACACAGTGAAAAGGAACATGTAATAATCATCTTGACAGCTAATAATTTTGGTTTATACATCAACAGTTATATAATGCAGGGGTTCAGTTTTGCCTACTTTATTCAAAGAATTTGACTCTAAAATAGAACTTTTGTAATACTTTCTTTACTGTAAAGTATGTAACTGTAAAGCAGGGTAAAGACTGAACAGTGAAAATTCTTGTTAACAAAGACAGACAAAATATTTTAGTCTCTAACATTCCATGATACTTAACACAATGTTGATACCCCTGTTCAGAGAGAGTTTTTTAACTACGATGCCTGGTAGTGAACTTCTGACCTCTAAACTTCACAATTCAGGGTAAGGTGTCCAAGTTCACTTCAGCAATGTTATCCTTTTCAGAGATTCTCTTGAGAATTGCCATGGTAACTCAGGAATAATTGTGTGAATACAACTTTAGATGAATTCCTCACAGACGTTTCTGAGGGTACTGATGCATGGTGGGTACTGGTGATCTCACCAAATGCAGAATCCATCACTGCTTGCACGCACAAGCTGTGTGAGAATCCCAGTATCATCTGAGATATCACAAAAGTTGACACTTCCTTGCTGGTAGGCTAATTCTGGATCTGCATTATGTGACTTCATAAAATTAACTACTTCTGGAAAAATCTCATTCAATTTTCTTATTCCATACTGGAAGAATGAATATTAAACAATTATATGCACAATATACTGAATACTTCCACACGTAACATAAGGGCATAGGAATGTCTTTGCTTTCTGTGATAAATAAGAGAATTATATGATGAGAAGATTATATTCAAGGTTTAAACAAAGGCACTTTAATGATAATTAAAGAGACAAGTCTGTTCTGTGACTTTCCTACATGGAGGGGACAAAAGGCCCATTTATTTAATACTGTCAGTCTGAGAAACTATACTCGTGTTATGGATAGTACAAATAAACTGTAAAAAAAGGGGATTTTGAAAGAAAACACATTATATTTTGATGAACAAGAAAATGCGAGAAATACTGTTGGAATTTAGAGCTTCCAGTAATAAAACAGAGCCACAAAATCATGGAATGGTTTGGGTTGGAAGGGACTTTAAGGATTATCTTGTTCCAATCCCCATGCCATGGGCAGGGACATGTTCAACTAGATCAGGTTGCTAAAAACCCCATCCATCCTGGCATTGCACTACCAGCAATGTGGAACCACAGCTTCCCTGGTGAACCTGTTCTAGAGTCGTGAAGACTCTACTAAACATATATATATGTGTATATATATGTTTGTTTATTTTTCACAGCAAAAAAACACTGCTTGACTGATAGCTAATTTTATTCATATTTACAAAAAAGGTACAGTAATCTGGAACTGCTGATTAACTAGGACCAGGGATTACATGTTCACTACTGATAAACAAAATGTTGTTACAATAATATATATTAACATTACAAAAGAGTTAATTTTCCCAAACCTAAGTGAATCAGTAAGTACCTATGAGATTGCCATGGAGGAACCACTTAGCTAAAAAAACTCCAAAAAGTGAAAATTGAGAGTTATGAGTGGATAAGACTATTTCATAATGTAGAAAGAACATAACTTTGACTGAAACCTTGTTGGTTTCAATAGTAAAATGAAGAGCTAAATTAGAAGTAAAAGAGGATGCATCAAAATAAAAGAGCAGAAAGTCATTAAAAACCAGTACAAATTAAAAGTTATGAGAAAATTAAAATTGATTTTTAGACATCTGAAAAATACCAGAAGATAATCCATGGATGGCAGGGCTATAAAAAGTGCAAGGAAAAAGTTAAGAAAATTATTTCACACTTCTTTAGAAAATAGACAGGCAATACCTGGTTAATCTGATTTTTCAGAAGAGTAATTCAGGAGAAGATATAAGGATTATGGTGAACAAACAGTATACCTGTGAGCAAAAGGGTGATGGTGATAGTTGATATACAAAAAAAGAAGCGTGAAATAGTTGAGTGTAATAAAAAAAATTAAAGCTAGAATAAGTATGATTAGCCTGTGATATAAACCACTAAGAAGGTGGCAGACAAAATAGAAGTACTGGTTTCAGTGATAGAGTAAACATGTAAAATAAAACCTCTGATGTTATACAAGAATTCAGTCTGGCAGATTTAATAGTGTTATGATCAGATTATTGAGAGATGCCTCTGCCCTAATTAAGGTGCGAAGGAGACCATATGCCAAAGTCAAGAGTACAGATTTTATTTAACAGTAAATGTGAGGTAGACAGACAGAAAGAAAATAGGAAAGAGATGGGGGAGATACCTACATAGAGAGTGAGAGATCAAGCAGGAAATAGTCATCACCCTGTGTATCCACTTGGTCCTTCTTTCATCCTGGGCTTCTCTGTGGTGGGGGTCCCAGACTTGATCTCCTGAAGGTACCACCTTTATACAGTCCAAGTTCTGGGTATCCACAGGGTGACTGCATATGTGTTCCCATAACTTGGGGTGGCGTGTGTATAAGCAGTTGCTTCCTTCCCACAGTTCGCCACATTGGGAATTTTTGTCTGGATGCATTAACCAGTAGGTGATAACCAGACCTCACCTCTGCTAGGCCTGGAATTAGCACCTTCCTGTTGCAAATTCCTCACTTCTGTGCTTATCTCAAGTTCCTGCTGTGGTGGCTTATCTTATGGCAGGTTCTTTCTGTGGCCTTGACAGTATTTGAGACAGACAACTGCATTCTTTAAGTCCTTACATCAGCCCATGGCTCAAGCGCGATCTTCCAGATACTACAGCTATGGTTGTGATTTAATCTTAATGCAAAACAAAAACTATGGCTTTACTGTTGGTGTAGTCATAAATGAAATTAATTCCCTTTCAAATTCAGATTTATTAACCCCGGTTTATTTTTTTCTATTTTCTTTTTTATTTCAGTGGGCAAAATGCCTTTATCACACTCCTTTACAACTGCTGCCACAGTAAATTGCTCCCTCAACTGAGGGTGCACTCTTAGGACACATGGTAGGAAACCCAATAGTACATCAGAGATGTTCAAGTGAGAATACAGTTGGCACTTTGTGATGTAATGGCTAACATGTTTGGTTCCAAGAGCTGCTTGAGGCTGATAAAACAATTTTCTGTATTTTATCCATGTCCCATTGCAGTCCATGGCTGTTTCTCCTGGTTTAGGAAGGGTGCTCAACTGTTTGAGTCCTTACAAATAGACCATCATTATTTTAATTTCTGTGAGTCTTTCCTGTATTTCCAGTCATTCTTCTACTGTGCACTGATAAAATAGCTAAATTTTCCTTTCACTTTCACAATGCCAGAAAATGTACCTTCCTTATCTGTTGGAAAATACTCACGGATAACCCTTTCTAAATGGGACCAAGACTCTTAAACTGTAATCATGTTTATGTTTTCTTTCATGTATAGACCATTGTCTGTGTCAAGGTTCATCAACCTGGTTTGTTTTGATAGAACACTTTATTTTGCCATGATGTATAATTTGCAGTGCAATTGGTCTTGAATCAATAGGTCTGCCTTCATACAAGTATTTCTGAAGGAGACAGTTAAGAAAAGTTTAAGAAGGTTAAAAATTAAGAAGGTACCTAATCTTTAAATAATGATCTCAGAACAGTCATATGCTGCAGTTATCTATTGCATTATTACGGTATCATTCATGCTATTAAAGTAATATATTTTATTATACAACCATTTGTGAACATTTTTGAATTGAGTGATTTTTTTATTTGCGAATGAGTACAAAACTGTAGGCTTACATAAAAAAAATCTTTACACAAAATATATAAAGATAAAACTCTTCCAAGTATCCATAATTATTTTAGGACAGCAGTAGTATACAAAGTGTATCTACTTGTAGCTTTATCAGGTATGCATTTCCTGGATATCCCTGTCAAATATAGAAGAAAATTCTATTTCTGGAAGACAGAAAGTTGTTTCGGTGAATGCTTTTCTTCTGCAAACACACAATGCATCTCTTTGCTTATAATTAATTTTTTTTCTTTTTTCAGCAAAGTCTCTTTCATCTCTTATCCTCCAGTGTCCAAAATAACTTAAAAATAAAGCAAGATTTTTGCTATATGACAACTGTTGAGGAGTACTTTGAGTTTTTCCACACGAGTTACTTTTTAGTGCTCCGCTTTTTCAAGAATAGTTTGCAATAGGCTACTCACATAGGCACAGTGCTGCAGGATGGCAGCCTTAGTCTGCTAATCTTCTCCTGATCCTTTATATCCTATTACTAGTATTTACGGAAAAAAAAAGCTCATACAGACACGTAAGAAGTAGTACTCCTTTCTTTTTTTTAAAGCCACTTATACTTTACACTTTAAAAAATTGTAAATAGCTTTATTTCCTGTTAATGGAGTAATTTATATAGTACCTACTATCTACATTGACAGCACTTTTTATCCACTAGCAAATGTGAGGCATTTACTGAATCAATTACTTGAGTTATGAAGAGGAGCACAAAGCCTCATTGCCACTCCATTCTTCTCAATAACAAAGGAGAAAACACATTAAAAACTAGCATTGATGGGTTGTTGTGAGGTTCAGTCAATGAGCACTCCCAGAGTTGAAATTAAAAGGCAGTTAGGAGAAAATTGTTTTCTCTGGTCATCAGTCACAATGTGAAAGGCCTTTTTCACAATGATTAATTAAAAGCTGAAAAAAGACTGAGCTTTAATAAAGTGTCTGGATAGCTTTTTGGTAACATCATGAGTTAATGGACAGTGGCTTGCCTTGACTAAGTGTTATTGCTCTAGTCCATAATTTCATCTTGAAAATGGGCAAGGGAGTGAATCTTCCTCTTAGTAATTGAGTATTGATTTGAAAATAAATGGCACTGAAACTCCCACTGAACTGTCAGGATATATTCTGGACAGCACTGACAAGAAATGGCTTTTGGTTGCTGTGAAAGTTATGGATCAGCTTGATACTTAAATACATAGAGCTCCACTGCAATCTATCTTCTGATTTATCAAGATTCAGATGGTCAATACATGACATTGCAGAGGAAATAACATTTATGTGCCTGAAGCAAGAATAGGGAAACATTATCACCTTCTTTTTTAAATGTTTCCTTCAATTTGTGAAGCTATTGAAAAAAAACAACAGCAAAACTTTGGTTGATGCCTTAAATAAATACTCTCACTTGTAGAAATTAAGCTTGAAATTATTTTAAATTTGCTTACAATTAATGTGATTAATTTAATATATGCACATTGTTTTAAAATGGTGGCATTCAAGTGGAGGCAGTATGGTCTGTGTAAACTGGGAGATTACAAAAGTCACCACGTTTAAGGTTTCAAGTATTGCACTCTGCTGGCTGTATTTAAAGGTATATAACCTACACTATAAAACCTTCATTAATGATACAAAATAGACATTGGACATAAAACTAAAATATTATCATGAAAGATTATAGAGAGAACACAGAATTCAGCCAGCATTTTTAACCTAGTAAAAAGAAAGCAGAGTTTTAAGGGTGTTGATGTGCCAAACTGACATAGAAATTAACAGGTGTTAAGCATTTTAGATACCAGAGTCAGAGGGGTCTTTACTTCCTTCTGAAGTAGCCCTAGGCTTTGGATGGCAATATCTTTGTGTTAGTTAGATCACCAAAGTCTATTAAAGTAGAGTTAGGCCCCACGTTCCTCAAAAGAGAGTGAAGGGACCTTCAGACACAGGTGCTGAATGGAGAATCATCTACACTCAGCCAGCAGGAAACAAGAAGCACAACCATGACTTCACAGTTTTCACCTGGGAGAAGACTGTCTTTTTTGCCTTAAAAAATAAATTATAAGGCATCATTACTTTTGAAGCAAAGCTTGATGTCACTTGCATCTACATGAAAGATTTATATAAAAAAAATTGTATGACTGATATGCATGTCAGCTCTCATTTTCTAGGTCCTTGTCTTTCTAAAAGTTCAAATGCCAAAGTCTTTCAAGGCCTCTTGATCCCCACTTAATGTTTTGACAAAAAACTTCATGGGGTATGTGCGTGCTTGCACGCATCTGTGTTCAGAAATTATGGCCAGATTGCAGGCTCAGGAAAGACAAAAGGGCAAATACTCCACAGCACATTTTTTACGAATCTTACATGGGGAGATTAGAATGTCCAAACAAGTGAAATGAGTTTCCACTTTGAAACAAGGCTGAGCTCTGAGATTACTTCAGTTTTGCTGTGATGTTACAACAGTAGTTCCTGTAAGGGGGAAGGAAGTTGCTCTCCCTTTTCTGGCTGATCCTCAGGGGTTACACAGGGTACAGAGAGTATCTGGCACTTCCAGAAATTTTGTCAGCCTGCTCTGCTATTTGTGGTTGCTGTCAGTACACTTAAAAGGGTGTCTAGAAAGACATTGTTTTCACAACGACTTTGCACGTTTTCCTATTTAATTGTCAAATATCTTAAAGAGGTTTTGAAGTCAACTATTTCCATTCACCTGCACAAGAAAAAGAAAACAACCGTGTATTCATAACAAAGCCTTCTTTCAAGTTCTTACTCATGGCATACATTTGCAACTGATGGTTTCCAGTACTGTCTGTTCCCAGTGCAGCAGAGAATCCAACAGGACACAAAAATCACAAGCCAGAAATCACTGCAAGGCTGGCTCCAGTTCGTGAGCAAAGAGCAAACAGAGAAATGGGAATTGTATTCACTGCTACCTTACAAACAGATGGTACGGTCTTTTTTTTTTTTTTTTTTTTTTTTTGTGCACCTAGTCTAGAACTTCTGGAGTCTAGAACAGGATTAACTTGTTCACTCATGGGTGTGAGAGCCCTGAGCTCTCTTACATTCACACCTCACTCTTCACTGGAGAAATTGAAACCAATAGCTTTGGTTTCTCAAAAAGGTGTCACACTCTAAACCATTGTTTTGTTAGTAAGAAAGAAGAAAAGGAAATAGGAAAATTCACATTAGAATTATCCCATTGCTGTTCTACCACTGTGAAGAAAGAATCTGAAATTCCCAGGGCTGGAAATTTAGCTAACAAAAAGGATCATCTTTCACGGAACTAGAATTTGAAATGAAATTTTTCAAGCAATGTTGAAACTAAGTATGTGCCGAAGAAAAGGGAGATATATTTTCCAGTTAGCTCTCTTCAGAATTTAGGATATATCAAAAGGAGAAAATATTATTTTGAGACAATGCTTTTGTTTCTTTTGTTGTTTTGGTTTTGTTATTTTTCTTCATTTCAGCTACGTTCTAGGGACTAGTCCTTGTATATGAAGAAGCAGAAAAAGTGTACTTATTAGGAGACATGACTACATGACTCCAGCTACAGATGATGTTGAGTTTGACTTTACAGGGGAGCGTGTCTGTACTGCCACTACAAGTATCACAACCACTGCTGATTCAAGAACACTTAGATATGTTCTCTTGATGACAGTGGCCATAACGCCACTCTGAATATGATTCACTGAATATGATTTGAATTTGGCTTAGTGCAAACCAGAGATTCCTTTGCTAGAGATGGTATATTTCAGCAGAATAGCTGTCAATTTACCAGCTGGATGGTCAGATACATCCAACGAGCAGGACTTCACTTGGTACCCGCATGGGTGGATTGTATATCTGAATCCTCCTTGGAATGTCCATTCCACTTGAATGCAGAACAATTAAGTTTTCTTCATCAAAATATAACTTTCATAAATTATAACTTATAAAACACTTGAACACATGAAATGTTCAAGACCAGACTGAGTGAGGTTTTTAGCAAACTGATCTAATGAAGGTGTTCCAGCTCTTGGGATGCTTTTTAAAGTCCCTTCTGACCCAAGCCATTCTATAAGTCTGTGATTCTGTGACTTAACCAAGGTAAATACATTTAAAAAGTTTTATATATCTTACTTTTGTTAGAAATATAGGACACTATAGAATGTTAGTATGTGATAGCCTAGCGCTATACGAAAAACCATGGGAGTTTTACTTCTCCTGGAATTGCCACATACAGACATATTGTTTCACCCATCAATTGCTGAGAAGCATGATAGTTTGTAATGTTTATAATGCCTATAGCGATCTCTTTGACAATGAATCACAAAATAATACTTTCAATGGGGATAAATTTAAAAAGAAAGTGCTGCAAGTGTTTTTTAAATCATCTTCTTAATGAACAGCTGCCATATGTAATTTTGCAGTGCCTCAAAGTGACAACTAACAGTTGTCAGTCTGTAAAAAACCCCAAAACCCTAGAAATAAAATGTAGTTGTTCAGTTCATTAATCACCTAAATTATCAGTTGAGCAAATATCTCATATTAGACAGATGAAATGTCTTTATTTTTTCTTAATCCTTTTTCATACTTATAAAATTCATATTTAAGCAAATTGAATTCTCATGTTCTTAGTCTGACAGTTATAATTAAAAAGACGGAATCGTATGGTGAGTGAAGCAATGCTTTTGTAAATCTCCTCTTCCTTGCTTAAAACTATTTGTTTCAAGATATATATTTTCATATAAAGACAAATTCCTTTTACTGTTGTTTTATGACTGTTTTTATGGAGGTAATTTTTCTGAAAGATTGAATATTGGCAGTAAAATATTCAGGATTTGTGACAGAAACACCCTGACTGTATGAAATACACATTTTGTCAGTCATAAAAACCTCTCAATAAAACTTCAGCTAAATTTTTTAGCAGCACGGTTCTTGGAGCCAGAGACGAATTAATGCATGCATTTTGTGAAGCAGAAATAGTATTACTGCTTCATCAATACCAATCATACTAGTAATCATTTTGAAATTTCCTTTAAGCTGAGTAATTTGTTTGTGTTAGTAGAGAAATAGAAACCCAAGGGTCAGGTTGCTTCCATGAAGAAAGGAGGTCTAGGAAAAATACCAGGATATCCAAAATGTTCCTTCAAGAGATTTCTTCTTGCTAATGCCAGAAAAGGAGAAAATGGAGCAGCTTGCAGCCTGATACAGCATGGTAGCCACTGGAGTCTTTGGGGCACCATAGCCAGAAAAAATCTGGTCTTGCATGTTCCCCATCCTGACAAGATCTTCCTCTCTTCCAGATCTTCACAGCCACATGTGAATGGGACAGACAAATATTTTTTATGCCATTCACTCTTCACAATTAACTTTTTTCTCCTTGCTTTAACGTTCTTTTGCCCACACATTCTCTATGCAGCAGCTTTTCGAATAATTGCAGTGAATTCAGTCAACCTGAAACTCCTCCCACCTCTACTGTCTGGACAGTACCTGTGGCTTGGAGTGTCTGTGTTCAGAGGAAAAAATATTCAGGAGGGTTAGGTAAAGGATTTTATAATATCTACAAGTATATCATACATACTATAAATACACAGAAATCTCTGCTTTTTTTGATCATTGATGATTTTTAACTAATGCAGGAGCCTCAAGGAATATTAATTTCAATTATCTTGTGTATTGCCACAAGAAACAACACTGCTTCTAATATTAAAACTTACATGGAAACATACTGAATTTTTTAAAGCAGGACAAGGCTTGTAAGTGATATCTTTTTTAGACCAAGCAATTTAACTGGAAAGAAAACAGACAGTGTTTTGGACACAAAAAGCCTCCTTCAAGTCTGAAATAGAAGCAGCAAACTTCAAGCAAAATACTTCTGAGTTTTAGAGCTTAAGAAAGAATTTTGGCAATGTTTGCAAAAACGGGTAAAATACTGATAAGGTTGAGGAGTGGATGCTGATGTGTGAATGTACTCAGCCAGGAAGTGAAACAGCAGAAAAAACAACCTGTGATGACCTGAAAATGATGGTACCTGAAGTAAGTACATTAAAGCATGACAATAACAGAAGTTTAAATGAAGGTAAGACCAAATAAATCTGGTTTTAACTCTTTGCAATTATGACTCTCATTCCTCCATGCTTCTGCCTCCTTCCTAGCAACACTGTGGTCATCAATGTGGAGGCATGGCCAGTGAGCAAAGGTTTCTGACTAACTGTGGATCACTCTGTTGTGCTGAGCACTGGAGTTTCAGAAAGCCATGCAGGTACTTGAGCCCCACATCACTCTCATGGATACCAAAATGGAGCTAAAACAGGTCACTCAGCCAATTTGTAGGACCCAGATGTAGTTACTCAGAACAGAGAAAACCAGCAGATGACAGTGTCACTAAAGCTGCCCTTTCTGAGGCAGATGAAACAAGCAACCTTAAAAAAAAATGTGTGTTTCCATCTCCATGTCTTAATTTTTGTCATTGTTAGGATATTTTTCTGAGTGTATTTCAAGCTTAAAATGCTGTTGGGGCCACTAGGCACAGTGATAAACATCTGCCTTAAAAAATCCCAGAAACAACAAATCAGTAACTTGATGCGCTGCATAGATGTTACTTCATTAAGATGTCCCACCACGGAGAATTTTCCTGACTTTGGTATGTTTTTGCCTAGATTTGTAGGTGAGTTCCATAAACTATATTTTTACAATATCTAGACAAGTAGTGTCCTATGTGACCTTTCAAGGTCCCTTCCTGTGGCAGTATGCAATGCTGAGTTTGGCATAAAGCAAAAAGAAATAGCCTGGGTGGATTTTCCCGCCCAAGACAGTGAGCCGGAGGGCGGGGATGAAGCAGACTAAAACCACATCCATCAAGCTGTCAGCCCCGTTTCACACACACCTCCTTCTAGAAAGCTCCCAGGTTCCTGTATCCCCACTGGGTTTTACCTCCATGCTTATTCATATGCCTTGTTAAATATGTAATTTCCCTCTAGAACATTCCCTACGGTTATTATCCCCATTGGATCGTTTGAATTGTACCCTCCTCTGTTTTAAACCGATTGGTTTCACGTCACCCCTTGTCAATATGTGGTTGGTTTATCCCTTCTTTCCTCCCCCTTTTCACTCCTGTATAAAATCCCCTGTCACCCTTGCACTGTGGCTCCATTTCTCACCCCCTTTGGGCTTTCTGTTCCTCCCTGCACCCCGGTGTACAGGAATAAAGGCTCGGATTTGCTGCTTTCTGGAGTCCCTCCACTCTCTTGCCTTTGCCCAGCTGCACCTTACATCATGACCGAGGACTGCTCTTCTAAGAGCAGGACAACTTAGGTGCTCTCGTTCAGTTTTTGCCACCCCTTGGCATCCGGGCTGCCAAGAGGTCGCTGCGGCACCTTCCAACCTAACCTATTCTATGGCTCTATAGGGACAGCCCTCACTGGCGCTCAGCAGTGATGGGCGCCCTGGACACGGCTCCTGACAGAAGTTATGCTTCCTGCATGGCTGAAATGGAGGGAAAGGGAAGGGGGCTTGTAATACAGTCACAACAAATCCCATGACAGGAAGAGAGGGTGGCTCAAAGGGGCTTAGAAAAAAGAGGGAGAGAGACTTTTTACATAGGCACTGATGGAGGGTGGGTTTGGGTTAGTTAATAGGAAGAAATTCTTTACTGTGACGGTGATGAGGCACAGAAACAAGTTTCCCAAAGAAGCTGGGGATGCCTCATCCCTGGAAGTGTTCAAGGCCGGGTTGTCTAAAGCTTTGAACGATCTGGGCTAATGTAAATTGTCCCTGCCCGTGGCAGGGGTGTCAGGCCTGCATGATCATTGAAGTCCCTTCCAACCAAACCCATTCTGTGATTCTGTGACTTCTTGTGCCACTGGTGCACTGCAAGGCAGTGGCTTCTGCCCAAAGCTCTGCAAAACGAGGTGGTGGTACAGGAGCAGCTCTTACCTCTCATAAGGAGTGGTGGTGCTCTCTCCTCATGGAGAGCTTTGTGGAAAGGAGGAGGCAATGCTCTGGGGTCTATAACTGGGTTGCAGGTAGTTAACACCCTCCTCTGAGGAGCAAACCTGCCTGGCCCAGCTCCAGACTGTGATTTGTGTTGTCTCGAATTAAACAAACTGCCACTGCTGCAAAAGTGTTGTCTGGCAACAGTTTCCTGTGTCTCTGTGCCTTTGATTTCTCTTCTTAGTTCATCTCACTCACTTGATCATATGTTTACCTCCCCTATAATATAAATTAAGACACTGCCATTGCTCCAGCAGACTCTGATTATCTCCTGAAATTAAAAATCTGCATGATATTTTTAAATGAAATTAAAATACTTAATAGCTTAAGAGCATTAGGATGGATACTGTCTAGTTGCTTTGAAATAGATCTAATCACACAGAATGACATTAGTCTAGTCTTACAGTAGCATTGATTGCTGTTTTGCTACCATGGTAACTTGTAGCAAATACTGGAATTTTTTTTTTCCATTAAAAAAAATTATTTGGAAGAATTTTTTTGAGAATTTTCCACAGGCAATTTTAAAACATAATATTTAAGAACAAAATAAAATTTTCCATAGAATTTTGTTTTTAATCATAATTTTAATTAAACCCATATTCTACAAAGGGAAATTAAAATGAAGCTTAAGCAGGAGTAAAACACTTCAGTGTGTTTTTATTTTGGCACTCATTGTTTTTACAATCTTTCTACTTCCATGAAATATTAATTTCTTTTTTAATTTTTTCTGAGAAGCAGGTGAAAAGCCAGCAAAGCCTAAAGTCTGAAGTAGAAAAATCAGCTCCAACAGTTAAGGACAAGTTTGCTGGGTAGGGAAACAAGAGGAAAATGGGATCCTGCAATTGGAATAGGACAAACTTTGTCCAGAGAATGACAGTATTTCACATCTATACATTAGTATCTTTGTTGCAGCAGAGTTTTTCTGAAATTCTTATAGAAGCCATTCTGTGTATAAATCCACTGGGCTTATATGAAAACAAAAATATTATATTTTCAAATTATCACAGAAGAAACTTACATTTCAATGATCAACTTTCACAATAATTTTCTTCTACAGATTCTCTCACTGAGATGTGAAGAAAAGAATCAAAATCAAGAAAGTTCTGCACTGGATTATGTCTGTGCATTTTTTAGCACACAGTCATAAACTTTCAAGCTTCATCTTACAAACACTTGAAGAAACAAACACGCACATGTAAGGAAACAGAATATTGGTTAACTTGTCCTGTAAAATCTCTCCTCTGTCAGAAGCACCTTAATTTCCATGTAGTGAAAACATCTCTAATTAGCTAATCTGATTTCTAATCTCTTTCCTTTTATTGCCTTTTGCTACCTTGAAGGATTCAAGGCAGCCACCTTTGGAGAGGTGAGCAGAGGTGCCACAGCAGCACTCTGCACAGCACATTCCTGCAGCCCTCCGGTCATGCAGTTTTGACCTCTGGCTTCCTGATAAAACAAATAAATTGCCCTTTGAGGCTTCCAGACAACCTGATTTTGTTTGTTTGTTTGTTTGTTTTGTTTATTTTTCTAATGGGAAATAATGTTTTTCACACAATATTGTTTTCTGGCAATAAAACAGCTTTCCCTCTCCTCCTCTCCCCTCCCCTCTTTATCCTCCCTTCTCCTCCCTTTCCCAGTCTTGAACTGAGACTTAGGAAACAAACTCTGATCAGAATCAAAGAAAACTATTTCTTGTTAGTTGTGTTTAAAGATGTAAAGGCTCTCCCTTTTACAGTTTCTGTCATCTCATCTAGTACTCCTTTCCTTGGTATATCTTGTTCCAGGCACATCATTATTAACTTTGGTTTGTTCATGTAAATAGTACACCCATAAAAATAACACATACCAAGGACATGGCAGTTCTCAAAGCTGAACAGTCAATTCAGATAATGTGGATGAAGGCAGTAAGGCTTTCAGAGCAGGGGTCATTCTATTGCCACTGGCATGGCACAAATCTGAACATAATGGCAGCCTGGGTCATGATGGGTGACAGAAGGTGCATTTAATCTGTAAAAGTATTACAATGGGAACAGTGATTATTGTGACAATAATGTTTACATGATTTAATATTTCTGTAAACTACTGCAACTTGTCTCTTTCCTATGTAAAAACTTTCCAAATTTTATATCTTGGAAATTCTTTATTCCTGAAAAGATTCAGCAGTTTTAACTGATTAATTACTTATGTGTTTAGTGCTTAGGAGATATTGCTGGCAGTCAAGTCCCCTAAATCTTTTGCTGGGTGTAAATGAAACACTTCAGTGACATAATAGACAAGGGTCTGTCCATGCACATGTAAGCTGTCTTAAAAGAGGTGATCAGGCCCCTTTTTCTCCCATTAGCAATTTCTTATTCACAGAGAAAAAGACCAGGACTTCTGGCAATGAGCTATATTAATCCCTTAAATCAAGCAGTGCTTTTGCTGAGTGCTTAATGTTCAGATCCTGAATGGATCCCTCACAAGATGACCTGTGTGAGAAGTTGCTGAGTGCATGTTTGCACAGAGTTTTGCATGTAATGCTAGAAAGGCAAAAAAACCCCACCAGAGAAATAATTTTCTACTATTTTTAAATGAAGTTGTATGGTTGACCATAGAATTGAATCTACAGATTCAATTCAAATTCATGCACATGTGTTACCCACTTCTGGATGCAGAGACCTTGCTACGTACAGCCGTCTTTCTAGATTAGTCCTGGTTCATGACCATTTCTAGGTGCATATCGTTTCCTGTATGAGGCACCAACATATTCTGGAATTAGTAAGGATTTATGAGAAAGACAAATAATGTGACAATTAATTATTAACTTGGTGTTTCTCAGCAGCAAAAAAATATAGATGACAATTGAAAAAATATTTCCTTTAGTATATGTTAACTATCTTAGGTGAACACAGAACATATAAAAAGAAATATTTTTTATGTGATATTAAAATAACTGGTTAAGGCTTTGGAAAAATAGAACAAAAGAACAATAGAACAATAACCATTCTTTAATGTTTGACATTGCCTGTTCAATAATATAGATATCCTATGCAAATGACAAAGACAGTAACACTTTAAGCAAACTTGGCTCAAATCCGTACTCTTATTCTGTTTGTATGCATGTGTAATTCACATTGACTGAAATCAAGGTTACTAGTGGGAAAGCAAAGTGCATTCTTGACTGCTGAAAGTCACTTAGCCAGTCACCCTACCTGGGCCATAGCTTTTTGATCCCCCAAATTCACACCCTCACAATTAAAATGTTTGCTTACTATCCATTTTGTTTTTTCTTTTTTTTTTTCACTTTGGTTGTGTTCACAATACTATTGCATTTCAGTTTATTATAATTTAGATCACACGAATCTCATTAAATTATAGAAGTGTGCAGTTGATAAGACACACCATTTTTGTAGGCCATGACAAACCTTTCTGCAATTTCTTAGCAATTTCAGCTTCATTTTCCATTTTAACTTTTTATTATGTTCTTATTAGAAGTCCAGATATATATGCCCATACTTTCAAAGGTCTTTGGAATGTGTCCCCCTGACAACATATCTTTCAAAACATGCTTGGTGACACTCAGAGAAACCAGGGGCTCTTCCAGTGACACTGCCAGGATCTGTGTAATACATCACAAAAGAGGTCCAAACAATGGGTAACAAAGCAAGCAGAACAAGGCAAGCAGGAAAACGTGCTCTGCATGTAAATCACAGAGCATGCTATGGCTCACCACACTGCTTGAAAGAAATGATGCAATGCCATTGTGATGCTATCAGTCTCCGTTAATTTGCTTGATTTTACATTTCCTGCTGTGTAACCTGCAGGCAAGAACTTTAAAGGACTTTTGTGTACATGGAAGAATTCCTCCACTCTCTTATTGATGTTTTCTAATCATCTCTTAGGTCTCTCTTCCTAGAAACACATTTTCCCTGCTTGTTGCCTTGGAGGCACATGAGAATGGCATAAGGAATCAGAGCAGATCGATTCCCTGAGCTGCAGGTTGTGTCTTTATTTAACTTTTTTTTCTTGTGTTTATATTTCTGGCATTCTACTCAAGCAAAATCAACAGAACATTGACAAGAATTTGAAAGTAGAAGTGGAAAAGAGATGAAAAAGTTTCACTACTCCTTCCTCAAAATTAGGTATTTTGTAATAGACAGGTTTTGGCTCATCTCAAGCTGTAGAAAATAATGCTGAAAAGAGTGAAATTTGTTTGTTGGTATATTTCCAGGGAGACCCATCTCCTTGATTGATGAGATGCAAGCCAAGCAGGCAGATTTCTAAACTCAAACATGGCGCTGTCCTGAGTGGACTGTGTACCAAAGCTGATTGACAAACTTCTCAGCTTGGAGGCCTCTGCTCTGCCTGCAGTGGACTGGACTCCAGACCTCGTTCTACACAAAGTAGGAAATGAAGACCATCAGCAGGAGAAAATCTGGAGGATTTTTCAGGGTTTAGGGATCACTTTTGTAACCACACAAAGTCTTGAATTTAAATAAGGTCTGATATGCAAGAGACAATGTTTGTAGAAACGTAATATTCTTCGTTAGTATTTTTACATAATGCTAAAACAGGTCTATAGGATTACTGAAAGTCTGTTACTTTTAAAGCTGGTCTTTAAGGTACAACATTCATTTAATGTAGAGCAATGGAAAATACCAATGTGACCTTCAAAACATATTAAACTTGCTAGAATGCAGAGGTGTGGTGTGGTCTATGCCTTAAACTAAACCTAGAGAGTATTTTTTCTCTCTATGTCTCCTCCTGTTCCTTTTTTATTTTCTTTTATTAACTGGATAGTGCAATGAGGTACCACATATACTAATAAAAGTTGTTTTGTAGCACTTGACATTTTGGAAATGTTTATAACAGGTCTTGCAAGGATTTAAATATTTTAAGATAACGGTAAAAACAAGTCTGCATTATCAGAGGTAAGCTGGTAGAATCTCTAAGGCTATTTCTACCTTGTAATGTGTCCAATAATAGATTAGTGTCTAAGAAGCAAAGGAACTTAGAGAGGTATTACATGTTTAATTTTCTTCCGTGGGCATGTAACTAATGAATTAAAGTACATAGGGTTGTATCTACTTTGAGAATTATCTTGGTTTTGGGCAAAGACTCTCCTCTGGAAAGGCATTTTGTTAGCTTAGGATAGTAGAAAAATAGATTTATTTCTTCACATAAATAATTGTTTCTTGACCATAAAACTGAGAAACTGCATTTTCATATTCACCAAGTTTCCAGTCTAAAGCTGTGTTAGAGAAAGACTATAAGTTGCAGAAGTTTATTTTGAGACATAAAATTTGGTGTCTTTCTCAGGCTAAATGAGGTCCTGTACCAAGAGCAGACATGATTAATGCAAAAGCTTTTTCTTAAGTAACAACTGTTTACTATGAGGTGTCTGGAAACTATGTTTATGGTTACTTCGTTAGTCAGCCGAAGAAATTGTTTGTTTTTAGATTAAAAACTAGAGTAATCCTTACTATCAGGGCTAGAAATACGTCCAACACACTCACTTCATCCCACAAATTTTTGTGGGGTGGGTACAGAGAAGGGCAATCCAGCCTGAGCTTCCTTCTGGCCTTGAGAAAAACTTGAATGCACCATTTTCTTAATTCTGTTCTGTTGCAGCCGGTAGGAGTTCCACATCTTGTTTGTCTAAATATGTCTAAAATGAAGAGCTGATAATTTATTTGCATTCTTATAAGGACAAATCCAAGGGTGTGACATTTTTCAAAACCCTCAGTTCTGACTTTTCTTTCTGGTGATAGACCTTCTCATCACTTCAGTAGGAGTGTACGTGGGCATGAACATATGCTTTTCAAAATCTGATGTACAAACAATAAAAAGTATGAAATATGTCTGGTTACATTATGATTGCAGGAGGACATGTTCTGATGGGTTTTATGTATTTTGGATTGAGTGACTTGTTGTCAAATCACCTATGTTTTATTCTTATTGAAAGAATGGAATGGTTTTAACCACAAAACAAAAGCGTAATAGGGCAACTCTCTCCAAAGATGTTGCGAAGTCATCAGCTATGCTAAATTTCTTGAAGCCTTCAGATCTGACCCATATTTTCTCAAGTGCCATACTTCAATCTGAAGAATGGGAAACCTGGCTTTGAATCATTATTGCTCAGATTCTGTGATTTTGTTTTCAAAAATATTATGAGATACTTTTGGGCTTGGGTTGGCAAGGAGATTTTTACTCTCTAAGATATTGCTTGTCAGTAGGGTTGGGGCTTTTAATCATTTATTTATTTGCTCTTCTTTCTGTTTTACTTCTGGATGGCCAGTTCTGTGCTGTTTGTTCACACATTCCATTTCATTTTGCTCACCTCTGTTTATCAGATCTGTTATCGATGTATGATCTGAGTCTGTAAATATTAATTTTACAGCTTAGGTGGGGAGCTGAAAATGTTACTAATTGGTGAAGGGGATAAAAAAGAGGTAAAATAATCACTAATCGACAGCCTTTTTACATAAAAGTTCACAGTTGGTACAAATGCAACATTGCATTTCATTACACTCTACATTTCATGCAGGTCTTAGAGAAAACTTTGAAAAGAGAGTCTTACCTTCAGTTGCTGCTATAAATGAGACTGCTTTTTTTTGAGCTGAGAAAACCCCAGTTAATGAGAAATTGTACAGAAATCACTGTACAGATGAAACAAAAAAATATATTTAGGAAGAAGATTCTCTGATTTTCATGCTGCCTCATGCCACAGTTGTCCTGGCTTCTTTGACGTTGAGCTAAATCTTTGTTTTACTGAAATAGATATGTTGCATTTTGAATTTTTTGTATTGCTACTTTAAACATACTGCCTTAAAGTAAAAAAAAAACAATTGTGGTGGACTGGTTTGAGCAGGAAATATTCAAGAGTAGAGATGGAATGTAAAGATGGTGTCTGTCTGCTTTTGTAGGTAAGTCTTTATTTATTATTGCATTTTTTTTTGCTTGAAAATGAAAAATAGAACACCAGGAAATCACTATCTGTATCTAAACCAGCATCTACATCTGTACCTAAGCATGTGATGTTAGGTGTTTATTTCATTCTTGAACTGAGTTGAATTAATTGAAATTTCATTCTTGAAGCAGCATAGGTTAACGAGAGATGTCATGGAAAAGTCTCCAGCTTCTACAGAGTGAGGCTATTATCCCATGTCCTTTGCTCCTCAAAATATTACAAATAAAACTGTATCTTTTTTCCTTAACTGACAAGCTTGTTTTAGAACAGGCTATTCAAGAACAACTCAAAACTGTTAAAATCAAGATTTTTTTACATCTGCTTAAAGAACAATATTTTTTCAATAGCTAATTTACAAGAATGTTCCTTAGAAGTGGATGCAGAAGGAGAAATAATTTTCATTTCCGTGATTTGCACAATTAGCTAGAGTTTGTATTTTCATCTTCTACAGTGTATTTCCAGTTTCACCATTCAAGTAGAGCAATCAGAAATAATAAGTGCTGTCTCTGAGAAAAAGTGTTAAAAAGATAGGACATGGATCTTTCCAAATTCTCTCAAAATATTTGGATTCTTGCTGATTCTAAATAGGCCATGCCAATTCAAGTACTTTGTCAAATTATGACTTTAATTTTCACCTATATTTGATTTCATTGTCCGCAGACAATCGTGTTTAAACCCAGCCTGTTGTTCTTCCTCCAGCTCTGCTGGAACTGGGTTAATGAAGAATCCTCAAAATTATTACTAAAAAGCTCTGAAGTCGCTTTTACAGTAGGCTTTTAATCAGTCTCTTTTTTTTAAGACCAAAGAATGCCTTGAATAAGCTTTCATAACTAAAAAACCATTTTTTAATATTATCATATCTTCTTATTTAAAAGGAATTTCATTCTTTTTTCCTTTTAATGTTGGAAGTTGTAGGAAAAAAAATCTCAAAATCCTATTCAGAACCACATTTTGATGAAATTAAATAGAAATAATTCATTTTCTGTGTGCTAAAATTTATAGCAATTCCAGATAAGGTTAAGTGATGATGGAGGGAGTGAACAGGAAAGTGTCTTTTACCTTTCATGTGAAAATACAACTCAGTGGAGTAGCTGCTGTGGGATTTGTGATACAGCACTGCCTGTGTTAGCTGTACCCCATCTGCACTTGATTCCCATTTGCTGTATTAACAGGCACTATTCCCATTTTACTCTTTCTCACAGCTGTGGTACCAGCCAGCTAAAATGTGAGCTGCAAAATTTTGACGTGCTTATAAATGCATCTTTCCACCCCTTCTCCACAGGCAGCAGTTGTCTTACTTTAGAAAAGAAAGGATAACAGCAAGATGTCTCAGGAGCTGGGACAGACAGCATCTGTGGCAACAATTCCGTACACGATGTGAGAATTTTCAAATTTCAAGAATTACTTAAAAGTTTTACCCAAAGTAAGACAGAGCCCTAAATTACATTAAAAACTATTTTTTTGCTAAATTTTGTATATTTGTTCAGAGATTCTGCCCTGGTGTTACTTACAAAATAGTTTAATTATGAATTTCAGATCTTTATGTATCAACACAGTAAATAATTTATTGTGGGCTTTATTAGAAGTCTGCACTTTATGTCTCATGGTTGAGTAAATTTGTGGTTTTCCAAATAAACTTGTAGATATATCCAATTCATAAATGACCGTTCTGTTTCCAGTAAAATCAGTAGATGCTCTTGTATTAATTTCAGGAGTAAAAGCAGTTTTTTATCATCTTTTTATCAGTTATCAACTGTATTTTTAATTTGAAATAAAGGAATATTTGATCATTTTTACATGGTTCTGTTACAATAGTCATTGTACTGACCTTTCAAATAATTCTTGATATTCATGGTAAAGGTTTGTTCACTTTTAATTATTACTGTTTTCTCATTTATAGTGATCAAATTACACCTTACATTTCCATTTTGCAAGGTAATTCACAAACCCTCCACCTACAATGTACTTTATCCATGAAATCTGATTAAAACGAACAATTGAATTTTGATTAATGCTTCCAGCATTTCAAAGGACCAGAGCGGTGGTGACAGACAGTACAATTTTGAGGCAGTATAAATACTAGATGACCTCAAAGCTTTGAATAACAAATAGATTTTCTGAATTTCAAATCACATTTTCACAATGTGTTGTGAAAAAATTGTCAGTTTGCTTACCAGCTGGTCCATTTTGTGCCCATGCAGGACATTGCTGTCACCTAAGATATCAGCAGGCCCTGTGACTGTGCTTCGTGTGCAAGAAGGCAGAAATTATGCAAGTTATCAAAAACGCAGCACAGTCATTATGGCTTTTGTTTTCTGCAGTTCCAAAATGATTTATGCAGATTATCCCAGGACTGTAACTGTGCTTTCTAACAATGCTGGCTCAGGCATACAGTATAGTATTCCTATGCCACGGTAGAATTCTTAAATATTCCACTATGACTTTGCGACAAGTAGTTACAGAGGCAACCAGATAAAAAATGTAGACCTGTAAAGTGTATGTATGGCTGTAGTATGACCTATAAACATTTTAAAATTCACTCTAAGGAGGCAGTACTTTAAAAGTGAAATGGAAATTTTCAGTAGAAATATGAGAAAATTGGTGTGGTACTAAAGGCACACAGACATGAGGTAATATTGGCTCCAGATCATATTGCTAATCCAGAATATTTTGACATGAACCACTTCTAGATTAGTCAAAGCTCTTGTTGCTTCAGGGTAGTAAGTACCAGTAGAAATATCTAGTTTTCATATTTACTATGGAGTGTTTTGGATTCAAAAGAAAAATAAGACATGATTGCATTAGATTATGTACCAAGCACAGTCAAGATTAAGTACTAGTTTAGATTAAACTAAGCAAGAGTGAAACAGCAAATGTCTCTTACCTGTGGTTACTGAGAGGTCTTGAGAACCTTGTCTTTTCTGTTGAATCTTTCTTAGTCTCATCCCCTGCACTAAGCAGAGCCATGTGTGTTCTGCCATCACACTTTGCACCACAATGCACTGGAAGAGAAAAAACATATACCAGAAACTCTGGGCGACAAACACACTAACACTTTTATTCTTTATCTTTTTTACTTCATTAGCATCTTTCTGTTCCCCAGATATGCAGATATGTTATGAAAAATTTCATCTGGATGGTACTGCATTTTTACCCAGGTTTGCCTTGATCTGTAGGCTGGCGGGTCCTCCTGATGGAATGGTTAATAAAGCTTGGCTTTGGGGGAAAAAAAATCCTTTTCTTGGAACAAATCTACAGATCTTTTGACATGATTACAACCTGGTCATTCTGTAGGTCCCAGGCAATTTTTGCACTCTTATAATCCCTAGCTTTGAACACTTTTGTTGGGTTTCCATTGCAAGATGGTGACTGATAAAAAACAAGCATGGTGGACAGCAAACTATATTTTTTTATTAATCCTCATATAAGCTTCTATCAAATATCTTATTCTCAAACTATTGCAAAGATTGAGAGATTCTTTAAACAACACTACAATGGTACTATTTCATATGGAAAGGAGTGAAGTTCAGAACTTTTTTCTTTTTTAATCTATATTGTTCTCACATTTCTTCATCATTTCTTCATCATTTCACCATTTTACATGGAAAAGATATACATGTAATAAAACAAGAAACCAGGGACAGAAAGGAACTAAATCTATTTACAGCTAGGAGCATTGACCAAAAATATACCTAGGTAAAAATGAGCACACACTACTTGTCGCACTAGGAAGAAAAAGATTTTTTTCTGCAGTTATTGGGAATTTCAGTGAATTTAAAAATCATTGAAGTGCTTATTGGAAAAGAGAACTTGAGTCCCACTTCTCATATTTTGGCAACCTGATTTGTTACATTGTTTTTCACAGAATTTTCTTTGAATGAACATTAGATAAAGCAAGAGTCCAGCACATACAAGAAGAGGCCACGGGGACAATAAATATTGGCAGACCTGGTAGAGTTTAATTAGGAAAATTTTTCTGGCTTTAAGAATTTCTACCAAGCTTGATGTCAAGTGAGGAATATCAAGCATAGTGAATGGCAAGAAGAAGCATCTGTCCTCTTCATCCTGGTACTGCATCTTCTTGATGACTGAACATAACATTCCTTTATGTAGACAGAAGCCTTCCTGGAGTTCACTGTACTCATTGGCACCCTTTAGAAAATTTCAGTTTTGAGCCACTACCCGTTATGAGGCAGTTTCAGCAAAAAACAAGACAGAAAAGAGTTAAAAACTGATGTCAGGCTAAAGATCTCTGTGAAAACTTTGTTAGTTATCCAAGGTGAAATGGCATAGCTGTTTTTATAAGAGGAAAAGTTTCATTCAGTATCCCCTGACACTGCTGTGTTCTCTGTATCTGCCTTGAGGTTCTGCACATCATCAGAGGGAACTTAACACTCACTACTCCATATGCCAGCAATAGTGCCTGTGCCTCTGTGGATAGCAAGAGAGAGATGGTGAAACCCATCGAAGATTACCATAAACTCCAGAATGTTTGCTGTCATCTTTTGGCATATTTGTGCAAACTTGTGTACAAGTACATGTACATATAAATGTTTATAGGTACACACATGCATTTGTGTATATATATGCACACATATATACAAATACATTCAAACACAGTGAACCAAATCAGACTGTGGACTGCAGAAAAATTGTGTAGTTTCTTAGTCTGCAGAAGATGTAAAGTATCTCACAGCATGAATCATGAAGTGTGAACAAAGATTTTCCATGGAGTAGCTTAATGTACTAAAAATCCAAACTTAACTCTAGACCCATTTGTGTACCCATGTGGGAGAGCTATAAATTTAAAGAACTTGGTTTGTGCTATCACTTTATGCAGCCATTTGAGTGCTGTGAAATATCTGCTAATTGTGAGTGAAATATATTACAATCCGGATGTCTTCTTGTCTAAGTGGTGACATACTCTTGCACATTGTGTGATCTGGAGGTGTGCAAGTGAGAAAGTTGCAGAGTTTCTGGCAGAACTGCTTGGTAGTAGAGTAAGTTTAGGAATTTGAGAGTCATATTCAAAATGAAGTGTGGATTTTAGTCTGGTTTCTCACACCTCATATGCATTTTGAGCTCTCTGTTTGAAATAGATCCACTTATGTTTACAGAATTGAAAAACTATTGATGAAAAGATTTGAACTTTGATTTCCCATGGTTCTGCAGCATGCCTTAGCTGTTGTCAATTATATTAGCTGTCCAACTATTTTTCTGATTGCAGTTGGAAACTCCCATCCTTAGTTGAGAAACTCCTCTTGATTATGTTTGCACTGAAACTTGATCCATGGAAAGTTTAAATTTCAGCAAATTGACATTTTTGTAGAAACCTACCCCCACAAATTTCATAAAAGAATTCCTGACAACTTTCAACTACAAAGTAGAGTTCACGAGGCACACATTTACAGCCTGTCATAGAGGTTATGTAGGGAGCTCCTTTATTTAAAGATTATAACATTTAATTTTTGATTATACATGTAATTTAGAATTCAAAATGAAATACCACAGTGATAAACAGCAATCTGTACAGAAATGAAAATAGGAGTGAACGACAGGAAGAGGTTAAATGGCAAGCTGACACTAATTTTCCACCACATCCTCTATGTGTTATAAAAAGAAAATTCATCACCAAGATAAAATCATAACCCAAAGGATCAGGCAGGTAATACAAAAGGTGAACCAAAATTCAGTGACAAAGTTCAGATGCCTTTCCACTTCAGCAGGGATTTGATGAAAAATCCAACAAACATATCTTTAATTGTTAGTATTTAAAAGATTTTAGCCACTGACAAACTCTTGATCATTCACTGAGGACAAAATCCTTTGCCAGGTACATTTGTTATTTCTGTTAATCCAAATTGGGTTTCAAGGCTGTCACTGCATAAATTCTCAGTCCCAAGGGCTGGGAAAATAGTCTAATTCTGTTTTCATTTAACCTTGCAAAAAAGTACATTTTGTGATACTGATCCAACATTTAGCAATCATTCTCCTTGTACTGAGAGTTCCTGCAGGCTGTCACATTGCGGGAAACAGCAGAAGAAACACAAACCAGTTCAGATGGAATTATTCAGGCTCATTATTAATTGTCAGTAGTGTGACCTGGCTCACTTTGTGGCTCATGAAAGCTGTTCTCCCTGTGGTTTATGCAGACTTGAAGAGGGATAAGGGCTTGCCTTTTCTTCTGCCTTTACCTTTGCAAACATTAGGAAATTCATCAGCTTGCTACATTTCTTCCTTTCATAGAAGCATAAATAATGTACAAATACAGGTAGGGTGGTGTTTTGTCAGGATTAGTGTTATAAGTAGGTGGCAAAAATAATAGGTGGTAAAAATAGCTGATGCTATAAGGTGATGTCAAATTTATTGCAAGGATGAAAAAATACATGTCTAGACAGGTGGAAGTTATATATTGAGCAGAAAGAATAGATGCAGGATTGTAGAGGTTCTCACCTTCTTCCCACAAAACTTTTCAGCTGAGTTTTGCAAGCAGATCTGGGAAAATATAATAATGCTTTTCCCAATTTTTCTCCTTCAAGCAAATATTTTTCTACAGAAAAATCTAAAGTTTAATTAAGAATTTGCTGCCCAAGTATTTTATAATTCTATTAAATGTGGTAGATTATGGGGATTTTGTTTTTCTATATTCTACATTATGACATGTTATAGTACAATGCCAAATTAATTGAAACTTAATTATTTAGCTTGCATAGGTTTGAATTCCAAGACGGCAAGAGGATGATTTCATTTATTTCAGCTTGTTACTTCTGCCAATTGTCATGAAAAGATAATTCATTTAAACTTTTGGATAAGGTTACCATCCAAAATTTAAAAAAAATTGTCCGTGGAAATAAGGTCTGCCATCTCTGACCAGCCAAAACTTTATTCACCTCATATCAGTGCCTACTCTTACAGTTCACTCTGTTGACTCCTAAACCATTTTTATTTTTTCTCATATACAATCATTCTTTAGGACACGCCATTGTTTGAAAAAGGTTACACAGGTTATGTAGTGTCTTTGACATGTCTAAATAAATCTAAAAGTTTCAGGAGGGCCAAGCTAAATAGTACCTGTGTGAAACTGAGGTTTCTAAAACACTGCACAAGTTTCCACACTGCCAAAGGATGACCTCCGCATTGTCTTTATCCCTGGGTAAAATTTCATCAGCTGGATCTTCCTTGTAAATCAAGTTTTTCTCACACTTAGGAAAAACTGAAATTTGAAAGGGGAAAATGTCTGCTTCCCAAGCTTTCCTAAAAGTTAGGCAACTTCTCAGACATTTTTGGTAAAATAGAAAAAACTCCTTTAAAAAGTTTAGGTCAAATTAGCTGATAATAATAATAGAAAATTAAATTTCTGAATAAAAATAAGCATTTTTAATTCAAAACGAGTGTCCCCTCAGTAATGAAGTTTATGATGGTCATCTTTAAAACTTTGTACATACATGCATTTCTTTAAAAAATACACTTAAAGCCAGCTCTTCTCATAGCTTTCAGATGCTCTTTTCACTGCTATTTTCTGATTAAAAAAGAAAAAAATGTAATCTTTCCAAACAACACTAATTCATCTGTCTTTCCTTACGTCACCCAGCAGTTCTCTTGCTAAATACATTTTCACTGACTGGTTCTTCCTTTTTAATTTCGATTTGAACTTGGGGACCTCCGAAGGTGTATTTAAATGTGGATAAACTCGAGTAATGATCCGTCCTCACTGTACCTGTCTTTACTAAGTACTTTAGCATTAATTAAATCTTATGAGCTGGGGGTTGGTTTGGGGTTTTTGGGTTTTTTGATAGTATATATTCCATGTGATTGTGCAACCAAAGTTAGTTATATATATACAAAAGTCTCTTTTGGGGAGTAGTCCGGTGATCAGTGCTGAAAATCTGATACACTTGTGTTAAAGTACTTTTAGTATATCTATTACTTGAACTTCAGTTTTCTTTTTGAAGGTCTAAAGCTACATGACTGTGAGGGTGACATTCCCAGAAAAGTCTGTAATTTCCCTTGGCACCAGGCTTCATTTGTTCAAAATATTCCATCCGGTGATGACTTCCTTTCACCATCAGGATTCTGATGTCTTCTGACAGTGATGATGGTGGCAGAATGAATTCTGGGGGTCTCTCCTTGATTTATTGCTTCAATATCATATTTTTCCTTGAACATGCATAGCTGTCCTTAGCAGAAAACCTTTGCATTCAGCTCTGTGTGTTCTTCTTTATAGTCAAGCAAACGGCTTGAGATGAAATAAGAATGGGATCCTAGTTTCTCCCTGTTCTATAGTAATTTGTAGTTTCAGTTTATCTTTACACATACGCTTTGATCTCTCTGTATTTCTTACTTCTAAGCTGAAACTGAAACGCTGTATCTGAAATTCACCTTTTCTTAAAGGATTCAGGCATCTTTTGCCAAGTAAAAGAGCTGAGATGTTAAAATAATTTTGTGTATGTCTTCATAAACCAGTTCTCTACAGGTCACAGGTACTTCTGAAGAAACTGTATACCACAAAAAAGGCCTGGGCAGGAACTTTGAGGTGAAAGAGGAGAAAGTAAAGGAAATACTGGAGGGTGGGAGATGCCAAGGATGAAGTAAGGACAAGCAAAGACTGACTTGGACAAATTGCAGTTCAGAGTGGGACTGCAAAAACATCTAACCATCACTTCTTGTCTTTCTCTTTTCCCAAGCAGCCTACAGCTATAGGTCCTCCAGGCTTTCAAAACTGGCCCTGCTGATGAAAAACAGCAACTATCATCAATCATGCTGATTCAAAGTCAAGTACAGTGAAGTAGGAGCCTTCCCAAAAATCTTATGGCTACTGCATCAAAAGCTACAATAAACATGTGTATGGAGATGTGCAATTCATCATTTAAAATAGATGGGGTACCTCTGGTATGGGTAGCTAAATAAAACAAGCATCCTCAATATATAAACTGAATGTACTCAAGTGGATGTGTTTATTTTTAAAGGAAAATTATGACTATTCCCATTAGTGTCTTTGAGACCATTTTGATAATACTTTATCTAGTTTGTGATTCTAATCCTTACAGTTAAAAAGAATATCCTAGAGGTCACTGAGAATTTAGCAATTAAATGTTCAACCTTACTTCTATTCACACTGAAAGTGAAAAATTTATCATGGTAGCACATTGAGTCCAGCTGTCAAACCTAATTTCCCTGAATGTCTAGAGAATTTCAGTGACAGTTTCAAAAGAAGTAATACCTGTGGAAGTAGGGTATTAAAAGAATACTTAGAGTTATCAGTTATATCACATTTTAATGCATTTATCTGAGGTTTAAATGTTTGCAGTGGGAGAATTTTGACTGTATAATCTACTTATTTATTTTTCACTTTACCTGATAGTTAAGAAGACTGATACACAACTATATCACATCAGTTGCCTGTTGATTTTGTGAAAGAATAGTCTAAATATAATAAAGGAATTTGAATAGTAATGCAGAACATTTAACCACAAGAAGGTTAAACTCTACAGAATACATTAAGTGGATTCTCTTGTGCAGTCACAAAACAGTTGTTTCCCTGGTTTTTGGTAGTGCTCTCTAACACAAGACTGAAACCAGTCCTTCAGATCCACTAGAGAAAATGCAGGATCTGGACATGAAGCAAAGCTAACAAAGATATGAAAAACAGCAGTGCTGTTTAAAATAAATATTTTGGGTCACAACTTCTAGGAGACAGTTTTGTTCTGTTTTTCAGTCAGCTTATTACTCTTTTATTTGAGTGAAACATACTGGACTGAAATAAGAAATTACATGATGTATGAAAAATACACTCAAAAATGTAAAGATGAAAAACACAGGAAAATTAGAAAAAAATAACTTTAGCCTGTGTAGCAGCCAGTCATAGAGGTAAATCATCTACTCAGTATACATGGTCAAATAAGGTATACTTGTTTCACACCCTTTTGCCATTTAAACATTTAGTGCTTTTACTGAAACTATTCCTAGGCAGAAATACTCTGCTTTGTTCTGTGGGAAATAGACCATTTTTTGGATATGATTTTCTAGTGTAAGTAAGAGAAAACTGAAAATACAGGGGGAAATATGCACCCCTACATGTAAAATAAGCAGGAAGGGAAGGTTTGAATGTCATTCAGTACAAAATTAATTTATGACACTCTTAATGTGCAGTTCATATCATCCCAAACTCCTAAGAAAGGAAAGAAATGGTTTCCCTTTTCCCTCTTCCTCTAAATTCTATTGTTGTCATCCTATTTCCATCAGATATCGAGCCTTTTCTGTTGTTGTTGCTTTTCTGTTCAGCCATTTTGTCAAAGCAGCTGCAGGAGACAAAGTGCCTGCTTACAGTCCCTGAAATAAATCTCTGAACCTCCTGTAAGGGTGAATTATGTGTAAACTTGTAGGCTGGAGGGTGTCAGAGCTAGGAGTGAAAGCAGGGACGTAGGGAGTCATACATATTCACATGCATTTTTATTACCTCCCTGTCTGCATGGGGCTCAACTGCTGACATACATGTTGCCCTGATGTGTTTGGGTCATTAAAATGACAAGTCTAAAAAAAAATCACAGTTCTTGTCTTTATCTGACACATGCATTTCGCTAAGGTGGACAATTCTCTTTCCTTGCAGGCAGAACCATGAGGCCAAGACATTCTAGCAAATGAGAACAAAACATGAACTTGGGCACATAAAGACATTTTGAGTCTCATGGCATTAAAACAAAAGGCTGGCTTGGTAGGATGAACATATAATACAGAGGGTTGATTTGGGGTTTTTTTGTTTGTTTGTTTGTGGGTTTTTTTTGGGGGGGTTGTTTTTTCTTCTTTTATCCTTAAAGAAACAAGATTATAACACATCAAATTGTCTGATTTCAAGAAATTGAATTCTTTCAGCTATTTGTCATTCATAAAGCTTGCATATGGAAAGTGCGCTAAAATCCTCATCCTACATTTCTATGGCTCTGTCCGTTTTTAAATAACCATTGTAGGAGTGATTTTTTTTGTTCATACATGTATTTCTACTGTCAGGATAGTTATCCCTTTATTGCTCTTTGTGGCCTTCGTTCCCTGTCCATGTACAGTGCACATTAATTTTCATCCAGACTTATCTGGAAAAGTCAAACATGGACTGGAAAGCACAAGACACCTGATTGAGGGCAAGCACCAAGATGTTTCTTTGGAGCTGCCTAAAAATATCCTCTAACGTGTCTTGTGTCCTCCCAAACTAATATGATGTGCTCTGGAGTGGCCTGTGGTCTTGAGCTGAGAGAAATACTACTTTTGCACACCATGGGGTCCTTCTGCTGGGATACAGAGCAGTTGTGACTTGTTACCATGAAGAAATTACATTCTTTTAAAGCTTGTTTTAAATTTAAATTATATAAAATAATGTCTTAAAATTAAAATTTTAAAGTTTTAGGATTAAAAATTGCTGAAAAATATCTTTTCAAGAAAATTTCTGTTGGAGGAACTAGTGAAGAGACTTTTGCTCACCTCTGGGCTTGCCACCTTCATAGCCCAACATCTGGGCTCCTTGGACTCGTGAACCCTTTATGGCTCAACTTCCTAAACACTTCTTTTTTTCACTGTTCTCCTAAAAATAATATAACAAGGAAATATATGATATCTATTTCTTACAACGTAATGATTTAATAGGTAAATAAATGTTCATACTGTGCTGTATATACCTACTGAAATAAATTTTCTTATACATAACACTGCAGAAACAGACATGAATTTCAGTACTCCAAGCCTTTTGACAAAAATTGAGGTAAAATTAACCATCTGAATTACTATGTATCTAATCCCATATATCAAAACACTGCTAGGACAGACATGGCTAAAT
Organism: Oriolus oriolus; assembly: GCA_013400235.1. Taxonomy (NCBI): domain Eukaryota; kingdom Metazoa; phylum Chordata; class Aves; order Passeriformes; family Corvidae; genus Oriolus; species Oriolus oriolus. The sequence goes on along the minus strand of VXBT01001563.1, from coordinate 43,852 downwards.
CTTATGCCATTGTACAACAGAATATTTTCACTCCATGGCACTCCATGTAAATACACTTTTAATATAAATTTATAATTTTATACCATAAATATTTATGAATATATAATACAGAGGTAAAACCCTGAGTGTGGTAAGTTTTGAAATGCTCATGGGGCTGAGATCACCACCTCCATGAAGGAACTATGTTATCATGCTTCACACTTACTTAATGCCACATCCCACACTAACAGCACTAAGAAAATCTGAAAAAATAGAGAAGCACTTCACATCTTCATTACATATGACCTGTTTGATAGAGAAATATGAAATTTAGGATGTATATACATATATATATATAAAATAAGTAAATATAAAGTAAAAAATAAAAAATAAGTAAAATATTATTGTTATGTCTCCTGCTCAGATTACATGGAAGCTCTCATCACTTCTCAAGCAGGAACTTAGCCACCAGTACCTGGTCAATCTCACCACCCTTCCTCCCCCTGTTGCTGAAAGGGTGGTTTCTACTATTTGCTTTGACAGCCATCAGATGAATCCCATAATATACAGTGTCTAGCACAACAACAGGAGGAATGGACTTCCCTTGGTAAGAAGACAACTTGCATAAACGATGCTTCACAGAGAATATTAATATTAATAATCAGTTTCACAGACAAATGAATTCAACCTAAGAGGTACAGAGGAGCACAAATACAGCATGGGAAAGGCTCTTCATTGGCACCTTATCTTTCACTTCATAAACATGAAGCAGCTAGGGCAAATATCAGCCCATCTCCCAAGAGTCATAACCCTGCCAGTAATGTTTATCATCAGTTCTGCCTCCAGGAAGGAATCTGATCAATAAAACATATTTTTAAACTGCCTGTTTAACACAGTATGAACTATGCCATTTAGCACTAACATATCAGCTTATGTTTGTGCTGCTGCACACACATTGACTAATTAATCAACTAAAACAAAAGAAGGAAAGCCTTGTTTCTGTCTGTCTAACTGGTGCATTAACAGCAGAGGTTTTTTTAACAATTCAGTTTAATAAACTGAAAATCTCTCCATTAATCTAGCTTGACTTGTATCCTTGCCTTTTATCTGTATGTGTTTGTGCTTGTAATAGTACTCTGTCCACACAGTGTTCTGAACACTAATTTAACAACAATGTCACTTAGAAAGCTATGATCCTCATCTCAGAGCACTCAGGGATGTGTACAATTACGTCTCAGTGACTAAATGTTACAGACACAATGAAAACAGTGAGGCAAAGGAATCATTCATAAGAACACCCTGATTGAAGCAGAACAGGTTTTCCTGTAATGGAAGAGCTTATAGCAAAGAAATAGTGTTTTAAAATTGAAAGAACTCTTCCTACCTGCGGGAAAAGGTCTTCAATATTTTGAAAAAGAAGAGAGGAAAGAAAAGACATCTCTAACAGGAGGAAGTCAGTGCCATTGCTTTGGAGAAACAGCGAGGTTGAAGGTCAACCTAAACTCTGACAGTCTCCCATGAATCTGCAGGTGACGGTGCCAGGGTACGATTAACTGTCACTAACATAGTCTTAAGCATGGCCAAGGCCTGTGCTGTAAAACTCCTTGGAGACCAGCTAGGTGGTGTAGAAGTAAGCATTTAAATAGAATATCCAGGTTCTCTTAATTTAAGGTGTGATCCCTCAGGCCTCATTTCCTGGAATAAATCTTAGTGAGAGTCTTACTGAATCTTTATCATCAGCGCTTAGCTGGATGCCAAGAATTGATCGTACAAGGACTTCAAAAGAGGACAATAGTTGTCCATGTAGTGTGGTGCTAACCCATGCAGGTAAGGAAGAAGAATGGGCCAGCAAGTAATTAGAAAATTCTTTTTTCTTTGTTATTATTTTTCATGCTTAACAAACTTTTTTGAATGACATATTTAATTTTTACCTCATATGAATTCCTTGGTGGATTTTGTGTTGAACAGAAGAGAAGATAAAACTTCATTCTCAATGAACTTACCAAATTCTGCTTTCAATTGCTAATGGAAATTGTTAAATGCTTTAAATATGCACACCAATACATGTGTTCCTTCTCTTGCCAGAGGAATTACTATTTTCTTGCTTCTCAGTACAGTGAGTATGTGTGTCCAACCATTTTAGTGCTCCCCAAAGTGAGAGCACAGAAAATTTTAGGCCAGTGTGACCAAGATTGGCCATGACTTCTCATGAATCTTGAGAAGCTCATGATTCTCAGAGAAAATAAATAGTCCTACATCTCTAATTCTTTAGTGTAGGCCAGCTGCCCCAGGGCAGACCAAGTACTCCAGGAAATCTCATCCTATGTATTTTGAAGGAGCACTGCTAAAGAAAACAAGATGGGCATTTTAAGTGCTGAAACAGGAAAACAAATATTGGTTAACGTGTTTCAAGACATGAAAGCTCAGACTAAGTCAGGACACTAAGATCAATGGATGGCTGGAAGGTAGACTCTAAATGGAGAACAGCAAAAATGAATAATTTTCAATATTAAATTGTCTTCCATCAAAATGTCAATAAATGTTCCCAATTCAAAACCGAAATGGCAGGCTTCTGTGGGTTGCCTATTACTAACACACAATAGAGAGCAGGAAATAAGCAAAAAGTGTCTGTGAAAACTAAGATTGAGGCATTAAGTGACACAGTGTGTTTTGTCACTCAATATTTTTGATACTGTTATTGAGCGTATTGCCATTGTTCCTACAAGAACCATGGACCAGCGCACCACTGTGCCAATTGTCACTCAGTTTTATTGTAGAAAACATCTGAAAAGTTGGCTAGTTGTAGTGATTGCAGAAAGTGCTTAATTTCTGTGTTGTTCCAGTACACATCTTCCCCCGTAGACTCTGTATGAACTTACTAAGATATTTCAAACATTCATGGCAACATATTGTGCAAAGGATCATGGAATCAAAGAATAGTTTTGCCTGAAAAGAAGCACATGTGGATTTTATTAAAGGTCTAAGATTTTGCCCAGCACTACCCTTTCATTACCAGTGAAAATACTTACTGCTTCAAATACTCCTAATCATAACCATTATCCTTTAATTCTCTGTAGTGCAGTAAGTTCCCAAAACTACTGGCTTTGGTTTAGTCTTAATACATGCGAAAGACCAATAGAAATTAATGACAAAAATCTGAGTATAAAATCAAGATAATCTTTACAGTCCCCCATGATTACAAACAGTTTTTAAAACATCTTATTGGTGTCAATGCAGTTTAAGATATTACAAAGTAACATTTTTGTAAAGCCATTTGTTTTGAATTAATCTCCTGACAAGGGAAGATGGGAGGGGAGTAAAAAGGAATGGCGAGGGAGTTACTAATTTCATTGGCCAGCAAGTTAGTTATGAAAAGTGAGGTTACTGGAAGGAATGAAGATTCATTTAATGTATAATTAAATATCCCTTTTAACAAATCAGGCAGATATAATACCAACAAAAGAAAGCAGGAATTGTTTAGTACAAAATATGCTGAATGAAATGGAGATTCCTTTGATGTGAAGAAATGAAACAGATTTCTGAAATCGCATTATCTTAGTCTGAAAAGAAAAGGCCTCCTCCTCAGCACACTGAAATGTAAGAAATTTCAAGAGAGGATAACAACAAAGACTAGAATAAAACCAAAGTCTATCTAAGGATATAGCTGTGAAGGATTATAACATAAAGAGACAGTCCAGAGCTGCAGACTGTAATATATCTGAGAAGAATTGAAGCTTCTGGTTTTCTCTTTGGTGGTGATTAAAGCTCATGAAAGTAATACAAATAAAAATGCAATAATAAAAAATACAAGTATGAGGCAGGAAGAGATATTGTTGCAAGATGAGTAAAGGATGATTCAGAACTGCAAGTTTTTTAAATATTTGGTTTATTTGGATTTAAATTATATTTATAGCCAATGTGAAATTTTATACCTACACATGTACACTAATGTATGTATATGTATGTAATTATAAAAGGTAAATCCAGACTTTTGCAATAGTACACATGGGAAATACACTTTTTGTCAGGGTACAAAATTGCTAGATAATCTTCTAATAGCTTCTGGGACAGCTGTATTCTTCTGATCCTGCAGTGGTTATCAAATTAACTGTGGGATGTGCTGTGAGGTGTGTTTGCTTTGCCAGATATTTGAGAAGAATAACAGTTGTTATTAGATTGCTTTTTACTTCATCTGGCTGTGGTCTTGTCTGAGATTCAAAAATGGCTTCATGAATCACCTTTCCCAGTGGCCAACAGAAAATTCTCAGGCAGTCTTGCTTCCTATCTCCTACAGAAGATGTCTTCTGGAAATACATCTACAATGGACCTAAGACTTTGGCTTTTTCTTTTCTTTCTTTCTTTCTTTCTTTCTTTCTTTCTTTCTTTCTTTCTTTCTTTCTATGAAATAATCACAGTTTAGTGGCTTTCTACGTATGTTGCAAAAGGCAAAATAATTAACCACTGTGAAAATTTATATGGCAGGGTGCAAGGAATTTATTCCTAAAGAAAACTAAACTCACAATAAAATATTGAAGGAGAGCAATAATTTGCTGAACAAGTCTTAAAATTAAGATGATTAGTCAATTATTTTTCAAAGACCATTTGCATAATAGAACATTCCAGTCTTGAAATTCTATGTCAGCGTGGTGCCTTTTTCAGACAGAGAAAATTAACATTTCCAGGGCAAGGAAGGAATAAAAAGAAACTTTCTGGTGTTAAAAAAAAATATAAAAGTTCTTTTTAAATGATTTTTAAAGGTTTTTAAAATTTTGACTTGAATACTATTTGAATGTCTTAATAGTGATTCTTTGTCCGAATATCATTTCCTAAGAGCTTCACAGAAAATGTGGGTTTGATCTTGTCACAAGTTCAAAATGTACTCTGTGTATTGTGGTCCAACCTCACTGCTTAAAACTGAAGTAAACCACTTTCTTTCAGACTTAAACATATTACATTCAGAACATAATAGAAACAAACTATCATTCAGCCTAAGTTGGACTTCTTTTAAAGCCTGTGAGCAATATGACTGAATCATCTGGTTGGAAAGATGTTGCCATTTTTCTTCACTCATTGCATGAGGTTACATAATAATCAAATTTACTGTAAATATTCACCTCATTACCTGAAGTATAATGAACTTACTTTCATTCGTTACCAAGGCTGTTTTGCAGTTCCTAGATTTTTTTAAAATCATACTGCTTTGAGTCATCTTATATTTTAATGTACTTTATAAAAAATATTCAGAGCACAATTGTCTCATAGAATTTAACCATACTGCCTAAAAGAAGCAAGTTCCCATCCATGCTCCTAATTGATTTTCTCCTTTCAGATATTAGAGAGTCAGCTTAGCTTTGTTATGGCGCAGCATTTCCAGTAGATATAGACTCACTTTTTTATTCCTGGCTTTCCAGAAACCACATGCTAGTATTTGGCACAGCACTAAATTTCATAAATCACAACACTGTCTTTGGAATATGTGTGGAAGGAGATCTTCCTGAATGGGAATAAACACACCCTTTAGGCACAAGATTCCTTGTGACTTTTTAAAGGGATTATTTCTGATTACTCCTAAGTTCTTCTCTCAAACACTCCTGAACCTAAGACATCCTTTTTGTGTTCTTAGTTCCTAGAAAAATTATCATGTATTTCAAATGCGATTTTTTAGACTTTTAGGATTGCAGTATTGATATCTAATTATACATATTGCAGTAAAGAGGAGAGAGCTTATTCATGAGACATGAGTGCAGAGGGTGAAATAAGTAGGAACCCAAGACATGCCAAGGTATTTGCACTCTGTGACTGCAGATTAAGGCACTTCTTTACAAATTAATTTAAAAAAACAAAAGAAAAAGAACAAACGAAAAACCAACCAACAATTGTTTCTGTTTTGGACCTTCTAGAATACAGTTTCAATGAGCACATTACACTCTGTATCTCTTGCTGTCTGTATGTACATATACATATTTATCTCACAGAAGTCATCAAGGATACCATGTGGAGATGAGTTTCCTAAACTTTGGCATCATGAGACATTCAATTTTACATTGAAAACTTAAGCAGAAGTTCTTTAAAATGTTCTCTTTCTTTTTTCATTTATTTTCTCAAATTTTTTATGCAATAGCTTGCATTCATTTAATTATATTTGATTGATGATATTTCAATACTTCATGGATGTTACCCTGTTTATAACAGTGCTTAATGGGTTTTAATCCAGATATTTCATGAGTTTTAATCCATATATTAGGACTTTCATTGAAATTCATAATCTTTTCCAATTTTTAATATTTCAATTAATAAAGAAAAATAAATTACTATTATTAATTCTTAAAGCACTTTGAAAGCAAAGAGCTTCAGTAAAACTAAATACAGGAACATCAGCTTTATGGGCCAAGATTATCTTAATTTTACAGTTTTTTCATGTTAACTAGTAGCACCTTACAGGTTTACAAATTTGACAAAGTATTGATCTTAAACGTATAACACCTAAATTAATTTAAAAAATAATACAAGAGAAAGCGATATCACATGGAAAAAACAGAACAGAAAAGTAGTAATGAGATTTTCAGGTTTTGACCATCATAGATTCGTGGAGAGACAAGAGTCTTTAAGAGCTGTGACAGTAGCAGGATTGTAATAACCATGGAATAAAATACAGTGGTGGTTATTTGGCGTTAATAGGATTCTACTTTTGTGAAACATGCTGGGAGATTTAGAATAGGCTACAAACAGAGACAGAATGACACAAATTGGATTTAGCTACTAGTTTCATATGAATTTATGGGAACAATAAAGCAGGTGGAGTCACACTTGACAGTTTTAGGGGATTGAAACAAGGGAGTTCCAAGGCAAAAGCTATATAAAACATACAGCTGGAAGGACAAAGTTCACAAAACAACAACAGAAAAAATGTGCACTTCCACAAGGAAATTGCAACATTTAATATTGCATTTTTCTTAAAGACATTTACAGATTTCTTTTCTTGCACCACAGGTCAGTAGTTTTAACATTTTTTGTAAACAAATTGACCGCTAAACTCTGGCAATTTTTGGAACACTGCTTTATCACTCACTGCTGTTAGTTGATATTTTATAATACTGATAAAATGAGACATCATGCCTTTGGCACGTGTTTACTATTTTACTATGCTAATCATGGTAAAATAATTAGGAAATTTGTTATGCAGAGTAAATAAAGAACAAAAAAAACACAAACAAAGAAACCAGTACCTATTTCTTTATCATACATTTCTTTATAAAACAGACTAATAAATTTCAATGCTATTTATCACAAGGCACCCAACAGAATGGCTGACGGACCACCTGAAAGAGTGGTAAGTAGGTCGTAACTAGCAGTGCAGACAAGAAAAAAAATGTGTGAAGTCTAACATTTTACCCAAGATGACATTTTTATAAACTTTAAAAGTAAACAATGAGTTATGAAATCTCTGGAAGATACTAGTATTAAATTCAGCATTTTCTGGAATAAATATTGAATACTAGAAATAAAGTAGAACAGGTTGGAAATTATGGAAGGTTATGTACAAAACAGCCTTTGCTGTAGTCTTTTGGCTTTCTTCCTTTACATTTTTGCATTCTTTGAAGCCTCCAGGTGTTACTGAGCGGACTGAGCAGCAACATAACAGCATCTATACAAAATACAGAATCCACATTTTCACCAACTTTTCTTCATAAAAGTGTTTCTGACAAGCTTATGGCAAAGATGATGCAGGAATGCTTATTTAAAAGAAGTAGAGAAGGGTAGAGGAGAAAACAGGTATAAAAAAGCTGTTGGTTGAAGTATTAAGACATGAGTTTAAATGACAATGTACTGATTAACATGTATGGGATTACATCAGCACAGGGATCTTACACTTTATGTACATGAACAAAGAAAAGCGAATATTTGATGGGGCATTCTAATACTCCAGTTCTAACTTTTAACTCAGTATACCTTATAAATTTCCTTCTTTAACTGAGGCTAGAGGAAATTAATATATATGTGTCTGTGCACGTGAAAAGAGATATAAAAGAGATATCTTTTGGTATTGAGTAGGTGGCTATGGGCATTTTGTAATAATGAAATCCATTCACACCAGACAGGTCAAAGCATTTCTATAACTATCTTTTTCCTGTCTTATATTCATATTGTTTATGGGAATGATTTGATACATTTTCAAGTCCTGACAGCAATATGAAATGTCCAATAAAAAGTCCATTGTACATCTAAAATGATGTTCTTTGAGTATTTTAAGGCGGGCAAAGTCTGCTTCTTCCAAATTGTCTCATTACAACAGTCACAAAGCCTTCTCTAACCCTGACACATTGGAATGATCATATTAATGATGCGAAGCATGAAATCTGGTAGCTTTGGACACCTTTTGACTTGACTGAAGATTGTTAAATAATTCATTCCTGGCTGTTCTCATTTGTTTCCTGCTCTTAAGTTACACATGGGATTTAATTGGGGTTTGTAGCTATTTCCTTCTTAATGGCAAGTTACTCAGTACAAAGATTTTTCCAGGCTCTTACAGCTTTACTACAGGTATACATCTGGGTGATTAGCTGAAGAAATGCATGATTGAGCCAAGATATTTGCATGAGTAGGTGGGAACCCATGAGGCAAATTAAACAGCTCATTAGCTAAAGCCATTTTAAAAATACATATCATGAGGAGGAATACACTGTGTGCAAGGACTCAAAGGTAGTCAGGTGCTGTCATGTGGAAGGCAAAGATTAGCGGTGTTAAGCAGTGCAGGCTATGTTTGTAGATTAGATGACAAGTAGACCTTAAAACCTGCAGCTGTTGGCAATACCTGAGACAAAGGAAACCCTGGAGGCTACACAAGGGCTGTGTATGCTGTGTTTGACAGAATTGCTATTTATTACTTTTAATTTCTTGAGCATGGGATTGTCTTTGCTTTTATTGTCTTTCCTGACAGTCAGCTGTGATACATTGGCTCCGTACAGGCAGATATTCAGAAAAGTAGCATAGTCATTGCAATGTTGAGTACTGCAACATTTCTGATGTGGCAGCTCAACTCCTTGAGTAGGATAAAGAAAGTTTCCAGTGTTCTGGTACATTGAATAGATAAACATGTATTAGACAGGGATTCATCAAAGGCAAAAAATATGCATCAAAGAGAAACATACCTAAAGGTCTGCTTCATTGAAGTTGAAAAGATGAACATAGCAGAAAACATTTTGATGAAGGGTAGGCAAGCAATTGCAAAATACCTCTTTTCCCCTGAGGTAAATTCCCAGTTTCTTTTTCTTGTTTTCCATCCTGGGAAAATTAAATAGCAAATTAATTTTTGATGAAACCTTCTCTAATCTATCCTTTGCATCTGGAAATCAGAATTATATTCACTATATTGATAAAAACTCTATTGTATAATTATGAAGTAGGTGTATTTGTAAATGCAGTGATTCTTAGGGGCAGAAAATATTTGAAAGACTAAATAAAAAGGAATTTTATAAGCCCATGACTAAAGCTATGATTTTCATTGACAGTCAAGCAAGACTGGATCTGCATTTTAGTATATATTTAATTCTTCCATGTGAAAATTGACTTCTGTGGCTGAAGTCTGAATTTTTTTCCTCTGCACTAAATTGGCACAATATGGATGATGCCATTATGAACCTATATGCTTAAACACATGTATCTGCATGTGTGTGCAGACTCAGATCACACATTCCATGCACTTTCCTTCCTGGTTATTCCTGTTGCTTGACAGCCAAGTGGGTCCATATATAAGCCTGAAGAAATCTTTCTCCTTACGAAGTGAGGGGTTTTGAAGCAGGGCTCAAAATTTGTCTCCTTAGGAGCAACAGCTCTAGAAGGCAGAACAACCCTGGACTCAACAAGAAACCTCAATGTCAAGTGTGCTTAAAGGCACATAAACGAAAGTATAAGTAAAACATGAGGTTTGTATTCAATGTCCTGTGCCACTTTGCACACTTCTTAGGTTTAACAGTCAAAGCTGACTGAAATAATTGTGATACACAGGAAATTTGTCCAATGCAAGGGAAGAGGGTAATGGAGGTACTTTAAATCCAACTCCAGTCAGCCAATAGTCTAAGCAGAAAAATAGAGGTGAATGGAATTTATGAGAACAAAAAAGACCCTTTTCCCATAGTTCTATTCATCATTCAAGAAGGGTGTTAATGAACTGAAGAGGGCTCAGAGAAAAGCTGTGACTAAAGGACTGTACAATGTTCCTCTATTCTAAAAGGAGGAATCTCTGGCTGTTTGTCTTACCAAAGAGAAGGTTCGAGGGCATGCTTCCTATACAGAAGAAGAAAATTGATAATAGAGGGATCTTCAATCTACTGTGCACAGACAAAATGAGACCCAGAACAAAGTCTGGCAAATGAACACAAGAACAGTAATACAGTTTTTAGTGAACATAGTTACCCACACGAAAACTTCGGGAGAATTTTGGTCAGCTCCATGCCAGCAGCAACAGAAACAGGTTATTTTTCTCATGTGTGTACTCTACTTAAGTTGGAAGTATTTTGGGAAAATGTGTGATCTGACGTGCAAGATTTCAAACTGGAATCAGAGTAGTCTCTACCAGATTTTTAATCTATTGCTATATATTATGTAGCACCACACTTGTTTTGTGATTGTTTTTAGAGGCTCAAGATTTTCATTCTAGATTATCTGTGCTAATTTTTCTATATTGTGGATTCCATAGACTCCGGATTCTGAAATCTGGACATAGATTTGTTCCTAATAGATGGGCTACAGACAAAAGAAACAAAATATAAGTAGCTGAATTTGAACCAAGGGTGGCTTTACTACTATAGAGCCAATAGAAAATGAAATAGACAGCAGAGCTTTTTTATTAGATGATATTTTAAAGTTCAAGCTCACAGAAGTCATAGGTACTAAAATGAACATGAACTTCTTTCAGAAGTAACAGAATAGAAACACCCTGTGAACCAATCTTGTCAAGAATGAATTAATTATTGATCAATTGTGTTCAAACCTTTGGTGAACTAGCAAAATAATTTTTGGAGTTTGTTGGAAAATAATCTTTTCTATTCAGGAACCATTTGACAATAATAAATTGATCTAGGGAGCTCCTTCTAGCTGTAATGCTTCACATTGTAAGCCATGTCCAGTTCCTAACCTGCTCCTAACACGTACAGTTCCTAACACTGTTATCAGTATTTTTACCAAAGTGTAATGCTACAGCATGTGCCCTTAGCAAAATCACAGCTGAGAATTAAATATGTAGAAATAAATCCTGTAGCTCTTCTATCTTCCTTTCCTGGCCAAAGAACATATCCTCATGACTTCCTGCTAAACTAAGTAATATGTAATTAGAAAATGTTGTCTGTGGCTTTTTTTTATTTTTGCCTTTTTTTAAAACTTATCTTTGTGCAACTCAAGAGTATATTATACATTCGTAAGTTCATTTTAAAATTAAATTTCACTAAGATGTGAACGTATGACTTTTGAATTCTCAGTCATCTGTTTCTCATCTTATTCATACTAAGATGTTAATGTGATCATACAACTTTCAACTGCAATATAGACATTGTGCTTTCTAAACATTATTTAAAGAATGAGCACTTAATGTGTGCGTGACTGTGTGTGCTTGCAGGTGCACATATATGTGTGTGTTTATGCACACAAACCCACTGTAAGATGCAAGTAATTTGACATTTGGGCTCTGCTCTGCCATACACATGGTGTGGTAGATGCACTGTATATTAATATTTGTGAGAATGTGGTATGGTATAGAGTCCGTAATGTCAGGCCTGTTGCACGCTTGGTGTCAAAGTGGGCCTTGTTTTCTCCATGCTTCTTCCCACTCTGCCAGGCTCATTTAAGGGCCCCTGAGAAAATTTTCCCTGCTGAAAGCAGACAGTCATGTTTTAATCTGTCACTTACAAGAAGTATTTAAAATATCTTAAGTAATGGAGGTACAGTTGCCAGTAGGTCCTGTTCATTTTCCAGATGCTGTTGAGTCTCACACATTCTGTCACCCCACATTCTGTCACCCAGAGGCAGTTCCCTTCCCATTAGGCAGTTGCTACTGGATAATAGCCAGATGTACTGTAATCACTGTCTGTGATGGTGATTCCTGCCCTTTACAATGTAAAGTAAATATGGATTAGGTTTCTCCCCATGTTGGGATGAAAGATGGATGATCCTTGATAGAGTTTATTCTTGTCATAAATTTTCAGCAAGGCAATTGTAGATGGACTTGATCTTTTCTGTACTAGAACAACACAAATGAACCTCCAGCCTGGAAGATCTAGTTGCTAGAAGATCTCACTTCAACACGGGAATTTTCCACTCAGAAATCAACATAGCAGTTTCTAATTTTTAATACTGAGACAGCAAGAACGACCATAATGAAAGAAATTGGTATTGTCGCTGTACTACTGATGCCCTAAACGGTTATAATTATCCTTTTATGGGTCTGTTAGTTGGATTCTTTTTTTCCCAAACTTAATTATAACTGATCAAAATGGTAGCAACAGGCAGTGTTTTATGTCCTTGTTCAGTTGTGCTTAATATTTCATAACCTCCAAGGGGATACAATTTCAAGTTACTGCCAAGTCATACCTGAGCCAGTTGCTGAAGATGTGATTGGTTATCTTTGGTATGTTTAGCTCCTAAAATCATTTGGAGATCCTTTTTCCACAACATATCTGTAGATTAACTCACCGTCTGGCCTACATTATTTTCTGTACAAATGCCTATAAAACTCAATCTTGTTATGTAGGCTGATATGCAAATAAAAAGTTTCAAGAAATTCAAGTGAATCTCAAAGATCTGCAGCATAACTGAAGAGAGATGAAGTCAAGCAATTTCTAACATTTGCTGAAATATCTTTCCCTGTTTGAGCAGCTCCCCTCAACAGGAGCCAATATCCTCATGTTGTCCGTAGCATGCACAACTGCACTAATCAGATCTTTCCTTGCTCTGCAATTCCTTTTTCTGCTTAGCCTAGCTGGGTTCCTCATCAATACAGCTGATTGCTATGGTTACAGACTGCCTGCTGTATGTTAGTCCTGAATAGGCTGTAAAAGAAAATATTTTACTCCAGATAGGTAAATATTAGCCTTTTCTTATTAGAATATTATATACATTTATTTAAACCTCAGTTGAAGAATTTTTGCAACAGCCACTGCACTGAGCATTTAACAATTAACGACCTTTAAACAAACAGCAAGATTTTTACAACGTGGAATATCTTATGTTTCTCTTTGCTCCCTATCATGACCTGTGAAGAATTTTCTACAGCCAGGTAAATATAGAAGAATATGATATTTTGATCATTTTCCATCAGGTTTATGCTGTTGTTTCCTCCTCTTTTGAAGGTGGGAATGTAGCTGATTGGAATGGTGGAGCTGATTGATATCCATGTGTGCAGCATGGATATTGTGTGGCAGGAGCTGGCAACAAGAATGAAAGAAAGCATTCAGACTTCACATTCCTTGCAAAATCAAGACCGTAGTGGTCCTTGGTGTATCCTTGCCAAATATATTCATTTCTTTAAACAAACCTGCTTGTTGTTTCTATGTCCTAACATGCCTACATGCAAGGGAATTTAGTTCATGTCCAATTGTGGGGAGAAGAAGTGTTGTTTTTCAGTGGTTTCATCACCGCACCTTGCAGTCGGACGGTCGCTCGGACCGCACGGCGCAGCGCGGATCACCGGAGGCGCGAGTTCGGGGCGCGCGATCCGGGATCGCAGCCTCAGCGCCGCTTCTGCCGCCGGGACCGAGCGCCGTAGGGACGGCGCTCGCTCTGTGTGCCGGCACCGCGCCTCGCGTGTCCTCGCGAGCTTCAGAAACACGCGGTGCGAGCTCCGTTCTGCCGCCGGGGATTGATACCGCGTGAGCCTTGTGCTCGCTCGGAGCAGGCTTGGCTCACGCTCGGCGGTATCGTGGTCCCGCAGACCCCCAAGACAAAGGAGACACGGGGGGAGATTTCCCCTTGCCATCCACGGGAGTGCCTTTATTGAAAGCTCATGGAGGATGGAGAAAAAAAACGAATTTTTGGACAGACATGGGGTTTTTATGGACTCACGGGGAGGGGAGGATGGATACGGCGCACGCCAATGGGAAGCAAACAGGAGGGAGGAATCGAGGTACATACAGCCAATGGTTTCTGCACCGGGGCGGGGGGATGACTTGACGGACAGGATTGTTGATATTCAGAAACCTCTGGAAGCTGGGGTCTTGAGACCCCCCGGGTGCGTGACCAAGCCTGTGACAGGCTCGGGGACTACTTTGCCGCTTGGTGTTCCTCCGCCGGCCGGCTGGCTGTGGCGGGGGCGCGGGCGGGGCGCAGGCGGCGGCACCCCCATAAAGAAGGTGCAAACAAAGAGTAGAAGGGTACTTAAAATAAAATACTTCAGTCCTGTCAACTTCCCCAAGTCACTTATGATCAAGGGAGCACAGGAAACATCCTCCTGTCCAGCCAAGGATCCTGTTTTTATAGGTACAAAATGAGAGCTACGTAGACAGTTTGTAAAACATTTGAGACTTCTTTTATCAGGTCAACCCTGGCCAGAGGGATGAACAATAAAGTCTGAAACAATATTCACATTCATCCTCAAGTACACTGTGCTAGTTCATTTACAGACTGTCCTGACTGATGTGCAGTTCAAATGACTTTCAAGTGATATTTCGTTTTTGTCAGTGTATTAATAGACACAGGACTGTTTCTGCTTGCAAATTCTATAACCGAATTTTTACACTGGAAAACAGGTAAAAATTTTTAACTCAAATTCTTGAATAAGGGGGAATGCTTAAAAATACTTGAATTCTTTTAATCAGATTTGTAGCCATGCTTTTAACTTTGGTGTCTTTGTGGGATTACAGTATTTTGTCATGTACCTGGGATAAATCATTATCTTATATTTAAGGGAAGCTGTTCATTTGGGGAGTTAAAGTTCAATTTTTAAGCTTGCCTATGTGTGGATATGTATCTTTTTTTTAAAGAATAGTGAAACTTCAGTTGAAAATAGAGAGTAAGATAAACAGTAGTCAGAAATTTAGCTCAGGTAAATCATCATGGTACTCTTAAATATATCTAGCACCTTTCAAGTGTTGTACACTGATGTACACCTCTAGACCTATATGTTTCCCAAAACAGATGTCATTAAAGTCTTCCAGCTTTACTAAATGTCATGTATTTGCACATTATGTCCATATCTTCAGCATAAGATTAAAATAAACATCAATTTCTTTAATTTTGAAATTGCATCTCAGATTTTATTGGTTATAGGTATTTGTCCTTCCATTTAACTTAATTTGATCAGACAAATGAAATAGTGTTGTGAAATCCACTAGGTTGCAGAACACTTGTTAATTTCATGGGCCTAGCCAAAGAGTAAGTGAAAACCAAAGATTTATGACTCAGGTCAGTTAGGAATTCTTACCCTTCTTATATGAGATTAAACAAAGAACATGCAGGGTGCTTTTCTTTTTACAAGTGTATCTTCAGGGGTCAACAAAATAAAAGGAAGAGAAGTGTAACGATGTTCCCAGAATATCTACTGGTATAAATAAGGGCTATATAACTAGTCTACTATATTCAGTATATTACTTCAGGCCATACTTATTTGTGTTTCATGAATTTTAAAGTAAAATCAGATTATTTCATCTGACTAGAATTTAACAGATTTTATTAGCTTAGTAGGAAGTGCACATTTCATTGAAACTTTATGCAGTTATGAATGAAACCACAGCTTTAAGATTCCTGGGAATTTCACAGGAAGGATATTGCCTTCCTTACAGAAAAATTATAATTTTATTTTAATAACGAAAATTCAGAAGACTTCATCTTTACACTCTCAGTATATCCCTCTCCACAGTACTGCATGGAATCACCACACAGCCACACTTTCATCAGCAGATGCAATGGTCTTTATGAAGCATTTCTAAAACAGCTACCAGCCGCTGCAGCAGAAGTTCTTTTAAATTATTCTCAAAAGAATGCTAGAAAAAAAACCTCACCAAAAAAACAAAACACAGAAGTTGGAGCCAATAGCTAAATAATGGGTTTTAAATAGTATTGGGTGAAAGCCAGTATAGCAACTGTTTCTGGACAGAATTCATAATCTGTTTTACTCTGTGCTGAATGTCATAAACTACCTTTCTAATCATGCTCAAATGTGCTGCAAGCTCATTCAAAAATATAACACGCCTAAACAACAGTGTTATGGCACCTTGCTATTTAAATCTAGAGAAATGCTGAATGGCACTCTCTACAATTCCTTGTACCTAAAAGATGTACAAAAGTCTGAATGCCCACAAATTTTGATAGAAGGATGCACAATACACAGATTTTTTTCTCTCCTGTCAAAAGGGATGCCAGATATATCAAACAGTGATAATAACAGATTATAAGCCTTTGAATCCTGTGGCAAACTGGCTTGTGGTGCGTTCTGTACGTCAGAGTGTTTAGAAGCAGTGGGAAGCAGAGTGCTACAGCTGCTGTTGTAGATGCTGCAATCTTCTCCTATAAGTAGACTACATCTATACCATCTTTCAGGGGTGGGTAAGTGTTTATGACATCACTGGATAGGTTGAACAGAAACTGTGGAGTCCCCAGTCCAAAGCAGGGCTAGGTTCAGGCTCGATTAAATGTCTCAGGGATTTGTCCAATGCAGTTATGAATCTTCTAGGTTGAAGAGATCAACCTATTTCAGTATTTCACCATCTGCATTACATGACTTTTTAACTATATCTTATTGGGATTTCTCTTGCTGCAATTTTTGTTCATTATCTCTCTTCTTTTTGTTCCCTTTGTCCTCTTTTGTCCAAAAATACAGGCTCCATCTCTACAGTCAACTTTCTGGGAACAAGAAGCAGCAAGTACTTTCTTTCCATTGCTCTTTCCTACTAAAAGTTTATCTGTGGTTTCTCTCTATGTATTACATGGGCACAAATGCATGCTCAGGGAATGCTTGAGTAAAAGTCCTTTCTCTGTGCAGGCAGGAGAATATACAGTGTGAGTCTAGCTGCTTTTATCTCCTCCTTCTGTCCTGATGGCAATGATCATATTATCCCACCATATCTTATGAGACAGCCCTCTTTTCTAGTCACTTGAGTGAAAATAGGTTTTGTACCCACAAAGGATTCAGGCCACCTGTAAAACAGGAATGACAAGGTTAGCCCAGCTACATCCTGAATGTCTCAGAATGGACTCATGAAACTAATTATTGACCAAATTAAATTGGAATTGCTTTTAGCCTAAGATCAGTCAGAAAGTGAAAAAAAGTCTGGCCTTTCCAAGCTTCTTATGAAAAAAAGGGTGGTCAGGAGACACTCTGTTATGCTTATGAAAAGCATAGGTGGAAATATAACTAAGCTGTCTGCAGAGATGCAGGATGTGACCACATGCATACACACTGCTCAGGAGATGTATTTTCTCTAACAGTTTGTCTTCTGCGCAAGATCCTGTTGGAAAATAGATGCTTTTACCTACACTTAAGTGTCTAAAGCTAAGGAATCTGTATCCAGGCTTATTTCCAAAGAGAATGATTCCTTTGGGCAGAAATTTCGTGTTGTGCAGGCAAGAACAACCAGTTGCTAAGTGAAGTCTTCAGAGGTTAAAACTGCCTGGGAAATATGATTTTTGCAACAACAGCTGGAGTTTTTTAAAAATATGTCAGTCCAAGCACAAAAAAATTTGGATATTATATTTTGCAAATGATTCGTGAAAAAACTGCATGTAGCAGTGAGAAGTAGTCAGAATCTGCATTTGAAAGGAGATATTTTAAAATGGTTTTATAGGAAGGAGGAGGAGTGGAGTGTGATGAAACTGTTCACACTTATTTGTTGCAAAAATATCATATATTTTCTCTTGTATTTATTCTGATGGCAATTCAGTCTGAATAAAAGTAGCATTTCTGTCACTAACATATGGTAAGCTCTGAGAGTGTTTACATGATTGCCACACCAGTTATTAATAATCTTTTAGGTAAAGAACAAAAGGCATAGAATTTTTATCCAATTATATATTTTTCCTTTTCTGAATAGTTAAATGAATAGTTCTTTCAAAAGGATTTTTTTCCAGCAATGAACAATAAGGCCATGTCTTCTCCAAGATGTCACATTGATCCAGTTTGTTCTCTCTAATTACATTGATTTAATGTTATTGAACTGAAAGCTCTTACTACCACTGTAATGCAGTATTAAGGTGGATTCCTTTGAAATTGGTACATCCACATGCCTCAGGTTTGGTTTTTCAAATTCAGCTATCATTGAATGCTTTCTTGTAATATATCATGTACAGCAATACATATATCATTATCACAAGCAATTAAGTATCAGACTAGGTGAGGCTTCAACTGACATTAAAAAATCACAAACTACAGTAGTCCTTTCCAGGTATCCATTAGCTTGGCAGCATAGTTTGTACCATATAGAATACTCAAAACATAAAGAAGATTGTACCCTGCATGAAGTGTTATAAGGCCACAGCAAGTATATTGAGCACATACCCTCACACATAAAGAAACTCTGCCAGTCTGATCCTCTTCCCATGCCCTGGACATTAACCGTGACACAGGTCATCATATGGAAGGTCATCAGTTATGGGAGAGTTCTAGGGAAATCAGTTCAAACACTGATCTTTGCATTCCAAATAGCTATATAGGATCAGATTACTGTCACACTTCTATCTGCTTTCTGGAAACAGAACAGAAATAATTTTGCCTCGCAGACAAGGGCGCAAGTAGTGTTGTGAGACCATCAGTCATTTTTGAAGGTCCAGTTTGCTTCCTGCTTCCATGCATTTTGGACCCTTTCACTGGGCTGATGGCCAAGCGAAAGGAGACAGTTAACTTCACCCTAAGGACTTTAAAGTGTCAGTGATGTGTACTTTGGAAGAGTGGAAGTGGTGTTGGGATGTGGAAGTGGTGTTGCCATATGTCAAGACACATCATTATGTGTTCCATGTATCATCTGCTTCATTTCAGCCAACATCTATGAAACAGAAAGAGGAATCCTGGAGGATACATCTGCTAAGTGGACATGAAGGACTTGGAAGATTAGAGCTGTCTAGAGCAATGCACTTCAAAATCTCCTACATGATCACTGCAGTGAAGTGCATTGTGTTTCTCTGGAAGTTCCAGGGGAGAGTAGGTCTGGGCAATAAATAGGTTGCAACGAAGACAATGTTAAGTGGGCAGAACAGGTACTTTCTGGTAACAGTTCTTGATGGCTTGTCTTTCTGAGTGCCAAAATGAGTATTCTGAAGGAATACAAATTGTGGGAATTGTTCTTTCTACACAAAACCAGTTAAAATATAAAATTTGAGAGTAGGGTATCTGTGTCGGGATAAGTTTCTAAGTACTCACAGATGCTGTTGTGATTTATCCCCAGCTGGCACCTAAGCCCCACAGAGCCACTCACTCACTCATCCCTCTCCCTCAAAGGATGGGGGAGATGACTGGAAGAATAAAAGTGAGAAAACTCATGGGTTGAGATAAAGGCAGTTTAGTAGGGAAGGCAAAAGCTGCACACAAGCAAAACAAAATAAGGAATTCATTCACCACTTTCTGTGGGTGAGCAGGTGTTCAGCCATCTCCAGGAGAGCAGGGCCCCCTCACGTGCAGTTATGAAGGGGGAAGACAAATGCCATCACTCCCGGTGACCCTTGTTTCCTTCTTGTACCCCAACTTTATACACAGGCCATGACACCGTATGGTGTGGGACATCCATCTTTGGCCAGGTGGGGTGAGCTGTCCCAGCTGTGTCACCTCCCAGACTCTTGTGCACCCGCAGCCTCCTCACTGGAAGGGTGGGGTCAGAGTCAGGAAAGGCATTGGCTCTGTGTGAGCCCTGCTCAGCAATAGCAAAAAACATCTCTATATCATCAACACTGCTTCCAGCCCAAATCCAAAACACAGCACCACACCATCTACTGTGAAGAAAATCGACTCCGTCCCAGTCAAAACCAGCACAGATGTCTATGAGAAATATACTTCCTTTCTGTGTAATCAAACGTTTTGGGAATGTTTCAGACATGATTGTACTGATAATCGCCGTTCTTAGTATTTTGTAGGACTTCAGCACGTTTGCACACAGCAAGTGTGAAATGCTGAAAACTAAAGACAGTACTTTCTCTCCTGCTTCAGCCTAGGTTTTTCATTGTGGTGGAAGACACTACACATATGAATTTAAAAGCAGGCCACATATAGCAAAAAGCATATTAAAACAAACTACATGCCTTCACTGTAACTTAAAGGCCCCTGCAGGTGAATTCTCAAGTATATTCATTCTCCTGGTAAACATGAACAAGTCTCCACAAAACTCTATAAATAGAAACATTATATTATAAGGTAGTAAAGATTTTATAAACTTAAGGAAATTATTTTTTCCTGTGTGTATGGAGGTATCTGTAGGACATTAATTGCAAAGGTAAATTGTAGCCAGAAATAGGGCTATTCCACCCCAAAAATCGTTCACATTTTACTAAGGTAGTCATCAATGGTGTTGGTCCAGACCTAACTGCTGTTTCTTTGCTCACATGTTGCATATATTTATGATGTGATTAGGAATTCTTTTGGATCAGGGCTATCTTTGCTTGCTTGCTTGCTTGCTTGCTTGCTTGCTTGCTTGCTTGCTTTTAAAGTGTGAGCATAGCCCAGTCTTCCTTGAGTCCTTGGGATGCCACTCATCAATAACAACGTTGGTTTCCTAGAAAAGTTTGTCTTTACCATCCATTTTGGTTACTATTCATCTGAATAAGGAAGAGGAACTGGGAATTAATGTGAACATAACCAGTGCCATTTTGCAGAGATAGGCCAGGCTGGCTGTGCTGACCCAGGCTGCCTGTTTGGGAAGGAATAACACCCCAAGATACTCATCCATGTGCTGCAAATTGGGATTTACTGTGCATGTTTTATATGATTACTCTGTGACTAGTCTTTGTGATCACTCCATAAACACTGTTTGGGAAAGGCAAATGCTGTGCCACTGCATGCGAAGGAGGCTTTGGTGGCAGGTGAAAGCACTTGCTGCAATATAGACATGGAGAGGCCTCAGTCTCAGCACAAGATCAGATATTTTACTATTCTACCAGAGGATTTCAAACAAGCTGTAGAATTTCTCTCCTTTCCCTGTAGGTAATAATATACAAGTGACACAAGGCTCAGTGCAGCATTAGTGTCTTTAAGTGTCAGATAAGCAAACGAACATTAGCTAGTTAAATAAACACACTAAACAGCCATATTTTGCTTCAACAAAGTATATTGAACAACATTGCCCTTTAGGGGATATATAAAGTAGAACTAAGCTACTAAAAATGTAAATTTATTCCTCAGCATATTGCTGTTCATACTGGGAATATTCAGATGTCTCTGAGGCATTTCTGGATAATTTTATCAGTTTACGGCCACAATACTTCAGGGGCAAATAATAATGTTAGTTCCTTAAAATGAAATCACATGAAAGCAATTTTTTCCTACTTGACAGTTCTGGAGGTCCTAAAGTCCTGTTCTGCTTGTCATCTTAATTCAACTTATCTCAGCCTGTTCAAATTAATATATGGTGTCAGAATACAGGGAAATATGAACCAAAGTTAAGTAATTCATAATGTCATTTCTAATAGGTTATTATTTTGTATCATATGCACTTTATAAAATCTAGGACCAACTTAACATATCTCTGCACAGTAAGGTGAAAGAAATTTTGAACTTAATGAGAATATTACAATTAACAGTAGAACCAAATCCAGAACTTGGTATTTTACAGTTGAAATTTATTCATTCATTTATTCATTCCCTCGTACATTCATTCATTTAAACTGTTCTCACAGACTTCCTTGGAAGCAGCTGTGCATGTTATAAAGAGGAAATGTAATAAGGGTGAAGGAACATGTAACATAGTTTCAACTTGAACTTCTCCATATAATGTATTATTGTTTTTTAAAATTAATGTCAGATTTCTAGACCATTATGTCTGGATATATGGTGTAACCTTAGAAATAAGACCACCAGGAAAGCCAGTTTCACCATGTTCTGGATGTCAGGATGCAATTACTTACAGAAAAGTAAGTTAAGTTTATGATTCCAAAGAATTTTAAATATTATCTTTTAGATGAGGTTAAAGTATCCAGAGGAAAGAGTTGTGCTCCTGCCAGACAAGAAGAGACAAAATGTGCAAGCAGTACCTTTTGCCATTCCCCACTCCCCACATACATTTAAAGAGAAGAGGGCACACTGGTTTGATGCAACTAGATTACTTTACCATGACAATCAAAGGTTTCATTTTCTTCATATTTCTGGAGCCTGCTTACTGCATTAATGATTAATGTAATGTCAATAGTTATGAGATAGAATAGTAAAGCCCACTTATAAGCTTGTAAGTCACTCTGTTTTAGCACTCAAAAGAGTACAAAATAAGCTTTTCCGTTTTTGAGTTTGTTTAGTCAGTGTTATTTAATACAAAAATGCATAAATAATTATCTGCACCAGCTGTGTCCCAGACATTGTCAGAGATACGTAAAATTATGCCCACTGTATCTCATTCTCTATTTTGTACAAACTTTTTTCGCCCTAAACTTCAAATCTTTAATAAAAACATTAAATAAGTATGATGGAGAATGAGTAGGAGATTAATTGCCTAAATCCATGGATGAAACTTGCAAGTAGTATAAAAGTAGTTATGAATTTAAGAAAATCTATGTATGTTAAAAATACTGCCTACAGGTGGGGAAAAAAAATCAGAAACCCCAAACAAAACAACAACAACAACAATTATATATTTAGGAATATTCAAGCAGATTAATGGATTTATTACTTCATGTGAGATAAAAATATCTGTTTTTATTAAAAGTTACAAAAAGAAACAATAATGTTTTCTTTTGGTATACAAATATATGTTTCATAACAGACCCATTTTGCCAGTGACATAGACAGACATGCAAACAAAAGTATTTCTGGTTACATTTCCTACCAGATATGAGTTTCTCCAGAACGTCTGCTTCTATCATTTATTATCACCTTATACTGAGAAACAAGGATAGACTATTCACAACCCTCTGATGAAAGTTTCCTTTCTTTGGTAAATTCTGTCAGTAGAACATTAAAAGTCACCAAAATGTGCCAGTTGTTAATGATTCTAAGGGTTGGGGATTTTTTTTTTATCTAGGTTTATTATTGTTTGAATTATTGTTTGAATTGTAAAGCAACAGCAGCAAACCCAAGTCTTTATTAGACCCCCAAACTGTTGCAACCTAGACAAAATTTAGCCTTTGATCTAGTTCTCAGCATGCATTTCACCATTCTTCTATTTTTTTTAAGTATGTATCTCATACCCATAATGTTATTATCTGAATGTCTCTGGATAGCCCATTATGGTACAGTCATGAAGTTGTCAGTGTAATACAGTTCTTTGTTCTGGGATCCACACTTCAAAGATTATGTTAACAAATTGGAATGCAGTAAGGAAATGACCTACAAGAATGCTCAAGGTCTGGAAAGTCTGCTGTAAAATACAGAAACTCTGCATCTGTTTAATTTATCTAAGAGATTAAGAGCTGTCTTGATCCTATTCTACAGGAAAAGTATTTTAGATAGTAGATTAATTTTTTATCTAGCAGAAAGGAGAGTACTAAAGGATCCAGAAGCTGAAAGCTGATATATGACACATTCAGTCTGGAAACAAGGTGAAAACATATGACAAAGAAATAATTTAAATATGTAAAAAACTTACTTTGGGATGTTGTATATAATCCAACAGTTGAATTTTACATTTTTGAATTTTACAAATTTGGAGCTTACCCTAACCAAGAAAATTTTGCTGTCTAAATACTTGTTTCCTAACTTGGAGCCTAGGGATTGTATTTCTGGTAACAAACCACAGTGCACAGAAGTCCCTTCCCAAAGAAACCTGCAAATTTGGCATAACTCCTTTTATGTCCCCATGGGAACCTCTGCAACTTCATTAATTTCTTGAACTTTCTGAAACACATTATGCAAACATACCCAAGTCCAGGACTGGTTTTCTCCATGGCTGCCCACTGTCCTGGAATTATTTAATTTCTTCTTCACTTCTCTGTGCTTGCTGTTCAGAAATTGGAGGAGTCTTCTTTGGCAGTAGTCTATAACCAGAAGTGATCTGATCATCTCAGGCTTGGAGATTTTGTTTATAGTCAATTTAGTACAAACTGATCCCCCCAAACTTCTTAAGGTTTGCTACAGATTTGGCTTAAGGGGTACAAAGTGATTGTAATATTTAAACAGGTGTTTCACAATCCTGAGTTTATTATGTGAAGTCTCACCTTGAATTTGTGTGCAGTTTTGGGCACCGCAGTTTGAGAAAGACATTAAACTATGAGAGACTGTCCAAAGGAGGACCACTAAGATGGTGAAGGGCCTTGAGGGGAAGCTGTATGAGGAGCAGCTGAGGGCACTTGATCTGTTCAGCCTGGAGAAGAGGAGACTGAGGGGAGACCTCAATGTTGTCTACAGCTTCCTCATGAGGGAAAGAGGAGGGGCAGACACTCATTTCGTCTCTGTGACAGGACCCAAGGGAATGGCCTGAAATTGTGTCAGGGGAGGTTTAGGTGGGATATTAAAAAAAGATTCTTCCCCCAGGGGGTTTTTGGGCACTGGAACAGGCTCCCCCGGGAAGTGGTCACAGCAGCAGCCTGACAGAGCTCAAGAAGTCTTTGGGCAATACTCTTGGGCACATGGTGTTGATGACTTAGGTTTTAGCTTTTACATTTTTCAAGTTCTGTATTCCTAGTGTGTAACTCTGAGCCATCTTGCAGCCTGTTAGCTGCTGTTCTCTCATGCTAAGATAGACATAACAAAGCCTCTCCAGGCCTGCTCTTCAAGGACACCCAGACCGTCCTAGGCCCAAAAATGTGCAAACCAGCATCTTGAGGAGGGGGGGGCAAGCTGGGGGGCGGTTACATTATTAGCTAAAGTTTAATTGGCGAATTTATGCTGATATGCAAATGGACCAAACCTATAACAGTGTGAAAAACTCATGACTTGTTGTCCATCTTGGCCTGCCCAGGGTGTACCTCTGAAGGCCTTTCGAATAAATATCCACCTTTATTCCCTTACCCCTGTCTAGTCCCTGTTTCCAGGCTGGCCTTTCTAGGCATCAGTTTGACTCTTGGGGATGGTCCTGTGCAGGGCCAGGCATTGGACTCAATGATCCTTGTGGGTGCCTTCCACCTCAGCAGAGTCTATGATTCATTGTAAATACCCATGAATTCAGTAAGACCAGTGCTTAGGTCATAGGGCACACAACCTTTGAGGAGTGGCTGGGGGACTGAGGTCTCCTAGTAGAAACTGTGGAAAGAGGTATGTAATTACACCTTATGGGAACTTGGAATGGAATTAGAAAGGTGAGAGTTCTCATCACTTCTCAGTGGTGACAATGGCCAAACACATGGCAGTGATCACATGCTGATGGTTGGGAGGTTCTTGATGAATACATCTCCCTGGGAAGGTGGTTCCATACTACAGCAGTTTGTCCAGAGGTGTAGCAAAATCCCTGTCTATCAAGCTTTTCAAGATTTCATAAGTCAGTCACCAGTCTATTGACCAGTGCTGTTAATAGAGCTTCTTGGACATAAGGCAGGAATAGGTGAGTAGATGAACCCAGAGATCATTTTCATCCATTTCAGGATGAACTTTCATCAGATTTCTCTGATTCTGTGAATCTCCATTTTAAGTTGTGTGAGTATGCCTCTGAAAAGTCCGAGTGTTATGTCATTTCATCAAAGACAGTACTGAACTTTTGCCTTATAATACAGGCTTTATAGCATTCACTCAAGAAGTAGGAACTGTGTTCCTTCTGCAAGAAATTGAATCTCTCTTTCTTGTACGTGAAAAAATATCCAGCACTAGCCTATGATGAATGTGCCTGTCATGTCTTGTCTTGAAAGGGGGTAACAGGACAAGCAGGACTATAACTATAGCTTATATCCATAAATATATCTATTCATATATAATAGAATATGCAAGAACTCTGGTTTGTATGTGTGATTATGGCACTAAAAATAACATAAATGCTTTTCTAGATTCCATATTCTGGCACATACACAATTTTTACTCGTAAAAGAATATAGTAGTGGTAAGGGAAGTGACACCTACTACTCACTCTGGGGAACCATGTGATTTTCCCACATAGACTAAAACCATGCAAGCTGGATGGACTAGATTATTTCTTTCAGACTTTTAGTAACTGCTCTCATCAGTGTTTAAATAAAGAATTTGAGTCATTATGTCAGCCAGAACAAATCACCTCTCCTTCCCTGTTTTACTTGCCATACTCACATACTCGCAACCTCCAAGACAAAGCATTAGTGAAAACAACTCTGTGAAAATACATCTCTTATAACGTGTACTCTACAGGTTATAAAGGAAAGGAGGAAGCTTCAAATCTATCTTGTCTTCTGAAAATTGTCTCCTCATTTTAAGTGAAACTGTCATTGTGAGATAAGACTATTCTTGGAGCAAGCTAACTACTCACGAAGAACCAGCATACAGAGAAACAAACATCTCTGGTGCTCTTATGGCCTAAGATATCTGCAGAGTGGAACAAAGTCTGGTGAGACAGGAAAACAGTCTGCATGCCAGACCTATATCCAGACTATGCAGGTAGCTGGTAGCTTTAGTAATATTCTTCTCACTGCTGAGGTATATTGACCTGAACCTCAAAAAGAAGAGAGCAAGAGAATCAGTTGCTCCTCGCTGCACAGTTATAAAATATGGAAAGCAACAGCATTTTCTCCAAGTCTGTTCCTTCTTCACTGTCTAATAAAAGATATAGCCACTGCAATTGCTTTTGTTGAGGAACTAGGATCTTCAGATTTGTGATAGGTGTCTCTGAGCTCAACTCTGGGACAGAATCCTTAGAGGACTTTGTAAGAGAAATTTGTAATTTTCGTGTGCTTACTAACCCAGTGCAATGATCACATTTTTCAGAGTTTTCAAGAGACAGTTGTAGGTACAGAGAGCACTCATAAAATTTTCATGTGTAAAGTGGGCACTGATGGGTTTGGATGGCTATCATTAACTTATATTTGAACACTGGGGTCAGGCTGATACTGTTAGATTTAGCTGCCTACATCTCACTTTAAGAATATAAATACTACTGCCTATCTGGACCTTATATTTTAGGATTTTATAAGAGCTCAGCACCCTGGTGCTCCCACCTAGAGCCTTGGATACACTGCTGGGTGTTATCTGTTTCTGTGCTGTGCTGCACACTGATAATGTGTTTGACCAGAAGTTGCATTGACTGACCCTCCTTGAGGATATATTAGTCCTTCACTATTTTTATGCCTTCCACTTCCTTATTCAGCACCCTTTTAATTTCTCGTATTCTCAAATTTGCTATGTAGTATTGGGTTTAGATATTCCTTTCTTTCTTCTTAGTTTTTCCTGGTTTTATTTATAGTCCACACTGGTAGTATTAGCCATGAAATTGGCAGCAAGGCACATTAA
Organism: Oriolus oriolus; assembly: GCA_013400235.1. Classification (NCBI taxonomy): domain Eukaryota; kingdom Metazoa; phylum Chordata; class Aves; order Passeriformes; family Corvidae; genus Oriolus; species Oriolus oriolus. The sequence goes on along the minus strand of VXBT01001563.1, from coordinate 16,422 downwards.
CAGCACAGTGTTGGTTTTCCTTCTTGTGTGACTCAGACACTACTGATCTGTGAACTGCTTAAAACCTATCTGTCTGTATACTGTTTATCATTGTTAAAGTAAGACTGCATTTAACTCCTGAACTGGAAGCACTGGAAGACCTCTTAAGACTCAATTTTTAGTAAACTACTATATCAAATAGTTTCATACATAGTTTTTTGTCAGATATTGTACTGTAAAGTGACAAATACAAATATCTTTAAGAGTTAAATTATTGTTTATGCCACAACTGTACAGCAGGACAGTCAGTGAACTGTTTTTAACTATGTCTCATTAGATAAGAAAATAAATAGACTTTTAATAATAAAATCTTCCTCTTCACACGGTATTTCATTTCCCATACAGACAGTTTAGATCCCAATCTAAGATGTGCAAGTAGCTCCTATGCAGAATGAAAAACAGACGTATAAAATATATTATAGAGATTAACTGAAAACAATCAAATCTCTTTAATAAAACTATCCTTATTGTGGTTTTATGAGATAAATTTTCTCTCATGAAATTTGATAATAATAATAAACTGCAGCACTTTTAAAAGATTTTTTAAAATAATAGCAAAAGAAAGTACAGAAAATTGTGAATAAATTCCTATAATCATGTACACATGCTAAGGCTAATATGTGATAGGTAACTATATTCATTTTAACTAAAGATGAAAATCAAAACTGCCTTGTCCTTGTATCATTTTTGCAAACAAAAGAGACATGACAGATTTTCTTTCATTCAGTGTTCAATCATTACATTGCTGTTTACCATTAAAGGCTGGATGATTACCTTAAAATTAGTTTCATGCATTTAATAAAATAGAATTTACACTCTGAGTTTAGACAATTTTGGTTTTTTAACGTAAAGAATGCAGTTATACCATGCATCATGAAAACTGTGCCTTCTTTATAATGTGTTTTTCCCTGTTTTCATGAAATCCTGAATCTATGTGCAGAGTTGCAATTTATTAAATGTCATGGATGGGTCATCTGACCAGTAGTTTGAGCAAGAAATTCATATCCCATGATTCTGAAGGCTGAGAGGTTAATATATAACAGATGCTGCTTTAGAGGAAACCATTCCAGGCAATGCTTTTCAATCAATGAGATGCTATTATGAGCAATAGAACCAATTTCTTTTAATCAATGAACCTTTATTACGACATTTACTAAGAGAAGCTCTATGCAGTTTTTATAAAAACCTTTCTGCAATCTTCAAAAAATAATTCCTTTTGTTTTTGAAGCCTTTTTATGGTTTCTCTAGTTTTGCTCATTTTAAGGTAGTATGCTGGTGTTAGACTACTTTCCTGATTAAAAAGCAGCAAAAGAAACTTGGTAGTAAACATGCATTTAATCCTGAGATGCAGTAAGGGCTGTACGTGAGTCCTGCTGGGCAGTGGGTTACACTGAGCACTGGGAGAACTCGTCACAAGTAGCTCAGCCCACACTCTGCAGAACAGAAGATCTCATTCAGCGTGAGGGCCACCAGCTCCCATCCTCAGCACAGGCCTCAGCATGAGCTGTACTTGCCTGTGTGACACCATCCTATTTTGCACCTTAGTTTCATACTGCATGTTGAGTGAAATATTAAGCATAATTGAGCAAAGATTATCGGTGGCGTTGCAGTGGTCTATGCGAGCTCCATCCACACAGGTAAGATGCATCCCATCAGGGCCCATGGATTTGTGTACGTCCAGTTCACTTAAGCATTCCCTGACCTCATCCTCTTTTACTAAAGATAAATTTTCATTGCTACAGCCTTTGCCATAGTCTCTGGGACCTGAGATCCCTGGGAGATGATCCGACTTTTGAGGTAATTCAGCCCTTTCTGTATATTGTGTAGCAAGTTACTCCATCTTGTTAAACAATGGGCCCACATTTTCCTCAGTCTCCCTTTTTTCACCTGTGTACAGGTAGAAGGTCTCCTTTTTGGCATTGACATCCCTGGCCATATTTAATTTCCCTTGGGCTTTAACTTTTCTAACTTCATCCCTGCGTGCTCAGGCAATGTTTCTGTGTTTCTCCCATAACCCCTATCCGTGCTTCCTCCCTTTGTATGGTTTCTTCTCGTCTCTGAGTTTGGTTACCAGCTCTGTTCATTTGCAAAGGCCTTCTGAAATTTTTGCCTAATTTCATGTTTTTTAGCAAGGACTACTATTGAAAATGGAGGAGGTGATCTTTATGTTACATCTTTCTTGCACAGGACTTTTCCAAACAGTCCTGTAAGAGGCCAAAGCCTGAGAACATGTTTTCAGTATGAGCCACATGCTGTGACTCAACTGAATCTCTTTCAAATTCATTTAAAATTCATATACTTCTCTGTGTTTGAAGTGTTGTTGATTATTTTTGTGGCAAAACTGACCATTGAAAAGCCCCCAAAAGACCATAGATATGATTTTTAGCAATTTGAAGGTCCACAGAGATATATTCAACAGTGTTTATATAGATATATATTTTACTCTATTATAATTTACCCATGTTATACCCATGTATATGAATATATATCAGAAGTAAAGTATGAAAGACTGTTTCGGTAATAAAATTTGTGCATATAGATTACTCTTAGTTATGCTGTTCTCTGAAAATATTGTGTCACTTTCTTGTAAGTACATGGAATTAAGTATACACTTTTTTTAAAGAATGATTTGTCCTAAAAATAGTAATGAAAAAATTAATTGTTCTCCACAATGCTCCTCTATGCTTATTTCCATTCCATCTATTCTGGAGACAACAGGGAAAATTTCAAACGGGAAAGAAAGAAAAGCATAAGTGTTAAAACAGTCATATACAATGTGAAAAAAATGCTTTCACGCCTTTTTTTTAGTCTCAGTGTGTCCTATTTTTGTAGCAGCATTAATCTTACATATCATCACGTGTATGTAGAGAACGCACAAAATAATTTTTAGCTACACTGAGAATATACTCAGTCAACTTTCATAACCAGCTTTCTAAAACAATGAAGCGATGTTCCTTTTATTGTGTGATTATCTAAGTGAAAATACCACAAAAGCAAAGAGATGCAGCAAGAAGAGGAGTTGTCTCCATGGCACATGTCATGTACAGACACAAAGCAAGCTTTCATTCCAGGATGTCTGCGAAAACCACTGGACATCTTGCCAAATGCCACCTTTTGTAAAGAAAACAAAAGGAGTCTGTCCAGCACATATTAGCAAGGCAGTCCAGGTGCACATTTGAGAAAGAAAATAGAGCAATGTGAGAGCAGCAAAATGACACTGTTATATAGCTCTCTAGGCTGGCAAGGAATTTACCCTAAGGCTGTCAGCAAGGCTTCCTTGTCCCATGTTGAACAAAGCATGCTGTGCCAAGCCATGGCTAAGAGTTTTCACATCACGTGGGACCAGAGGAACTGCAAGGTCACTGTGCTCCTATGAAGGATACCCTCTGGGTCAAGTCCAGGAGAGTAGTCATGGGAAATTTCATAGAGTTGGCTGTATTTCCTGTGAAAAAAGCCTATAAAGATGAAGAATATCCTCACTTCCACTTGAAAAAGTGAAACAATAGAGAACTGTGTGCACAGGGTTGTATCTCAAGAGCATGTCTTGCAAAACAATCACCACAGGCTGTACTGACTTCCACTGTGATCATGGGAAGAAGAAATTAAGTAGAATTTTCTGTCCTCTTTGTGGACCCTTAATTAATTAATTTGCTTTAGAAGGCTACTTTAGGACAGAAGATTAGAATAGTCATAGACTTGAATACTGGAACCAAATTCCACATACCTGTTGGCACTCACTGATGCAGTTTTGGCCTACAACTTATGAGAAATGTGGAAACTACATAAAATGTCTTACATCACCTGGAGATCTTTGTGCCTGTTGGTGGGAGCTGTTGCATGTGTAGACTTGATTCCATCACCAGGTCAGAGGGACCTGGTTCCACAGTTTGTAAAGAGGGTGCCAATAACTACTTACCAGTTTAGAGAAAGGCAGTGACAGGAGCATCAGCATAAACATATATACACAGAAGAATGTAATTGTTGTGTGAAATGAATATTTAGAGAATGGCCAGGTTCTTGTGGACTGTTAAAATGAACTCATGCAGAATCACTATTTAGGAAATAAATCCATAACCAGCCAAACAAAAAGAGACCTTAAGGACTTACCTATAGGCTTTTTTTGTATTCTTTTCCCAATAATTTCCAAAACATAAACTCAGAGCAACTCAGGCTGCTGGTTTGAAATAGCTCTTCAACATCTTTCTGACTTAGTCAGGTGGAAGAAGTGACCCATTTCCTTATTAGTTTTGTCACCACTGGTTCCAACATACAGTATATGGTACATATAAGTAAGGAATATACTCGTGCTAGAAATGAATACTTTCAAATACTTGAAATTATCTTACAATCCTTAGTACCTATAATACTTTCTAAAAATCATTCCTTATAGTCTAGGTGAAGGAAATAGCTAATCATTGTAAATAACAGAATACAATACAGTAAAACATCTTCTGGAGCTTTATATCAAAATTAACATTGAGCTTGGTCTTTGAATTTGTGGATTTCTGACACAGTTTAAAGGTAACATTGGGAGTCTTTATTAGTAGGTACATGGAGTGGCATTTATTGTAATTATTTTTTTAGTCCCTTTGACAAGTTATAGTTTTTATTAAAAAATCCGCACAACCTATCAAAAGATTTCTTGTGAAGTTCTTTACATCAATTACAATAAAGGTCAGTTTGAAGTAAACTATTTTTGAAATTTATTTCTGCACAGGACAGCAAACAGGTTGCAAAACTGAGATTTTTCAAAATCTCAGAGATTTTTTTTTCTGGATCAGTTCACTGTTAGGATATTGTTGTGTTTGGGTTTTTTTTTTTAAACTTGATTTGTACTTTCATAATGGTTTTCCACCAAAAATCTTGTGAGATGCATCAATGCTGATTATAGTCTTTAAAGGACTTCCTTTCCTACTGGTATAATAAGCAAGATTATCAGCTTTACTTTTTGAACTCTCGTCGCCCAACATATTCTCTTTTCTCTCCCTGCTATTCTCCTCTTTGATGAAAAAAAATTTCAAGGAAAAGTTTTTGTCCTTAAGGAGTTAAATTCAACACATTGTATATATAGTTAATATTTCATTGTTATCAATATATGAGAATATAATAAAAATGCAGATATTGTTAACATTAATAGTAGATTTATATTGTGAACACTTCAATGATATATTCAATTTTAAAAAATATATTTTTTTTTCCTTTAATATTTACATCTTGACCTGGGAACAGATAAATGAATCTACTGCTCCAGTTTGTCCTATTTTATTTTCTTGTATAAACATTTTTCACATACACGTGTTTTTCAATAGCCAGAGTCAATATAGTTTTTTATAAAGAAGGATGACTTTATTTAGCATGAAGGAAGTATCCTTGCTCGGGGCTTAAAGTAGCTGTGTGATTTTAAATTATAAATTAAAGAACAATCGCAACATCTGCATGTGATACAGGAGTGTTATTTCTTATGCCAAGGAAAAGCCACGCTGTCATGTTCATGATTGTTTCCAATATTTCATTCTTAAGATGGTGGGACCTAGAGGTGAATGCTGAATCCTGGTGTGGTAGCTTATAAAATTCCTAATTGCTTTTGCCAAAACATTCCTTACTAGTTTTGAAGGATGCTGCTGTTACAAAGGCCTGTAGCTGATGAGACAGTGAAAGGGAGAGATCCAGCCCTTCTGTCACTTCTGCTGGTAGCAGTGAAGTCAGCAAACTTTTTCATATGACAAAACAATTAGACTGCAGTTGTTCATGAATAAATGAATTCATTACAGTGCAAACAGAGTTTGTGGCCAAATGCTTCATGAGGAATCACACTCCCAATAAGTTTGCTTCAGCTTCCAGAGGTTTTCTTATCTACATTTTACGAAGCCCTGATTATATTTGGCAAGTGCACATCTGTGAACTCATCAGTGCATGTTCAGACCACAGCAGCAATTGCTCCTCGGTTCCCTTCGAAATGGTGTCATGGCAGAAGAGACTCTCAGCTGGACATGCATCCAAAGCCACAGGCTGCTTCGGACTTGCTCGCTTTCAACCAGCACCAGTAACCCCTCAGAAGTTACAAGACTGTGGAGAGAGATAGGATGGAATTGAGCTGTGGGGTGTGGGATGCGCCTGCAGAACTCCATGGCAGCACAAGGAAGCTTGTCTCCTCCTGACCTCGGGAGAAGCTGCCAGACTGGTGGGCAGTGTGTGATCCCCCCCATATAGGGACTGTGAGAAAGTGTACTGCTGATGTGGCAATGTGTGATAGGTCTCTCAGTGAAAAAAACTACATAAGGAAATACTGTGTCTTGAAGAAGTGTATAAAACCAGCTCATTTCTTTGAACAAACGTCTCAGATTCCCTGCCAGTCTGAGTCCATGCCTTAGTCGTTACATCACATGATGATTTATGGGCACCTACAGGCTTGTCCCCAGCCCCAACCTGTAGAACTCAAGGCCTCCAGTTTCATTTGCTTACATCTTACTGTTGCAGACAATGCCAGCATCAAGAAATAGAAAGAAATATCCAGAATTCTGTGAGACAAACAAAAATTTAATTGCAAAATATACCTCTTTACAGTTCTTCTAGCACTTACACCTCTGCTGAGATTATTATCTATGCTTATTTGGGCATCCAGACATTGAAACAAAATAGAGACAAGCCGTGGTACAACAGTCCAGTCTATTTCACCTCTGCTGGAACAGTGGCATAGACAATGGATGAAAACAGCAGGTTGAGGCCTCCTGTTGTTATTGTTGTCTACCAGAGTAAGAATAAAGAACAGTTAGAAATACCAGAACATTTTCTAGCTTTCTAGTTTACCACCCAGATCCATCATTTCTAGCTCTCACATGTTTTATGACCTAAGGGCATCCCCACCATACATCATGTCAGGATAAAATGGAAAGACTTTCAGTTTCTAACCATCTAAATATTCTTCTTCTTGTCCTGTTTCAAAATATAAAAAAAAAAAGTAAGGATGTCAAGATGTCACTTATCTTTGTTTTCACATTTGACCCATGGGGCTGGAGCGAGCAGCACCTGCCCTGAGCCTGCCTGGCTGAGAGAGTCAGTCTGTGGCAAGAGACAGGCAGGGAGGTTTGAAGCCTGGTGGAATGGTTCTCCCTTCCCCTCCCTGGGAAGATCTCGGGATGAGTGTCCTGTGGAATTCATGGCCTATAATCATCTCTCACATATCATTCACCAGAACATGCTTTCCCTTCAGTTTTTCACTCAGTGGCTGCTGACTGATGGCTGGAGGCAGGCTGACGAATTGCATTATGCCAAATGCCCGTGTCTGCATCTCTCTTGGATCTCAGCTGTGGGCCTGTCACTTCTACCAAGCCATGATGGGGCTTAAAACCTCTGCTCAGCAGAGTGTAGCTAAGTAAAATTTTACATACAGTAAAGGGAAGGAGTAAATTTGGACATGCCAATGGAATTAAACCTTTCCCAGAAATCCATTGTCATTAGTGCCAAAAGGCTTGATTATATCTCCATTTATCTTGGCATTTATCATCTTTTCTGTCAAATGTAGCCTTCAATGGATGCCTCCAACTCATTGAGAGTGCTGTACTGCATGACTGCACGGTGCTCAATTTGATGCAGACACTGTAAGAACAACAAAACTTTTCATAATGCATTTGCCCATCCAGGAAGCATCAGTTTCATTTAGCCAGAATCTCTACTTTTTTCAGTTCATTTCTATGTAAAATTCAAGGTGCTGTCTCTGGTCTGTTAAGCTCTGTGTGATTTGTTTCTTGGCCTTAACCAAGGCAGCTAATGTCAAGTTTGTCACATCACATTAACAGCCTTTCCAAGCTACTGGACACCAGTCTGAGTCAGATTGAATCACTTAAAAGGGGAAATTCAGTTACAACACAGGCTAACAGCTGGGATTGCAAGTCTAGTCGTGTACCTAGAAATGCAGCAATGTTCCTGAGAACTTGGGTACTGGAATTAATGTTTGTGGGATTTTCCTCGAATACATCAGACAACCTTAAAGTAAACATGTTTCCCAGTGCAGAATATCTATTAGAAATAACCTGAGTGAAAGATTCTTTTTCCAAAACAGCACATACAGAATACAATATTATTTAATAATTTCATTATCCTTAGAGGTATGGAATTTTTAGTAACTACAATATAAGAAATAAAAAATTGGATAGATTCTTGGTATTGCACTGCTGAGGGAGCAACATGAAACACAAAATAATGCCTCTAATCAATGATTCAATGATTTTCCTGAATTTCTGTTGGCTTAAGTTCCCCCACTGCTGACTTACTAAGAGTGACCATCAGCTCCCAGCAGAGCAGACCACACTGGTACAGACACTGGAACAGGTGCCCATTACTAACCACGAAGCAGTGAGCTGAAGTATCATCTGAGCACCTCAAGAGGAAGAAGCAGAAGCTGGAAAAAGACAGCCAGACATTAGCTGTGTTCATGTACAGATTAGAAGAAATGAAAGACACCATGATGAAAATAAAACTATGAAAACCCAAACCAACAGAAAAAATATTGTTAGAAGTAGTTGTTAGATGCTGATAATGAAGAGGATCAGAAGTTTGTTTTCTTTTCTCACCTAGAACTAACTTGTTTTTATTTTCGTCACTCCAAAAACAGTCTGTGTGAAAAAACCCAACAAACTAGATGGAGAATATATTGACTCCCTGAACCTTTTGAAATGATACTCTGTTGAGGATATGGCACTTGTAATAAACCAGGAGAAAGTGGCTTTTTCTGCAGCAGTAACTTAGAGTCAGAGTTTTATGAAAAAAAGAGAGAGAGGTAACTCAAATAATATGTACATCTTTGGTCAGAACAATAGTGAAATAGAAGAAAATATTAGCAGCCATATTTTTTGAGACATATTTTTCTCAGGACAGAATTTTTATTATGTTTTTTTATGTGCCTGTGATCATATCAGTTTATTTAAGGCCTTACTGATACAGAATAGTACCTGGAAACTCAAATAGTCTATTTCAGGGTCACTTGCTTTCCCACTAAGGTTCTAGTGACAAAAAATAAGACTTCAGGAACAAACAGTGAATCAGAAATAGTTAGTAGGAATCTAATTAGATTTCACTAATTAGTTCCTATTAAGCTAAATTGAAAGTTAAAAATATACTCAATTAGACACCAGAAATAGAACTAGGACCCCTGAAATTATCCTTATCACAATACCATTTAAACTTGCTGCTGAACTGCGTATTAGTTGAGAGAACTACAATGTGAATTACTGCACACTTTGGATCAGTGAATACAAAAAATATTTTGTTTCGTTTCAAAAACTGTCTCTTTTGGAAAATAGTTCCCATGGAGAGTTTCAGCCCAAGGCTCAGGGTGCTTGTGTTCCATGTACACTGCAGATTGAGACGCTCTTCTGCCACGTGTCATGACAGGGCTGTGCAGCACCATCAGTCCTGCTTGGGAGAGGAACAACAGAGCTGGGAGAAAAATGGGCATGAGGTGATCTGTGATATTTGTCAGGTTGAAAATGGGTTGGGTACTTAGCATAAGTTTATTTGGTAGCGTAAATTTACCGCACTTGCTAGCTTTATAAATTGCTGGAAAATCATTACAGAGCAAGCAACCCAAACCCTTTAGCATTTGCTTTGACTCAGCGCAGTCAGAGCCAACAGACTTTGGCTGTTGATGTTAAAAGGCTCAGGATCATCATAGGAATATGGAATGATTTGGGTTGGAAGAGACCTCCAAAATCCATCTAGTTCCAATCCACACGTCATGGGAAGACACGCCACCCACTAGATCTGTTTGCTCAGGGCCCCATCCTCACATGGCCCTTATCAAAAGCAAAATATCTAATAGTATCTTGCTAAGAACAAACAGAAAATAATTACTCAGCCAAGGAGATTATATCAGGCGTTCTGGGAATGATATTACTAATGGCAAGTCAGTGAGGATTGTGGCAAAGGCTTGATTCTCTCTTCCAGTGCATCATCTTAGAACAAGACTATTCTGATACTGGTGTCAGTGAACTTGGGCTTATGTAACAGATGGAGGGATCATGCACAAGCAGAAGCTTCATGTCACCTAAAGACTGCTTTGTTTATGATGGGATTTTTGATGGAAATTCTAAGATTCTTTTTTCATTCTTATGAGGCAGGCCTTTTGTAACATTATTTTTATGGCAATTTGAATAATGCTATACGTAATTATCATTGCCATTAGTATTGCAATTTCTATTATTTTTTGGCAGTTTTCCCAAATTAAATGAATATTTGCTACTACAAAAGCTGACAGTTTCTCTTGACTTGCCAACAAGACTACAGTAATAAACTACAGAAAGGATGAATTGGATTTCTGGCTTTGTCTAGTGTAGGTGATCTAATCAGAATGAGAATTTCTATGAGTGTGGCAGTTATGCGTTGAATTAAGGGAACATCTAAAGCCCCATGAGACATGTTTAATGTAGATAAAGTTGTGGGATGAGGCAACAGTGAGTTTAAGTTCATGTCTACATCTCAAAAGGACACCCCAACACTTTGTACCATTCCAAGTTTTCTAGGGAAAGTTGTATATTTATTCAGTTTGTCTAGGACTGTGTGCATTAGATGCTGACTTGTGCAAAAATAGAACTACTTTTATTGAAAAAGAAGTGAAATATTGTATAGGCTTTGTATGCAAAATTTTTGCAATCTGTTTCTGCTAAATTGTATAGGAATTTTACTGAAAGAATCCTCTGGGCAACATGTTTCAGGGTAAAATTTCAGATTTTTTAACTTTTTTATTTTCAGATATCTGTATTTGAATTTAAAAAAATGAAATGGTAATGGGGGCCTGTCTATTTATTGCAAATGTTAAAAAACCTTTTCTAGCAACTACCCTGTGACGATTCAAACATTTTAACAAGGATGTGCAGTTGAAAACAAGAAGGTTTGCAAGTTATTTTATGTCATATTTTCTGGCTATTTCTGTTGGAGATATTTTTCAACAAAACCAAAGTACGATAATAGTAAGAATCATGCATGTTAATGAAATGATTGCTGTGTATTCCACACTTAGCTCTGTGAACAGCTCCTGAACTGACCCAGATCACAACAGGATGAAAGTGATAAACAATTGTTCAAGGCACCAGAGGGAGCAGAGAGTACAAGAGGAGGAAAATCACCTGGTCTGTGATGTCTGCAAGGGACAAACTGCTGATATCCAGTAGTTTAATAATAGCACAAGACTCAAGGGGCTGTTCCTCCCTGACTCAGCCTTAATTAGGAAGGCTAACTTTAACGTTGTTTCCTTGGGAAAACCTTTCCTGAATACAGATAGCTAAAACACCCTAGATTTATACACCTCAGCCTATTCATGTCTGGGGGAGGGAGGTAATAAAAAATACATTCTTTCCAAACCAGGGAGCTAGTTAAAATCTCATAATTTTCCATAAGCTAATAACATTTAATTAAATGCATATCAAATGGCTTGGTCATGTAGTTTAAAGAGCTTTTTTCTTTTGCCCATTGATATTTAACTGCTTAGTGTAAGTTTACAAAAAAGTAAAATTCAAGCTGTCTTCACAGGAAAAAGCTGTTATTTAGAACTTTGAGCTTATATTTTAATATTTTCAATATTTAAATATTTTTAAAATGAGGAAAAAAATCAAAATTACTCCTTTGAGACAAGCAAATCTCATTTGCTTTAATAATTATTTTCAGAGGGAAAATAGGTCACCATTTCTTTTATTTTCTTGTCAGAGATTCTTAAATTTAGAATTTATGGTGCAGAGAAGTGACAATGGGTGAATTCTAAGCTATCACCCAAATAAAACTAGCTATTTTTAAAAAGCATATCTAAACTGTCTGATCAAAGAAATTACTTCAAATTTGCAGAAAATTAATTCAAAATTTTCCCCAGCTTTTTTTTTCAGTGAAAAAAAAATAACAAATGAATCCAACTAAATGTTTCCTGTTTGAACATGGAGTGGTCTCAAACAGTATTTTACACACATTTATTGTGCATGCCTGCATGATACTGATGAATAAGTTTGCAAGACACCAGTTAGTTTTGATACAAGTGAAAAAATAAGCAAGAAAAGTAAGAAAAGTAAGAAAGCAGGGAAGAAATTACCATCATCCAAATAAAATCTGAATGCTGTGCAGGTTATCACTGGAAGCTTTGGCTGAAAGTTTGACTACAAAAGCATGAGCGCTTTTGGAAAGCATATTTAATAGCCAGATATCCAAGTTGTCAGACGAAACTCTGTTGAGGAACTGCTGTAGGGAATGTAAAAGCGGGGATTAAGGAAATTTAAGTACTGTACTTAGGTTGTTAGAGATTACATTTTTCTAATTTAAGACACAGTATATGTTTCATTCTGAGTTATGGAAAGAGAAAAGTAGGGATATGTAGTTAGTACAAACTGCTAGGAATAAAAAGTGGGGAGGAAAAATCCCTACTGCCTTTATCCTAATTTGCATCTGCACTTAAGAAGAAAAAGAGTGACTATAATTGCTTTAGAGGAATGCAAGTGAAATAAGATAAATTAATACTACTTATGAAGCAAAAATAAAGAAGTTCAGCTTTTTTTCCTTTTTTAAGAAGAGGAGACTTCACAGTGACGCAGCTGAATTTTCTAAAAATATGAGGAGTGAAGATTACCAGAAGCAGAGAATAAAACATTAAGAGAAAAATGAACATACAAAATTGCCAAAAGAGAGAGGATATATACAGAGCTATTTCAGATAAACAGGGCTGCTCCTAGAGAATCTTTTACCAGAAGAGAGCAGCCATGCAAACTCAGGAAAAGAGAGACAGTCTTCTAAGCAAAAAGTTGGTGCAATTTAATATAAAGAAAACCAGAAACTGAAACTTGGGTTTGAGAAATAAGTCTGGACAAACTGATAACAATGGATGCTTTCAGCTGAAACTCAAACTACTTTTTCCAAAGCCTAAAAAAAAGCAGAAAAGGGTTGTTTTCTTCTCTCTCTACTCCTCTCTTCCCAGGCACACATATCGTTGCTTCTGTTTAATAGCATGTGATTTCAAAGTAGATTTGCTGCAGTTATCCTGAGCAAGAAGGTCAAGAAAACCTGTTGGTGTTTACAGTAGTGTATAGATAACAGCTAGAAGTAGATGCTCACTCATTTTGGAAGGATGGAAACATAATGGGCAGTAGTAGGAGAGAAAATCAATAATTTATATGTTGTGTGTCAATTGAATTAAGAAGCATTGGTACCTCACGAAATGCAATCTGTTTTCACATTCTGATAGCTTTTGTAAAAATTTAGGGGTAACTGATATTACAGGTCTAAATACTTTAAATTTTGATTTATTCTTTAACAGTGTCTGCATAGCAAGAGCTAATAATGTGTTTTTGAACAAGTTTTATACACTGGCCCGGAGCTGCTTTGCTACAAGAAGTCTGCAGTTATTCTAAAGAGAATGTGTAATTCTGTGGTGATCCCACATCTCAGGAATACCTGCGACTCTCACACCTCAAAGAATGAAACAGTAGATTGAAAATAATAAAGTGAAGAGTGAAGAGGATGATCAAAGACAGGGAATCATGTATTTTTACAGCAGGGAATATTAAACTAAGTCTGGAAAATCTTAGTCTGAGAAGAGATGACTAGAAATATGACATGAGTAGAGGAAAGAAATTAGAGCCATGAAGAGTCTATTTAGGAAATTATTTAGTCACTGTTTTCCCAACAGAGATGAAGGGGATGGAGATGATTTGTATAAAATTGTCAGGTAGCCATTAAAAGAAATTTCAGCGTCACTCAATTATACCGTGCAACATTTCCTCACAGTATACTCTTGATACCATAGCTTAGATAGTTTCAAAAAGTAATTATTCAAATTCTTGAAAGAAAAATCCATGAAAGTCTTGTAAAAAAAAATGCTAGGAATTCTTTCAGACAGAATTTTTCTGAAAACTGGGGAAGCATACTGGAAGGAAAGCATTTCTCTTTATTTGACTATGTTTTATATGCTAATCCCAAGCATCCAACCCTAGTAATCACAAAATGCAAGATACTTGACTAAGTGGACCCTTGCCTGATATAGAACAACTCTTTCTCAGCACAGTTATAAAGAAACAAATAGTATCCATATAGCACTATGTAAGGCAAATATTTACCTTTTAGCTGAGTAGAGGGAAAAATACCCAGAAACAGCAAAACTAATAGCTGTTTGCAAATGCTGACATTTTAATAAATGTGGTTTTCAATTATATTACAAAAGCAAATGACATTTTAGGTTTCCATTTCATTAGCTTGATAAATCAAATCTATTTCAAAATTCAGAGTAATTTCAAACACTTTCTGACATGGTGCAAGAGCAAGAATACTGATGCTGGTTACATAACAATTTATACCACAGATCCCTTTGGAACCCCTTTGAGTATCTGTTTCCTTACCCTTTTTATGGGATTTTTGAGGTCTTCATTATTTGTTGTTTCTGGACTGACTGTTTCATATTTCACTGAAGTTACTTTTTCTGATAGCTTGCTTTGATCACTTTTGGTACCAGAGCTAAGAACCATATTACTACCTACACATTTCGTATTATGGATAATCCTGCCACAAATCTTCTCTTGATCCTTGCAGTTATCTGCTGCTAGCTCTGTGGAAGCAATTTTCATTTCCAGAATTTCAAGGTTATATACAGCAACATAGCAGGTAAGACAAGCGTTTTACCTTCTCTGCTTGAACACATTTGTTTTGCTTGCTTGTAATTGAATCTGAATCTATTTGTTGTTTTATTAATTACATGCAGTTGTTTTAGCAGAAGACTGAGATGTCAATTACTCATGCTGTATTTACAGAATCAAATATTGCCATGGTCTTTTTTTGCTTTCTTGGCCCCACAAAGAAGATCATCACAGAAACCAAACCTTTCCTGACACATTTGTCTTATGTAAACATTTATGTAATACAGATTCTGGGCTCTTCCAAGATCTTTTCTGTGATGCTGAATGGTTCTGGTTGCAAGATGTTTTTCTTTGTAATTTCCAATGTAGATCTTCTTTGAAGTGATTTAAAATCCCTATTTCTTGCTTTTGTCTAGAAAGAACAAAGATAAAACTTTATTCCCATTTGTACCCACTGGAAGTTTTCACTCTTCTGAAGACCTGTCATATTTCTCCTGTGCGTCCAGATCTCAAATATCAGAAACCTAGTTCTTACTAGAGTTCAGAAAAAATGTTTTCTGGTTCTTTGATCACTGTTTTTGTTCTCTTTTGCATTGCCTTCTGATAGTTTTCATCATTTACTGTATCAGGAAGAGGGAGGATAAAAATCTTAAGAGAGTAAAATATCTCAAATATTTTGTTTTAAACTGCATTTAAAGTTTTCAGTAATGTATAAAGCTGTATGGGTCTTTTAGTTGAAGACTTCACATAGATTTTTTTTCCCTCTTTTTCCCACCTTAGAGAAAAGTGTGTGTTAGAATATTTAGGTGTACAATAGAAATAATATAAAGAATAGCTAACTATACTAAAATGCGCATTTGATTGAAATGCAAGTTTACAAAAAACGATGAGAAATCATCTGTGATTTGAAGCAATGGCTCTGTTGTCATTTTGTAGTTCCCCCTAGCCTTTATCCATCTCCCACTTGAAATAATAGCAAATAAAAAACCAAGCAAACAAACAAACCAACAAACCCAGGAACTGGACTTGCTTATATATGGAACAGCACTTGCCTATATATGCGATTAATCCATAGGATTATTCCATTTTACTCTAAGGTGAAACTGGTTGTTACATCTATGGTTGTACAGTTGTTTTGTAGGTTGCTGAAATTACAACTTCAATATTACATCTGCACAAATTATAAACTACAATAAAAAACTTGTCAGAATATGTTTGTGTGGATATGTTATAACTGTTGGGCAGTCATTTATAAGTGATCTGAGATATCAAAAAGGTAACAAGTAACATCAATGCTGAAAAGATTAAAGAAACATGATTCTGAAAACAGGCTGTCATATGCCAGGATCAAAAATAAGGTACACAGAATAAGCATGGATAATGTATGAGGGATCAGGCATTGTGATGAGAGACAAGTGCTGAAATCAAGGAAATATCATAGAGTGAAAATGAATGAGTGGCATGTGGGGACTTTGATTGGGAGATACAACTGATGAGGCAAAGCAAGAGGGATTCATCAATAGAGCAGAGCACAGAACAAGGGAGTTAAAAGAAAATCTTTGATACTCTCAAGAAGTGTCCTAAATCACTCAGACTTCCTTGCAGAGTCATCAAGGCAGCAGATGGCAAGGCCCTAATGAGACTGGAAAACATCAATACCTGCTTTGAAAGAAGACTTCTGGAACTATACAGAACACTGAGGGAGATTCCAGTCTTGAGTAGGAGTGAAATACCCTCTATACAGAACAATATCCATACATACCTATGTAGCGGTGCGAATTTTATG
>VXBT01001562.1:6918-18299 GCA_013400235.1 Oriolus oriolus | reverse complement strand
TCCTGCCTGTGCCAGGGATCATGGATCCATCCTGCCTGTGCCATGGATTCTATCCCGTGCCAGGGATCCTGCCTGTGCCAGGGATCATGGATCCATCCTGCCTGTGCCATGGATCCTTCCTGTGCCAGGGATCATGGATCCATCCTGCCTGTGCCAGGGATCATGGGTCCATCCTGCCTGTGCCATGGATTCTATCCCGTGCCAGGGATCCTGCCCGTGCCGTGGCTGATGGATCCCTCCTGCCTTTTCCCCGGACCCGCCGGCACAGCGCAGCCCCCAGGGCTGGCGAGGAGCTCTTGGGGTGTCCTGGGAGCAGGGCAGGGGTGACAGTGACGGTGACAGTGACAGCTCGGGGTGCCCCCCGTCCCAGGCCCCGCACAGGGCAGCAGCTCCATCCTTAGCAGCTCTTCCCTCGCTCCCGGCCCCGCTGTCCTACTTTTCCCCGGCTGCTTTTCCTCCTTCCCTCCGTCACGTGCGGGTGGGCTTGGAGCGCTCGGTGCGGCTTCCCAGCCGGCTCCGGGCCGGGCTCCGAGCTGACCCCGCGCTCCAGCGCTCCCAGTTCCCACCCTGACCCCGCTCCGGGTCCCGGCGCCCGCGGGAGCATCCACGGGAATGAAACCTGCTGGGAGCAGGGACAGCAGGGGCCGGGAGCGCGTCCCCTCCCACGCGACCCCAAATCCGGGGCAGGGAGGGCCTGGGGCGACGGCCCCGCTGTGCCTCCCTCGGGGTTCGCAGTTACGCTCTGAAATCCGGGGTAGGAGCGGGGAAAGTGCGGAGCCTCCTCCCGGGGCCCTGGAACGGCTGTGCCCGGCAGCAGCTGCCGGCTGCATCCCTGTCCCCGCTCCCATCCCCTCGGTGACGCTTTTAGGGAGCAGAGGCATCTCCCGGTGTCCCACAGGGTCCCACAGCCGGGCCCCGGGTCTGGATTGTCCCCGTGCCAGGAACGCCGGCCCCGATTTCCCTCTCGGTGGGAGCGGAGCGGCCCAAACACCTCTGGATTCCCCGGCCCCCGCTCGGTGCCCGTGGAGCCGCGTCCCGAGGCTCCTCCAGCCGCATTCCAGGCCCGGCCTCCTGTGCTGGGGTCACGGCCGGGTGTGGAATCCCAGCCGGAGCCTCGGGAGCTGGGAATGGGGCAGCTCTGGCTGGGAGCTCCGGAGGCTTGGGGACATCGCAGTGACTCCGGGATGCGCCGGAGGCTGCATGGGTTCGGTCGGGAATAGCCCGGAAACAGCATCTCCCAACCATGGCGGGGTTGGGATGCATCCCCCAATTCCCAGGGCCCGGTTTGGGATTCCTGGAATGCAGCGCTCCAATTCCAGGTGCCCAGTTTGGGGTGTCTGGAATGAACTGCCCCAGTTTGGGGTGTCCAGGATGCATCCCCCAATTCCAGGGGCCCGGTTTGGGGTGTCCGGGATGAAGTGCCCCAGTTTAGGGTGTCTGGGATGCAGTGCCCAGTTTGGGGTGTCCAGGATGCATCCCCCAGTTCCCAGTGCCCGGTTTGGGATGCCTGGAATGCAGCGCCCCAGTTCCGGGTGCCTGCTGATGAGGGCCTGCATCCCAGCATCCGAAGGATGTTCAGCATAAATCCAACTTATTCCGGTGATTTCCACCTTTTTCTGGGCACTTCATTCCTGAGGGAGAGGCACAGGCTGGGGGCGGGTGGATTCCGGTGGCTGGGACAGGAACCCTGCGGCAGCAGAGCCGCGTCTCCCGTTTATCCGGGAAAACCTGGATGCCTGGAGCAAGGATGCTCCTGGCGCAGCTTTTCCAGGGATCTCAGCCTCACTGGGAGCAGCTCTCCCGGAGCTCCTGTGGAAGTTGGGCTGGTTGAGCACCGAATTCCAAGGCTGTGGTGGGGGAATGACGATGGGAAAAGCCACCAGCGGTCCGTGGAAGGGGCGGATGTTTTGGGATGTCTCAATTTCTCACCAGCCCTGGAGAGGGGGCACCGAGCCAAGCGCCGGCGGAGAGCGAATCCCCCGGGAACGGGCAGCGCCGAGCCCGGCTCATTCCCCCATTAATTCCTTGGGAAGGGCCCTGCCCCCCCTGCTGCCCCCACAGAGGGGTTGGGGCCGGGTGGGGGCTGCCAGAGGGGTCGAAGCCCCTTGGGAAGCTCCCGGCAGCGCCCTGGCCCCAATTAAGGGATTCTTCCCTGATTCTTCCTCAGCCAGAGATGTTGGAATCATAAAACCCTGGAATGGTTTGGGTGGGAAGGGACCCCAGAGCCCCTCCAGTGCCACCCCTGCCATGGCAGGGACACCTCCCACTGTCCCAGGCTGCTCCCAGCCCCAGTGTCCAGCCTGGCCTTGGGCACTGCCAGGGATCCAGGGGCAGCCACAGCTGCTCTGCCAATTCCAGCCCAGCCACGAATCCCTTCCCAAGATCCCACCCATCCCTGCCCTCTGGCACTGGGAAGCCATTCCCTGGGTCCTGTCCCTCCATCCCTTGTCCCCAGTCCCTCTGCAGCTCTCCTGGAGCCCCTTTAGGCCCTGCAAGGGGCTCGGAGCTCTCCCTGGAGCCTTCTCCTCTCCAGGCTGGGCACTGGGGCTTGGAGCAGCCTGGGGCAGTGGGAGGTGTCCCTGCCATGGCAGGGGTGGCACTGGAGGGGCTCTGAGGTCGCTTCCCACCCAACCATTCCCTGATTCCCGGGTTCTATAATTTATAACTTTATTATTTATAGTTCTCCATTGTGCTGAAGCAGCTCCGGTTATTTCCGTGCCGTCGCTTCCATCGTTCCCCGCCGTTCCCATTTGTCCTGCGGCGTTCCTGTTCCAGCTCCCGGCGGAGCCGAGGCTTCCTGGGCCTTCATCCCTGCCCAGGATGATGAGGATGATCGTGCCAGGGTGTCCTGGAGCAGGCAGGGAGCAGAGCCCGGCACGGGAGCACCGATCCCGCTGGATCCGGGGCTGTCCCGCTCTGGGGTCTCGGGGTCGCTGTTCTGATCCCCACTTTGTCCCGACCAGGGGGTCCTGTACCCCCTCCTTGGGGTCTCCTACCCCACCTTTGGGGTCCTGCACCCCCTCCTTGGGGTCTCCTACCCCACCTTTATGCCTCCCATGGCAGGGGTGGATTCCTGGAGGGAAATGGGGAGGATCTGGGGAAATCCACCCAAATTCCGCTCCGTGCAGGGAGCTCCCGGCTCCAGCAGCTGCGGGTGCATCCGGAGAGGAGGAAAACCTTTCCTTCCTGCTTTGGGATCCCATTATCCTGGGGTGAGGATCCCTCTGGGAGTGCCCAGGGCTCGGTGGGCCCTGTTTGTGGAGGACACCCTGATCAGGGTGCTGCCGCTCCTCCGTCCATTCCCAAATGACTGGGAATGTCCCGGACACCCCGAGCCCCCTCAGGACTCCATCCCTATGGACTGCAATTCCTGCTGTTCCTGGTGTCTGGGAATGTCCTGGGCTGCAATTCCTGCTGTTCCTGGTGTCTGGGAATGTCCTGGGCTGCAATTCCTGCTGTTCCTGGTGTCTGGGAATGTCCTGGGCTGCAATTCCTGCTGTTCCTCATGTTTGGGAATGTCCTGGGCTACAATTCCTGCTGTTCCTCATGGCTGCAAGTGTCCTGGGCTGCAGCCCTGGCACAGGGGTGGTCCCCATCCCTGCTGGGATTCCACAGCCGTGTGCCTGTGGCACTTGGGGACAGAGGCAGTGGTGGCCTTGGCAGCGCTGGGAACGGTCGGACCCGATGGGCTCCGAGGCTTTTCCAGCCTCACTTATCCCTGAGTGGCTCTCGAGCCGGGCTGCCCTTGTCCCCACCAGCCGCTGGCTCTGCCCTCTGTCCCTCAGTGCCACCAAAGCCTCCAGCGCCGCTCAGCTCCTGTCCCTCGAGTGGCTCCCGGGGACTGCGGTGCCGGCGGCGCGTGGGGCAGGGAGGGAGTGGGAGCTCTGGAGCTGGAGAGGCAGGAGAGGCAGGAGAAGCTGGAGAGGCAGGAGAGGCTGGAGAGGCTGGAGAGGCCGAGTGCCCACTTCAGGCACCACTTCTCGAACAAGCCCCTGCTCAGGGCTGCCTGCGAATGTCACCGGGATGTCCCCAGGATGTCACCGGGAGCTGCTCGTCCCCGCAGCCCTGGGGGCTGTCGGCTCCCCAGGGCTGTGGCCACTCCCGGTGCCGTTCCCAGCGCTGCCCGGCTCCCGGCTTCCCCGGGCTGTGACGCGGAGCAGCCGCTCCCAAGTGCTGCCGCTGCTCCTGTCACCGCCCCGCCGGCTCCGGGATGGATCTNAGCACCCCGGGATCAGTGGGATGTGTGTTCCAGACTCTGCCTGTTCCCTGTCGTGGCCTCTGGGGTGGATCTCCGGGATGGATTTCCCACCCGGCACATCCCTGGCGGGTTCAGCCGAGGGTGAAGCGTGGCGTGACACCGCCCATGAGCCATCGCCCCTTCCCTGCCTTGGCTTCCCGGGAGCCTCCCCAGATCCCTGGGGGCCTCTCCTGCTCCGGGTGGGATCCTTGCCCAGCGCTCGGCTCTGCCCTGGCACAGGCCCCACCCCGGGGACCCCGGGGGCTGCAGTGTCCCTGTCCTTCCCCCCCCCCAGCGCTGGCATTCCCAGCTGGCAGCTCCCGCTCTCCTCCCGCTCGTTCCGCCGTGGTGCTGGGAGTTGATGAGCTCTGCTAATTACTGTACAAATAACGAGCTTCCCTAATTGCGCTGGCAGGGCCGGGGGGGCTCTCCCCACCTGCCATCCCACGGTGCCACTGGGCTCTGGGTCCCCTTGGCTCCGCTGGGGTCCCCCCTTGGGCAGTGGCACCCGGAATTCTTGGAAGAAACCCTGAGATCTCTGCGTGGGGAGCTGGGAGCTGTGGCTCATGCCAGGGGGCTTGGGCCATTCCCCCTGCTCCGAGCACCCCGGGATCAGTGGGATGTGTGTTCCAGACTCTGCCTGTTCCCTGTCGTGGCCTCTGGGGTGGATCTCCGGGATGGATTTCCCACCCGGCACATCCCTGGCGGGTTCAGCCGAGGGTGAAGCGTGGCGTGACACCGCCCATGAGCCATCGCCCCTTCCCTGCCTTGGCTTCCCGGGAGCCTCCCCAGATCCCTGGGGGCCTCTCCTGCTCCGGGTGGGATCCTTCTCCTGCCAGGTGAATGGAGCAGGTTCCCCCCACCCTGGGATCCCCCGGGGGCTGCAGAGTCCGTGGGGAGCCCTGGAATGGGGGAGCTGGATTTGTCATCCCGGGTCTCGGAGCGGTTCCAGCTGTTCCAGCTGTGCTTGCATCCATCATCACCCCCCCCACCCCGTGCCCTTGGGAAGGGGCTGGGAGCGGGACCCCCGGCAGCCGGGAGTGTTCAGCCTCCCCCCTGGAATGCTGGCAGTGGATACGGGCTGCTGCTTCCCTGGAAATAGACCTTAATTAGGCCCCGCCCGGCGTAGCGCTGTTAATTGGGCGGGAGAGCCGGAATTCTCTCGCCCTGTCGAGTGTTCTGGGCTGCAGGGGGGCTGTTTCGGGAGGAGGGAGGCTCTCATCCCCCTCTGGAACCAAAAAGCCACTCTCTGGCCCCGGCTCCCCCAGCCTGGGATAAAGCAGCACATTCCCATAAATTTGGGATTGAAATCTCCGCGTTCCAGGAGGGAAGGGAGCAGGTGCCCCCCTCCTCCGGCAGCTCCCTGAAGATGCAGCTCCGACTTCGGCGCTAATGGAGCGACGTCCCCGCCGCTCACCTTTAATTAAGTGAGCCTCAGATCCCTGGGCTTAATTAACTTCTCAGTGGCTGATGACTCTCTCCAGCAGCCGAGGAGAGCCGGGACCGGCATCTCATGGAATCCCGGGATCCCAGGATGGGTTGGGATGAGTTGGGTTGGGTTGGAGGGGACCTTGGAGCCCATCCAGTCCCACATGGGCAGGGACTCTCCCACTATCCCAGGCTGTTCCCAGCCCTGTGAACATTCCAGGGATGGGGCAGCCGCAGCTTCCGGGGGGAATCGTTGCTGGGATCCAACTCCTGCCTCGGAAAATGGGTGAAACCCAACAAAATCCTTCTCCTTGCTGGCTGTAGGATTCTGCCACCGTTCCGCTGATTTTCCGTGTTCATTTGCAAAACCTCCTCCAAGCATCCGAGCGTCTTGAACGGCTTCCCGGAGCCGTCAGCTGTCCCTGCGCCGGGCACGGCGCTGCCGTGGGACAGCACAGCGGGATTTAATGGGGGCTGACAGGGCTGCGGCTTGGGTTGGGCACTTAAACGTTCCCATTATCCAGCTCCGGGCACAGCCAGGCCGTGTGCTGGGAATTCCCGAAGGGAACGGGCGCGCGGCAGCAGCGGCAGCAGGAGCAGGAGGATGCGAGGCCTTGGTCAGTGCCGGCACATCCAGGGCTGGAATGGGGCAGCCACGGGTCCCAGTGCAGCACTGGGGGGCCTGTGCTGGTGACCCCCGTTGTGGGGTGACCCCTTGGTGAGGTGACCCCTGCTTGGGGTGGCCCCACACGGCTGCAGACCCATCAGCTGCTCCGACGGAGCTGTGGGGAGGACTCAGGTCCCGCCTCCACGGCGCATCCAGGACCGGCACGATGGCGCCGTGGATCCCAGTATGGCGTAGGAATGGCACTGGTGCTGGGGTGCCTGTGCTGGGTGTGCCCTTTCTCGAGTGATTCCTTTTTGGGGCGGTGCCTTTTTGGGGTGGTCCCTTTTTGGGGCAGTCCCTTTTTGGGGCAGTCCCTTTTTGGGGTGATTCCTTTTTGGGGCAGTTCCTTTCTGGGGTGACCCCTTTTTGGAGTGATTCCTTTTTGGGGCAGTCCCTTTTTTGGGTGACCCCTTTTTGGAGCAGTCCCTTTTTGGGGTGGTCCCTTTTTGGGGTGATTCCTTTTGGGGCAGTTCCTTTCTGGGGTGACCCCTTCTTGGGGCAGTCCCTTTTTGGGGTGATTCCTTTTGGGGCAGTTCCTTTCTGGGGTGACCGCTTCTTGGGGCAGTCCCTTTTTGGGGTGACCCATTTTTGGGGTGGTCCCTTTTTGGGGTGACCCGTTTTTGGGGTGGTCCCAGCGGCTGCAGACCCGATGGGGCTTTGGGGAGGACTCAGGCCCCGCCTCCACGGCTCCCTGAGGAATCCTCCTCGCGCCCCTGAGCCGCGGCACCGCCGGGCGATGCCGAGGCCACCCAGGGCTTTGCTGTCCCGCTTCCCGCGCTCCGGCGGGATGGGATTAGGGATTTAACAGCCTGTGCCAGACAGACACTTAACTAAGCCATAAATTTGTAGTTCGTTAGTGAGGATTAATTAGTGTTTGCACAGGGCTTTGCCGCGCAGAGCCGCGCTCGGTGTCGGAGCTCTGCCGTGACCTTGGTGAGGGCGGGAGAGGCTCAGGGCCCAGATCCATCAGATCCCACCGATGGAAGAGTCCGGGAGTCACCCCGAGGATTCGGGGCTGGGAATGCTCCGGGAGCTCAGGCAGGGGCTGGAAGTTTGGGAAGGGAGAGCTGTGCTCCCCTGGGAAGGGACAGAGAGAGAGGCTGGTGGTGCCACAGCAGCTCCTGCTTGCTTGTTCCGATCCTGGGGATCCCTTCACAGTATCCATCCCGTTCCCAGCGCTGACTGTGGGTTCCCAGGGATCCCCTCGCTGGCTCCATCCCGTTCCCACCTCCGGCACTGGCTCTGGGTTCCCAGGGATCCCCTTTCCGGCTCCATCCCGTTCCCATCTCTGGCTGTGGCTCTGGGTTCCTAGGGATCCCCTTTCCGGCTCCATCCCGTTCCCATCTCTGGCTGTGGCTGTGGGTTCCCAGGGATGCCCTTTCCAGCTCCATCCCGTTCCCACCTCCGGCACTGGCAGGGCCGGGCGATGCGAGCGGAGGATGGGACGTCTCTGAGGAGCAGCCTGGGAATGAGCGGCATCAGGGACAATAATTTCTGCCAAGGCCTCGTTCGTTAGGGAGCAGCCAAGTGCCGGCACCGGTGTCTGCCCGCTCCCTCTCCGTCTCACTCCGCTCCTCCGTTTCCCGCTGCTTTGGCCTCATCTCTGTCTTTTCCATGATTTCCTCCCCAGCTCGGGGAGGTGTGAGGGGGCCGTGCCCACGGCACCGTGCCGGCGAGCAGAGCGACTGCCCAGGGCCATCCTCCACCGGGGTGGGGTTGGGTTGGGTCACTTTGGGTCACTTTGTGTTGGGTCATGTTGGGTTGTGTTGGGTCACTTTGGGTCACGTTGGGTCACATGGGGTCACTTTGGGTCACGCTGGGTTACATTGGGTCGTGTTGGGTCACGTGGGGTCACTTTGGGTCGTGTTGGGTCACGCTGAGTTACACTGGGTTGCGTTGGGTCCCGTTGGGTCCCGTTGGGGTCCTGTTGAGTTACACTGGGTTGTGTTGGATCCTGTTGGGTGCCGTTGAGTTACACTGGGTTGCGTTGGGTCCCGTTGGGTCCCGTTGGGGTCCTGTTGAGTTACACTGGGTTGTGTTGGGTCCTGTTGGGTCCCGTTGAGTTACACTGGGTTGGGCTGGGTCCCGTTGGGTCCCGTTGAGTTACACTGGGTTGCGTTGGGTCCCACAGTGAGTTACACTGGGTTGTGTTGGGTCCTGTTGGGTCCCGTTGAGTTACACTGGGTTGTGTTGGGTCCTGTTGGGTCCCGTTGAGTTACACTGGGTTGTGTTGGGTCCCGTTGGATCCCGTTGAGTTACACTGGGTTGCGTTGGGTCCCATTGGGTTACACTGGGTTGCGTTAGGTCCCACTGGGTCCCATTGGGTTACACTGGGTTGCGTTGAGTCCCATTGGGTCATGTTGGATTGCACTGGGTCGCATCCCCGTTTCCGTTGGGAATCTCCCCTTTTTGCTCAGCCTCTGCAGGGATTCGACTCCAGGAGATGCCTTTGGACAGGGGCTGGACAGCCGGGGGGTCACCCTGGTCACCCTCACCCCAATTCCCATCACCCCGTTCCGTTCTGGAGCTGCCGCTCGGAGATGCCCCCCCGGCACCGCGAGGCTGCCAGCACCTCCTCCCGGGGCATGCCGGGGTTATCCCGGGGTCCCGTGGGGTTCTGCGGAGCCTGGGAAGCCTGAACTGGGATGCAGAATGGGGTGGGGGCCCTGGGGGAGGGCAGGGGCGATGCTGATCCAGGCGGGGTTTGGGAATCCCCTGACCCGTGTCCCCTCTCCCGGCAGGACAAGAACAGGAAGCTGAGGCCCCTCTACGACATTCCCTACATGTTCGAGGCCCGGGAATTCCTGCGCAAGAAGCTCATCGGGAAGAAGGTACGGAGGGAGCGGGCGAGGTTGGGATGAGGCTGAAGATGAGGGAATGGGGATGGGATGAGGCTGAGGATGAGGGAATGAAGGAGAGGATGAGGCTGAGGACGAGGGAATGAAGGAGAGGATGAGGCTGAGGATGAGGGAATGGGGACGGGACAAGGCTGAGGATGAGGGAATGTGGACAGGATGAGTCCGATGCCGGTCCCGCCATGCAGCTCCTTACGCACAACACGGAGCCTCTCCACGGGAAATTCCGGGGATGCACCCAACCCTGGAGTGCCCCTCGAGGGGTTGCGCTCCCCATTTCCCAGGAATTCCGCCTCATTTTCCCTTTGTTTCCCGGGCATATTTTCCGGGGCTGGTTGAGAGCAATTCCGGGAATGAGGAATGCATTACCCAGCGGAGCGCACGCTCCGGATGCAATTTTCCAGTGCTCATAAAACGGTCAAATAAAATCAATTCCCTTCGCGGCGCGGCCGCCGCCGCTCATCGGCACTGCTTCGGTGCCTAATTGGATCTTTCCAGCTCGGAGCCTGCCCGGGCATTCCAGAAAAATTGGGAGAGGGGAAAAGAGCAGCTTGGGAGATGTTTTTAATGGGACATCTGGCGCTTCTCGGAGTCGGAAAAGAGCGTGGGGGTGTTGGGATTTATGATGGGAGCACTGGGTCTGGAGTGGGATTCCAGCACCTTGGTGTGGTCCCAGTTTGAGCTGTTCTGGGGTTACTGGTGCCGGTTTTCCGCCGTCGCCGTGCCCTGTGCTGGATCAGGGATTGGAAATGGCTCTGGCACCGGGTGCCTTCGGACTGTGACCTTGGGGGTCCCTGGGATTCTGGGGTGTTCTGGGACCCGGGGAGCTCGGCCTGCCCTGGGTCTGGGAGCTCCATCCATCCCCATCGCTCCGGGGCCCCTCCGTATGGATCCTGTCCCTATGCCTTGGGGAGGCTCCTCCTGGACACATCCCAGCCCATCCCAGTGGAAGCAGCACCTGCCCCCAGGACGTTACACTGGTCCCTGGAGTGTCCCATCCCAGGGCAGGGACCGTGCTTGGGGCCGGTCCCTCAGACCCACCGTCCTGGCGCGGTGGGGTCCGGGGAGATCCCACCACCCCTCCCGGCTCCTCGTGGCCGTTCCCAGCTCCGGGGGGTTGGGATTCACTGGTGGTTACTGGTCTGACTGGGGCTGTTGCTCTCCTGGAGCTCCTGCCGCCCGTTCCATCCATCCCGCCATTCCCGAGGGATTTGCAGCTCCGGCTGCTCCAGCACCAGCCCCTGCTCATGACTGGAGAGCCTGAAACCCACCCTGGGTTTCATCCCGGATTTCCTGTGCCGGATTCCTCCCCGTCCCGTCCTGCCAGAGCGCTGGGTCAGCCTGACTGTTGCTTCCCAAAAGAATTCCCTCTGGAGGAAGCACCGAGGGGGGATGAGGAAGGAACATCCCTGTTGTGGCTGCCACGGCTCCGTCTCCTTCGGTTCCTGCTGGGAGAGGAGCTGGGATGTGGGAGCCCAGCCCTGAATTCCCTGCTCCCTGGGAAGAGAGGGAATGTAATTTCCCTCTTGCCCGCTCATTCCCGAGCAGCGGGAATTTTCCGGGCTGGGATTTTCATGGCACACAAAGACCGGATTCGGGATGTTTGGCTCTGGTGCTGGAGCCTCTCCCTGCGCCGCCGCGTCCTTCCCAGCCGCTGGAATTTGCCCAGCAGCGCGGGATGAACCGGAGGCCGCGGCCCCGCTGCCGGCACCCGGCTGCCGAGGCCACTATGGATTTGTGGGATCAATCCGTGGAGCGCGGCGGGAACGGCCGGCTCCTCCGCCCATCGATCCGCTCCGCCGCGGAGCGGCTCCGGATAATTGTGCCGGGTGTGGGAGATGGATCGTGGCTCTTCCCTAATTAACTCCGGGATTAATCGCTCGGATGGAGGGAGCTGGCAAGGCAGAGCTCTGGGATGAATATTCCCTGTGCATGGAAGCGGTGCCGCCCCGTCCTTGCCAGCAGCTCCGGGGGAGGGAAAGGAGGGGCTCCCTGGGGAGTGCCAGGATCCACTGGGAACCCATCCCTGTGCCTATTCCTGTGCCCATCCCTGTGCCCATCCCTGTGTCCCATTCTGTCCCATCCCTGTGTCCCATCCCTGTGCCCATCCCTGTGCCCATCCCTGTGCCCATCCCTGTCTCCCACCCCTGTCTCCCATCCCTCTCCCCCACCCTATCCCCTCCCCCTGCCCATT
>VXBT01001561.1:7144-32352 GCA_013400235.1 Oriolus oriolus | reverse complement strand
GACCAGGAAAAGGCATCAAGGCAGGTCAAATGTTCATCACTGTATTAGGATATTAGGAAACTAGAAAAAAAATTCCTTTTCTTCCATAATATGGAATTTTGTTGGTGGCTGATGAAGGAGGGGCTAAATCACAATTTTTTGAGTCCGTCTCCCAGTTTGCTCTGTCACATACGAACCAGTACAGCAGGATAACATCCTCGCTGCTGCCACGCCTTACTTCACCAACCGTGGGTTTGGACCTGACAACAGAAATTAGTCCAGACCTCTCTCTCCATGCCTGAAAAGCAGGACCACCTAATTTGCTAGACAGAGAGAACTTGGAGCTGGTTTTGTTCTCAAATACAGTGTTTGTCACATTAGGAAATTGCTCACCAATAACTGCAGTCAAATAGTTACTACTGGAGGGCATGGTATTATTTCTGGACAAATTATATGAATGATTATGGTCCTCATCAAAAAAATGGAAGGTGTTCTCTTTTTCTATTTTCAGTGTTCTTAGCCTGGAACACTTAGCCTTTTGAGTACTGTTACCGTGAGGAATTAATAACAAAGAATAAAAATTGACATCCATCTTTTAATCCTGAATCCAGGGCCCTCTAAAGTTGAAGAAGAGATTGACTTTGGTTTAGACAGGTAGAGTGGGAACCATGATGCCAGGAGAAAACCAAGTAGATATGAATAAAATTGCTTTACAATGGACAGATCTCATGATCAGATCTATGAGCCTGGTCATAAATTATGGCCCTACCTGGCAAACCTCTGTCAGATTCTCCTGTTGTCTCTGTTGGATAATTTGTCACAGATCTAATTCATTTTTAACTCTTTCTAAAAGACTACTCTTCTCCTCTGGAGCAGTCTACTTTGTCCACTTTCAGTCATGGAGCTCCAGTGAAGGTCCCACTCAGCAGGAAACCCAATATGAAATGAGTCCCTGAGGGTGAGGGCATAGTGTAGGACTGCACCTTCTCGCAATTTTTTTTTTATTTTTTCATTTTTCTTGGGGAAAATCAATTTTTTTTTCACACCTTTAACTCAGAAAGTCTGAAACCCTATATTCAGAGCTCTTTGTTTCAAATTCTATCTACTGGCAGAGCCTGGTGTTCCAAGTGTACGTATATTTAAGCAAAAGCAAATCCCTTCTGTTTTCCAAGATGCCGTCAGTTAAGCTTCTGCTTCATCTGTTTAAATGTTGTGCTGGCTCTTCTTTATTTTCCAGAGGGAGAGAGAAGAAATTTATTTGCCTCTGCATTTCCTGCAGGGTAATCCACAACCGTGCAGGTAGGACACTGAGTTAAATCCTGCACCCTGTCAGAGTGCAATTACCATGCCGTCAGAAAAAGCACTTCATTTTTTAGAGGGGACACAGGAAGTTCAGACAATGTTTGACATCCTCATAATGGGCTGGTATAAAAAAAAAACTACATTACAGAGCCAAAATGCTGTATTTCTTTTCTTTTCTTTTTTTTTTTTTTAAATATCAGTCTTTCTAAACAGCATCATGTCCTATAATTAAATCTATCACAATATTTATTTTAGAGACCTCAAAATTGTAGAATTGATTAAATGGCTTATTTTGTGTTCATCTCTCCCTCTTGTGGCTGATGTCAGCAAGGAAAAAGATTGCTATTTACAAATAAATTGAAATGAGCTAACACTGAATATTATCTCTTTTTAAAATCAGGATGTTTTGAGGTATGTTCAAGTTACTGAGTGCTCTGAAGGATATAATTTGATGTCCCCAAATTAATAGTGCACACTTATGTAGCACAGAAATGCTATCATTTCATTAGACCTTACCCACCACAACACTCACCTGTCAAATGATTGTACAGGTTATGCTTTTAAATGGATGTGTGCAAATTAAATATTTTTTTAAGAAACCTTTGGAAAGCGGAAGATTTTATCTTTTTATATTTGCATGTTTGATGTTTATTTGCATTCGAATGTTGTTATATTAATAGCAATTTGCCTGTAGGGAAAAAAAAATGTCCACTAAATATCAATGCATGGTAAATGTTACTATAACAGAAAGCTTTATTGAACCACACACTGCCTCACTATTTAAAGGATCTGCAAGGGTGATGGATGACTCCCAAGGGGCAAAATATATTTTCAAAAAGCTGTTTCTTCAGTTTGTTCCCCTCATATATTTGACATAGTTTTATACAGATGGAGTTATATTGTTTAGCTGTCAGTCTAATTTGTTGTTGGATCTTTCAGAGGGTATTCCAATAAAAAAAAGATTAGGGGAAACAAAAAATTGCTCTTAAAAAACTCCAAACAAAAAATCAAAAAAGTCCACCAACCCCAAAATTTGTAAGTACGACCATAAAACTGAGCCAGAAGGAGACTCTGACTAAAATTACATATGAGGTGGGTTTGTCTTTTGTTTTGCAGCTTTTTTGAGGATTGCATGTACATGTGTGAAAAGAGAGAGATGCACATCAATAATCTTCCTTTCTTCTATGGGCAATCTGGCAACCACCAGTTTAGAGGGATATGACAAGAGGAAATTTCCTCAAGCTGTACCAGAAGAGATTTCCGTTAGATGCTAGGGAAAATTTCTTCACCCAAAGTGTTTTCAAGGCATGGGCTGTCCAGGGCAGTGGCGAAATCACCGTCCCTGCAGGAATTTAAAAGATGTGTGGATGTGGCACGTGGAGACATGGTTTGATGGTGGGCTTGGCAGTGCAGTGTTAATGGCTGGACTCAATCTTAGAGGTCTTCTCCAACCTAAATGATTGTAAGAATCTATGATTTACAGAGGGATGGTGGCAGAGCAGTGAGGGTTCTGATGCCTTGGACTGGATCTTCTTTCTGGACTCTGGCTGATGGTGGGTTCTTGTTGTTTCAGTGTGACTGGTCCCCATCCAGCACACTGGGAGCCAAACAAGGCCACTACCCATGAACTCTGCATCCCATCCTCACACCTCACATCATACAAGCAGTGGAGCATCTGCCTACCAGGCTGTGAAGAGACTTCTAAGAGTGTTTTAAATTGTCCAGTGTATCTAATAGAAGTGAGGTATGTAATAGATAACCTACTTGGCTTCTTCTGGAGGAATCACAAATATTTGCTGGGTTGCTTTACTCTCAAAGCATACTGGAATTCTCCACAGGAGCTGCTCAGTCAAGCTCTGGTGGATGAGATTAACCTTGGAATTGCAACACATTTATGTGTGCATTAACAGTATCTCCACTAAATCACTGGGAGCTAGGACTGTCTCTCAATAAGATGACTATCTTCACCTCCAATCTAGCTCTGAATCCTACCCTAATATACCTTAAAAATGTCAGCTAAATGATCAGTTTAAGTTTGTAAAAGATATGGACATGAGTTGCATTCAAACAGCTTTAAAAAGAGTAGGCTCACAGTTCTCTTGAAAAGAAAGCTCAAAAGGGAAACAACTGAGTTCTGCAAAATCTAGTTTTAAAAAGTCTTCTTAAAAGAGTCATTATTTCCCATTAAATCATTCAAGATTCAGTGATTAATACTGGAACACAAACATTCCTGATAACGCCTTTAGCATCCTTTTAGCAATTTTCAACTTTTTCACTTGAGAGTTGTTGCCTGACATCTCTTGTTCATCTGTTTAGGTCATCTGTTCCTCACCATGGCAACTGGGAAATTACTGTACATCAGTGATCTGAAGTTTAAATGCATTTATTGTCCTTGCTGTTGTCTCTAAGTTGAGGAAATAAGAGTTTTCTTACAATAAGAGAACAGCAAGGTCTGTAGCCAACCATATTTCTGTATGAGTAGAAGTGTCCCAAAAATAGTTCACCATCATTCAAAGTGGAATTTGTGTCTGTTTCTTCATCGTCTCTCTCTTGCTGTGAGTTTCATGTTTTCAAAAAGACATTAGACTGAGCCAGAGGGAAAACTTTTCCTTGAGCTGTCAGCCTGTTTTACTGGGAGATTTAAAGCCTCAGATCTTGACCTTCTTGTTTTTTGATCTGTATTAACATAGTGGCTGGAATTTTGGTGGCAAGGTCTACGATTTCATTCTTACAAGGAGTAAAATAATCCCTCTCAAAGATTACAGCATCAGTGTCTGCTTGACTGAGTCAGCCCGTGGTGGGACATAGCAAGTATTTGCCATGAAGCTTTAGCTCAGAGACTGAAGGAGCTTCAAAGGCTGCAGAGAATTGAGTTAGTTTTATGGACCCTGGTTTTGATTTAGAGAGCCAATACAAATATTATTGTAACTTCTTTATGTTTACTATAAGCTCTTTTAAAAATGCATGAAAGCAAAGCTCCATTCTGCCATAATGAGACACAACACACTCTGGCTATATAAAAATGATACATTGAAATGCTTTCTTCAGAAAATAGCTTCGGAAAAATGTAGGCTTTAGGACCATTGCCATCATGTACTGCTCATAAAAGTTCCAATTAAACATTAAATTACAAATATATCTATTTTTTTATTATTATTTGAAGTAAACAGACCTTTCAAACTTTGTTTTAACTTTGAGATATTCCTGCTTCTGGAATAAGCCTATTTTATTAAAGCTTATTTTACAATGAGCTTTTTATCAGATCTGCAGCTAGCTTGTAAACCTTGGGGGTTCAAATACAAGGGGACAAATCACTTCAAGGTTTGCTTGAAGCTGTTAAAAGCTTACCATTATTTTCCTGTTAGACTCAGGTCAGAACTAATTTTGTGAAGACCTTTTAAACCTCTGCTACTGTAACACCCCAGGTAAGAAGGGAAGTAGAAGTGGAGAAATATGATAATTTGAGCTGAAGGAGACAAGCTACAAAAACAATTCCTTGAGAAAGGGAAGAAAAAAATTTAAAAAGCGCTGCTGAAAACATCTTTTTAGTAACATTTCACCAATACTTTTTGTTTCTTTAACAATATCTTTGATTTTTATTCTTTTAATCTCTTGTTACTGGCATTTATGTCATGCTGCAGGCAGAACAGAAGGTGGCAAGAGTACTTTGATTGTTTTGGGCCTAATACAAATGACAGGTTGATGCTGAAGATAATCACTGCACAACTCTTTTCTTGCTCTTGCAACTGGACAAGACTTGATTCCTTGTCCTCCTGAGTCCCATGGAAGAAGGTCCCCACGTTCCTGCCAGGCCAAACATCCCCATAATGTCATCTGGGCCAGTTCTCAATCAGCCTCGAGCTCAGCACCATGGCCAGTGACACCCAGGCTCTGTGAAATTGGTACAAACCAGGGCGTTTCAGGCTGAATCATGTCCTCAGGATGCTGCTGCCATCCAAAGACACAAGTTGGTACTGCTGTACTGCTGTGTACAAGGCAGGTACAAGCACAAGAATCTGCTGGCAGCAGTTATGGAATGAAATAGGGAGGCAGAGAAGTCTTCTTTCCTCAAGTTCCACTTTTTCTGCTCAGGCTCTAAAATAGGAACCATTTCTTTTTTCTTCTTCTTCTTTTTTTTTTTTTTAATTTTTTAAGCCATACCACTTTTACGAGAAACAGCTGTTTTCAAAATTATGAAATACAGCACTGCCCTTATGCCATGAAAACATCCATTTTCTGTGATGTGACATCAGGCTGTGCTGCAGAGCATGGACTTTGTTCCTTGCCCTTCACACATCTTCCTGCAAAGACTCTCACCTAATTTTTCACATCAAACAGTTCAGTAAATTCCTTGGAGTACTTAAGCAGCAACCTGTATTTATCTAAAACATCCTGCTCTAGATCAGCAGATTAGATAATGCCCAATTAACACTTCTTACCTTTCCTGGCAGGATCATCCACACCGAAGAGATAAATTCCTGTTCTTCACTAAGGAGAAGAGATAAAGCTATACTGCAATGGTTACAGAAATGTTTAGTTTAACATGGGCTTGTAGGGACAGAAAAAATCGTTATCCAAACAGAGGAAAATCCTATAAAAATGGATGTCCTGTTTAATCCATTTTACATAAAAATTTCCTGTGTACCTCTGGTCAATGCATTAGAATGCAGTTCTTCTGAGTGATTAAAATGCCTTTTTTTCTACTTCTTTCAGCACCCATTATTATATAACAATAGTCATATTTTTGCTGAAACTTCATTATACAGTGCACCATTAACTAAAAAGAGGTCTTACAAACAGTCTGAAATTACAGTTTATAAAAATGTCATGTCTTTATTTTTATTTTCAACCTCAGCAAGCACAGACCTCACCCCAGTGAATGTTATATCTTAGCATATCCGAGTACAGCTTAACTGCAACAAAGAAATTTCCTAACTGTGATTTGCCCCATTTTTCTTCAAAGTCCAATCATTTCAGTGTGGTCCACAAAACCATTTAAAAGTAGTTTATCTTTCTGTAAGGAGGGTCAAATTAATTCCTTTGTCAAGTTCTTTACAAAGGCCTTTCTCTTATTAACATCTAGCTAGTTGGTCCGTCGTAAGAACAGAGATATTCCTTCATTATCCCATCTAGCGCCTACTAAGTGCTTCAACCTATTTGTGATTTTAATCTATGTGTTTGTTCTTCTGTGAAATTATGCCAGCTATTACTATTTGGATGTAATTAATCCTACTTCTCCTCTTTGGTGGGGAGTTCTACAGGTTAATTATGTTGTACAATTATGCTCCAGTACTTGTGAAATATCGCTTGTTTCAACCATAACTTGGTTCATGTTTTCACCCTTCTTTCTGTATTAACCTCCCTGTCGCCACCTCCAGTTTTCTGTAGCTTAAAATTCATTCTTATGTATGATCCCACAATGTCTGAATGTGGGAGCTTTGCCAGCACTGAACAATCAACACCAGTGTGCTCGCCTGCTTTTCAATCATCACCAAAACTGATTATAAAAGAAAAACTCAGACAATTCCCATTTCTCTACCCTTGGTCTCATAACTATGCCACTCAATTCTATTTTATTAAACGTAATGATTTACAAGTTTACATTATTTTCACTATTCTTGCAGGATTTGTGCAATTTAATACAACCTACATCACATTTATTTTCGGTGTCAGACTGGAAATAAAACATTTCTTTCTCTGTAAAACTTTCTAATGTATTAGACTCCAGTGTTAGGAAGAATATGGGGCTGCATGTTCACCTACTCTGAGATACAGTCTGATACTTTCCTTTGGAGCAGAAAGCAAAGGAATTGCTCTGCTTGGAGAACTGCTGGAAAGTGTGCAGTTTTAAAGCATATTCTGGTTAATTTACCCAGAAATCCAAACTTGTCATAAAGTTTATCTCCATAAAGGAAGGTGGGCAGTGTTGGTAACATATCTGGAAAGTCTGTAAGGAAAGAGTTGGTGAAAACAATGCTGGACATTGGTATGTTCTGAATAATAATGAAATTGAGACTGTGAAAAAGCTTCTGAATCACCTGAGCATCCTGAAAAACTAAAGTCACTGTCACGGCCAAAATCTTCCTGTGAATATATACCATGATTTCTGGTTCTGGACATTTCACTCAGAATTTGGTACTCCTACTTTGAAGGGAATTAAACTACCTTGTTCTTCTATAGTCCTGTAGCAAACCCGGGAGGAAAAAGTTCCATTTTCAAATAACTCAGTGAACGAGAAAAACGTTAATGACTGCAGTTGGCACACCTCCTGGGGATTTTGTCACAGAACTATCAGCTTCAGGGTTTGGAATTTCTCATATTGTCTTCGGAAATACGCCTTAATTTTTTTTTCCTGCAAAGGCAAAACACAAAGGCAACAAAGAAATTCAGAGTGAAAGTGGAAACTCCCTTCCTTGTGTGCACTGCTGAAGCCTTCAAAACACAGTCAATCTTGTTCATCATCAAATAAATAACCAGATATGATAGATAAATTTAAAAGGAGAAAGAAGGCAGCAGATTAATTTGCCTTTTGCCGTGTGCTGCTTATCTGACATTAAAACAAATCCCCCTCCGATGCAGGCTGCCATAGCCACACTGATACCAGCAGAGTCCCACTGATGAAATTTCTGGGAATATGCTCCATGACTCCAAGAAGTACTGGGACAGCACAGGGAGCATGAATTAAAGGCGTCAGACCAGATGCACAGCCGAGGGAGAAAACTACTGAAATGAGATTGGCTGAACAGTTCTAGCTGAAAGGTCGGAGCTGAATTTACTTCTCCACAGGTCTTTTTTCTTCATCTTGTCAAAATTTGCATTCTCCATGGGTGACTCTACGTGAAACCTAACTAAGCCTTGAGCTCCACAGCAAGGGTTTACCAGACAGAAGATATCACTCACGTGGATGTCAGCTGACAGGATGAGAGAGAAAGTGCTGGGGAAACCCGGCCTTTCTCTGTTGCTGCTTCCAGCATGCTGCCTTTTGGGAAGCTGTGTGGAGTGTCATCTGTCTTACTTTATCTACCCAAAATATATTTATCAGCCTAAAACTGTCAC
Organism: Oriolus oriolus; assembly: GCA_013400235.1. Classification (NCBI taxonomy): domain Eukaryota; kingdom Metazoa; phylum Chordata; class Aves; order Passeriformes; family Corvidae; genus Oriolus; species Oriolus oriolus. Next base: position 24,015 of record VXBT01001561.1, on the reverse strand, counting down.
CAAGGTACATAGAGAGAGGAAAATTGATGACCCCCCATGACTATCTTTGGTGCTTTGGTCTAGCTGTGATACTGCTGCAAACAATTTCATACTTCAGCTATACCATATGAAAAAGCCTGTGTGCATGTAAGCAATCTGTGAGAAAACTATATGTCTGTGTATGTGTCTAATCTGATTTTACATATGGTTTTAGGCATGTAAAATTTTAAAATTAGAGTACGGAATAATAATTCCTAGTTCAGAGGAAGGAAGTTCTGTCTTTTTATTCTGTTTTCTTTTTTTTTAAGTTGAAGTCATTATGAATCCAGCTGTCTTCAACACATGCCTTGATGACAGAGCTTGGAAAATGTCCTTATGTTGACAGCTTTCTTGCATCTCGTGATATTCTGTGTTTTCTCTTGAAAATAAAATGAGAATTTTATTTTCAGATTCAGAATACTACTATTTTCAATGGAATTTACAAATACAATACAATGCGAAAGCCAGGAATCAGTCAAGAGAACTACATGGAGGATTTGGAAAGTGAAAGCTAAGCAAATGCAACTAAGGTAATTGCAGTTTTTCTCACTGTTTTCCAAATTAATCTCAATACCTTTTAAGGAATTTGTCTGAATTTTTGATGTTTCATCTTGGATATGACGTAAAAAAAGCTCAGGTTTTGTATATTACAAGACAAAGAATGGTAACTTCCTATCAGTGAAATATATATTCCAGATTTCCTACTGGGAAAAAAGACATGATAAATTTTTGACATATTGATCAAATTCTACCTCAAGCAAGAAAGACTCTGCTCTAATTAGCTTTATTTTACATTTCTCATTTCATTTGTCTCCCTCTGTGTACTCAGAGTGGTGATCAAAAATCAAAGTCACATGTTAATTCTGTTAAACATGCTAATTCTGTTAAATATCTACAATGACAAAAGAGATTGTGAGGAGGAAAAAAATCTTTGTTGATGGTTATGTTCACAAAAGGGGAAGTTCAAAAGCTGGAAGGGTACGATGGCATCAGTAAAAAAGGAAAGAAAGAAATATTCTTTATGATGGCAAATAAAAAGGGAACTAATTGTTTACAGAAGAATACAGATGTTTCCATTCAGAGTCTTTAGACTGAGACTTTGTACACCTTTTGGAAAGACGTTCTGTAGATCAAGCACACATTGCTGATGTTGGGAAAAGACACAACAGCAGCTCCCACTGGATTATATCAGCTGATGAGTTCAGGGCTCTCTGCCCAGAGGAGCTACGGCATGCCATACATAAAAACAACCCCTTAAGGTTACACAAAACACAATGTTACACTCCAGTGTGTGCACGTGTGAGGATGTGCAAGTGTGTGCAAACCCCACTCCTTCTGTTTGCAGTTACAAGGGCGTGGTTTGAGACACAGGTTTGATCAGCCAGCCCTTGGTTAACTACTCTTTGGAGGACTGTTTTCAGCAGTTCATGCAACATTTTTATAGGGTGGTGCTAAGGGAGCTGAGATTTTCCTTTTTTAACAGTGCACTAGGCTCCAATATACATTACACATGACAAATCAGAGAACATGGGCACGTAACATATTCCTTCAATATCTGTGACCAGTGGAAGCCCCACAAGTGTCAAATATGGTACTGTTAATATATTATTACAACTGTATAAATATATTATTTATACACAACATTCAGAAGCAGTTTAGAAATATGATTGCATTCAGTAGGGGTGGGCTTTTGTGTGAATTTGAGATGCTTTGCATTCAGTAGACTGCAGTTGATGTTTCCATTTTATGTCCTTGCTATTCTAAATATTTCAAGATTGAATGAAAATCAACAATCCTCAGCAGCAGGCGAATCCTTTTAATACTTAGGAAGGAAGTCAAATAAACATAGAGGTGGATACCATAACAATATTTACAAATGGAAAACACCAGAGGGTAGTATTTATTTATTTTCCAAGATATTTGGAAACAGGGGAACACTCTGGATGCTGAATCCAAAAGGGTATAAGTGAATGGAATAATTCCTCTCTGTCAAATGTAACCTACTTCTCCTGGTGAGAATGTGAGAAAGCTCAGGTTTGGATCATATAAGCTATCAGGACAAGACTGAGAAGTGTAATATTGTCAAGGAAACAAAAGATAAGCGCTAAATTGGCAAGCTTTGCTTCTCCAGCAGCTCTGAATTATTAACACCACAAAACAGAAGCACTGAAATCTTGAGAGATATTTTGTAGGGCTGAAATGAATAATTTAGGGAAGCTACTGTCTGCTGTCTCCTTGTTATTAAATATACAGTTGGAAATGACTGAAAATGACTGGGAGCAGCAAAGCAAACTCTGTTGAAATAACACCTTTGCACAGCTTTGGGCTTCTTTGCTTGAGCTGGAGTGTGCTGTTAAACTTAACTACAGGAGAAAACATTTTCTCTAGCACCTAATCTGAGTGCTTGGTTGGATATTTATCTACTCACACTGTTAGAATTGTCCTCTGTCCAACAACAAGCCTAAAAGTTTACTGTACAAAGTGTCTGGCTGATGATGTTTACTTTAGTAAAAACACAAGCTGTGAGCCAAGGTTTTCGATCAGAAGAGTCTGGAGTTCAAACTCTAAATTATTTATCATTTTTTCCCCCTAGTTTACCTGCTAGAAAATAAAGGAAACTAATTCCTTTGGATTCCATTCCTTTGATACTTTGGGTAATCTCAGTTTCAAGCACGCATGAGTCAGCTGTGAAAAATTGCTACCGGCTAGATTTCTTCACTACCGGGTGTATACACACTCTGGAGTTTAGTAGTGTTTTTTTGCTATAGCCACTTCTGTCAGGAAACGAGGGCTAATTCTGTGAGAGGAGTGAAACAGATAGCCTTTGGTTACAATCGTATAGTTAAACTTTTAAAAAAAAAAAGTTTTAAACTTTTTTCTGTAGTGTTTATGTCCTTATGTAACATTTACAACAGCCAGTAACCCCAGCTTGGATGAAGCTCTGTCTCAGTAGGAAGCTGAGATGTATGCAATTGTTGCACATAGCTTGGAAATTTTAGCTAAGGGCTCTGACTCATTCCCACTTACTTTTCTGCTAGACTGTGCCACTCAGGCTGGGAATCGTCTTGCCAACTGACTCTTAGATCCCAAATAAATTGAGTAAGCAGAAATATATTCCTTCCCTGCTCTTGGTTCCATAGTATGACCATGTAGATCATATCAGCCATGTATTATCTCAAGAAAAGCATTTAGGGAACATTTCAGGGAGTTGGACTCAATGACTCTTATGAATCTCTTCCAACTGGAGATGCTCTATGTTTATATGGTTCCCTGTGGTTGGCAAAGTAAGGTAATTTACTTTAAAGGTGATAACAGTGCCAGCTCCCCAAATGACAAGATAGTAACTTACTTTAACCTCAGGTAAATTGTCAAAAACATACAATGACCAAGAGCTGTCGTTAACGGAAGACAAAAGACTGAAGTCTGGTGAGGTAGTGCAAGAGCTGTCAATAAATAGTGCTACACTTGCTCAACCTCAAAGCAAACAAGGCTGGACACTAAGGGTGGCTTGTGTTTGTAACCATGAGTTAGTGGAAAGAATTGCAGGAAACTGAGAGCATTTAAGCTTCAGGAAAGTTCTGAAAAATGGAGGTACTGTCTAACAGAGCATAAGCTCTAATACTAAAAGAAGAAAAACAGCATCTGAGATGTTCACAGCTCTAGCATCTGGTACCCAGATAAAATCCACTGCCAAGGACTGCTGCACAGTCTTTTTTCTTGCTGCATTTAGTTAAAAAAAATCCACATGCCTAAATCAAAGGGCTTGTTGTGAAGGTGCACATGGGAACAAAGTACAGTGGTGGACCAAAACCAAATAAAAGGCCAGCCAAGGTCAATAGGTCCTTTAAAACAGGTAACCACACTCCAGAAAAGTGCAGAATTCAGTTCTTCATCTCTACAACTATTTTTTTCTTTTTTTGAGCAGGATCACAAGCAATTTCCGTTTTTCTCTCCTTATTGTGTGCACAGCAAACATCACAGGGATAATGCTTACTTATCCCTCAGGGGGTTGTGAAGATTAATTAGTTAATGTTCTCAGTGGATGTCAAAGATGAAAGCTCGGTGTAAGTGCTAAGCATTTGTGTATTCGCAGACACCAGAAATGTGCATTCTCCACAGGAAACAGGAAAAGTAGTATGGTTTTCTAGCTGTGTCCAATTTCCAGAGGTGAAACCCTTACTATAGAGCAAGTCTGCAAAATTACTTCTTAATAGTTGAACTATTTAGAGAAAATACTTAATAAGACACCCAAAAGTCTATTTTTGTTTTGGAGCCTGGATGAAGGAATGATTGAAAACCTGCTGATTCCACTTGGAGAGAAGAAAGGAAAGACGACTTATGTTTTTAGTGAGATTATTGTGGAACTGAGGAGAGGAAAATATTCTACTTGGAGTTTATAATCCAAAGAATATTTAAGATGTTTATACCTTATATTTTCCCCCAGGATTCTGCCATTTATCTTATTTCATACTGCTCATTTTGTGCAGTAGGCCTTGATCTAAAGCTTAGTAGAGGTATTGTAACATTTTACTCATTGCAGTTGTTTGTGATTAAAACCATATTTTGCCAGAAGCAAAATGAGGCCATTTGAACATTTTTCACAGATCAAAGAAGAGTAACAGAATTAAAAATAAATACTAAACTATGTTACTGTGTGAAGTGATGGAGATAAAATCAAACTTATTTTGTACTGTAATGACATAAAATGACTTTTTGTCAGTGCAAAAATAAATGGACTAGGAATGTATCTTCCAATATTTTTTTTTGTTTCAGAAATTACTCTGGAGTGAGTATTTGGGTTATGATCAGGAGAAAGACACCAGATTGCACATATATGCACCTAAATAGCTATATAGAGATATATAAAGCTTATATACACTTACACACACATATCAAGATCAGGCTCACACATATATATAAATACACATACAGAGATATATATGTGTGTGTGTGGGTATATGTGTATATGTGTACATAAGATGTATGACTTAAATATATATATCAGGTTTATAGATGTGTACTTCTTTTATTTATGTTTGTATGCATGCTTGAGCTACCAAAGTTTAACTCCAGTGTGCTTAAAAATGTGAAGAAAAACACAAAACATACCTGGGTATCTTTGTTTCTATGTACAAATATTGAGGTAAGGGACATAATCTCTAATCCTTATTCTGCCTCGTAATGTATAGGCAATTCTGCTATCAAGTTTTCCAAAAGGTTTTTGGATATGTTTTCTTTGGAATGGCTTGGATCAAAGAGCTGTTTCAGCCTCATGGGAGTGGGTAGTTCAGGTAAGTCACTGTTCTCAACGTTTTTGTTCTGTATAACCATTGTAAACATTTCCTAGTGGATATAAGAATAATCATTCAAAGGTGGTGGGTTTTTGTGACAGACTGCATGATTGTGGTCAAAAATGAGTGGAAGAATTAAGATTTTGATTCAACCCTCAAAAAAATTTAGTTAAACACGTTTTTTTGGATCAAAATAACATCTCTATGTACTTCTTTTTACTGGCTTTGTAAGTAAAAATTTAGGTTTATTTTGGATCAAATAGGGTTAAAATAATGGTGATATAAATTCTGTATTCCATTCTGGAGGATATCAAACTATCCTCATACTGCAAAACTCTCAAGGGACTTTGAAATCTGTGAATTTTCGCCGTCTCTAATGTACGATTCAATCAGGAGAAATGGTATTTTTTAGAAGATTTTCCAGCCAAAGAAGCAATTGTGCTATGTAAATCACTAAGCTTTAGTGAAATGTCTGTGCCTCAAGGGATTTTCTTCCCAACAATTAAGGCTTTTTCCCTCCTTTTGACTTTTCTGCAAAGAATCAGAACAAAACTAAAAGTGCTCCTTTTTATGGGTAATTTCAAGACACTTTGCTTTTATTATTGTGTCTCTGTTTACTGAGTATTTTTCACTTTTCCAGTTCATACAAAATGCAGTTTAAACCAGAAATGTTTGTTTTGGTTTTTTTCTACAAAGTCTACAATTATTTTGTGCCTATAGGACAGCTTCTCTGTGTGGAGATTGGTCTTCCTCAGGCAAGAGCTACTGCATTGAAAAGGTTATGAGACTTTGTCTATATCTGCCAAAAATGCCAATGAAAATTTTCCACTGTAATTTTCCATCTTCAGTAAAGCAAGAATTAAATATCCTGTTTTGAAGTGCTGATGTGTACCAAACAGCATCCAAATTCTGTAGCCAAAGCCAGAGAAAAATGAATGGAGAACTGAATGCAGATAAGTCATATGATTCTATGAAGTCAAAACCTCCTAAAGGAAGGCGTCCCTGCCCATGGCATGGGACTTGGAACTAGACGGTCTTGAAGATCTCTTCCAACATAAACTATTCTTTGATTCCATTATTCTTGAGTAAATTACATCTGTGGCTGAATTATGAGGACTGGCTTTCTACCCTTAAAACACAGGCAAAGCCAGATATGAGCAGTGGTAACACTAACAGAGAAAAATGGGACTGTGCAAAACTAAAATAAAATGAAATGCAAAAGCAGACTATGTGGGCTTGACACTCTGGCACAGTGCAGTATTCACACATGGGCAAGGACTCCGCAACGTGGTGGTAAAGATGCAAAGACTTTATTGTGTATCCGAAATTCCCTTAAATACCAATAGAAAGACAGGAAATCACCTCATAAAAACAGGAAAGAAGTTCACCTCAGTGTTCCCCAATCACCTGGAGTATTTCCCAGACATTGCCTATTATGGTAAAAGGTAAACAATACCTTACAAGGTCAGAAACTGCAATTATCACATCTCATAGGGCTGACACTGTCTAGAAACCCACAATGTTCTCTCAGCCCATCCCCGGTAACCTGGCTGTAATCCCAGGATCACCTCCAGGTCTGAGAATGAGGCTCTTTCTGCAGCCGACAAGGCCTAATCTCTCTTCCAGCACACAGTGTAGCCCAACAGCACAGGTAAGATTTATGCTTTCAGACCACCCAGTAGCACAGGCACCTTCAGTGTCACCAACCCTAACATGCCTCCATAGGTTCCTAAGCATGAACCCAGAACTACTCGGCCTACAGAGATTAAATGTTCATACATGTCTTCACATCCTCCATGTCTTTCCTGGAATCATCTCTGTAAGATGAGGAGAGATTGTGACCAAAGTAGGAAAGGAGCTGAGCAGCACGCAAAAATGAGTATTACAGTGCAGTTGAATAAGGATTTATGGTCTGACACTCATCAGAAACCCCCCACTTGCTGGTCAGAACTGTCCTGCTCTTTTCCTGGCTGCAAACTGCACCAGTGACAGCAGACCAGCGTGCTGGGGGGGAGCTCTCACCTGATCAAGGATCAGCAGAAATTCACGCAGCAGATGCAGGCTGCCATGTGTACCTGAGGATATGCCTGTCCATTAAACCACAGATGTCTAATCTGAATATTCTTCTAAGGGCTGCCCAGTTTTTCTCATTACTTGCTTGTACATGGAGCAATGTGAGCCCCCTTGGGAGTCACAGTTCAATAATTATTTGATAACTCATTTTCTACCCTTTCCTCTCACAACTTGTAACACTAAATGCACCAAACAATAAGATTTGATGAAAACTACACTTAAAAACTGCAACCAAACTATGTTTTTTAGACTTGCAGGCACAGTAAAGGAAAAAAAAAAAAAAAGCTTAATTATGTTTCATGTAAGAGAACAGAGAACATATTCCAAATGGCCCAAAAGTTACAGGTATGTTTGTAGCCCTTATTTTCCTAAAACAGGCACTAGCACTAAACGTGGCATTTAAAAACAATTAAATCAAATTTTCAAGCTTGTTTAATGCAAGGGTGCAGCATGAAACAGACTTTAAGCATATAAGTAGGAGTGTAAAAGCCTTCTTATCTTTGGTTACCATGCCAATGACATCTACCTATCAGATTACGTCATTTGCTTTGTTTTATAAGCAGAATGAGTCCCTCATCTGCAATCAGTGCTGTGAGAATTCAGTCAGCAGGCAGCACTGTGTTTTAAGAAAGCACTTCTGGCTGAAACAATGGTGCCTGGTGGTACATCCCAGCACTCCCTGAAAAGTGCTATAGAAAGCTTGATAACTTGGACGAGTCTCAAAGTCAGTAAGCCACCTCCTGAAGAAAAAGTCGCTCAGAAAAACAAGGACATCTTCAATATTGTCATGACTCCTGATCGCATCCCTAAATTTTTCATCCCTTCCCTGGACATAGAGCACATTTCCTTCCAGCAGGAGCCAGAGGAAGACAGCACAGAGAATTCTCCTGAGAGAGGAGTCTCTGATGAAATTGTTCAGAAGCGCAGAACAGCTAGAAGCAAATCTGAATCTTACATCAGGAAAGAAACAATGTGCAAAGGAGAGAGTCTGGACAGAAGAGGAACCCTCTGCTTTGCAGACCGAATGACTTTCCCTGAAGACCTGGAGAGAGCTGCACATCACTGTGACCCAGCAACCAGAGCTGCTTTCTCTTTGCCCCACCTCTCCAAAATCACTACTCCCTACGGGTTTCTCACACTGGGAGAAAGTCCCAATACCAGGAGGAAAGAGTCTCTCTTTTTTCAGCATGATTCTGAAGAGCTTAGAATCCTCTTGTCCCAAAGGAAGAAGACCACATCTCTTACAAGGAGCTCGTCCAGCCCTTTCAGTGAAATTCAACAGACCATTGAGACCATAAAACCTTCAGTCACCCCTTTGAAGACCAGGCAGGCGGTTTCGTGGGAGTCGGTCTGCAACAGCCAGCTTTCTCCTTTGTGCTGCAAGCCAGACTCTGAGCCACAACCTGTGAAATGTGAAAAGAAGAGGTTTCAGGTGACACTGAAGAGACACCTGGCCAGCATCAAGCGGATGAGATCTGGCAGTGGGATGAACTGGCTCTGCTAAGCCACGCAGAGCTGTCCTGGCTCTTAAGCTTGTGAAAATTTAACTGAGACAGTCTTTCACAGAGGTGTGCAAACATGAGTGTGTAGCACATTTTCAGCGTTTCAAGCTCTTGAAAAAGGCCAGACAACCAGACAGAACTTGCTTATGCTTGGCACGTTGACTGCATCTTCTGTTTCCTAAAGTCATACCCAGCAGCTTTTAATCCTTTGCAATGCAAGCAAAGACAGGACTAACTGAAGCAGACCATTTTCCAAAGGAAATGTTGTCTTTTCTGGTCGTGCCTGTATAGTCTGTGAGAAGTAAGGAAATTGTTACATCAAAAGCAAACTACAGAGAAAGAAAATGTTGTCTTTTAGGGTAGCAATATTGGTTTCAGAATGATACCAAAACTGAAAAGAGGAATCATGCTAGCTAGTCAGGTAAAAATTGTGGGCTTTTATTATTTCCAATATTAGAGTGTAAATGAAAACCAATTAAGAGTTAATTTGTCCTGGGGTGTTTACAGCAGGTACTTGCAAACAGCCATTCATAACTTCTGACAGGAATGTGCTGGCTGAGAGGGGATGCCAAATTCCTGCTTGCAAATGACAGTGCATAGTAAACTATTCTCTGTGTTTAGCAAATGTGCTTATTTTATCACTGCTGTAGTTAACCATTCAACATGCTTGGAATTAGGGGGGACAGGATATAACTTGTTTACCCCATTACCAGTGTCAAAGCATAGCACCATTCTATTTAGCTCCTCTACTTGCTCCTGTTAAAACTAAACCAAATAAAATCTCTTTTTCTTTAACAGTCTTTCTTGTCGTTGCTGTTACTTTTTCCTTTTTTAAATTTTTCACAGGCTTGTTATTACCTTAAAATTGGAAAAGGGCATAAAGTAGAACCCAGCATATTCAGTGTTCTTAAAACATGTGTTTCAATCCTGTTTGGTAAACTTGATTGTTTTGCAAGGCACTTGTACTCCAGTGAATTAAGTGCCTGAGTGGAAAAATTACCACTGACAGCCAGAAGTGTCCAATGACATCTAAACACCACACGGAAAAGTTTTCTTGTGTAAAATTATCAACATTTTCAAGCTGCTCACCTCCAGCTATGTAAAATTTACTTGCCACTGGTTACAAAGAAAGATAACTTAAAGTACCTGTGAGAATTTTCCAGGGTTAAGATCTGTCCCAAGCTGTATAAGAAACAGAGCCATCAGGAGATGACATCTGGTAAAATCCATTAGAGTTTATTGGTTTATTACTTCAGTTAATTAGTTTATTTAATCTATTTTTATAACTAGAATGTGGATAAAGTCATCAGTGCCTATAATGAAAAAAAAAATCTACTTTAGCTAACAGGAGAGTACCATAACATTTGAAATTTAAAATATCCATTGCATTATCTTGTAATAAATTTGTTTGTGCTGCATAACCTGTAGCAGAGAATTAAAATAGTATCAAGGGACCTTGATGCACGGGAAAAGAGCTGTTGTCTAAGGAGATGAGATTGTCTGTGTTTTGCAGACAATAAATAAATTCTGTACAACAAATGCAGCTCAAGCAGCCCATGAAAATCATGTTCCAAACAATCAGAACGAGCTGGCTGTGCTCCCCTGGCTGTGCTGCAGCAGAGGCCGTGGTGTGTGAAATGAAATATGTGTGTGAAATCGAGTAAACTGTGACAGCAGCACAGGTACTGAAGCCCGGAACAGCCACCCAGACTCCCTTTATAATCTAAAGTATGATTCATCTCAACTCCTATAGATGACATCTAAAACTCACTAGGTGTTTACACAATAGGCTTTGTCCAGAAGAATCCCTGTTAAAAATGAGCACATTCTTGCAGGAGCCCAAAGGCAATGCTTGAGAGTTCTCATCTTGAGGTTTATTAATAAAGACCATTACTCTGTTCTCAAAACAGAAACAGATAAGACTTTTTCATCTGGTAAAACTATTTTAAAAAATTAAGAAAAAAATATTGCAGTAATACCCTGAGGTAGGGAAAATGGAAAAGATCCTTTAAAGACGTGTTTGCTGTTTCACCTTGTCTTTCATCATAGTTGTATTAAGGGTGACCATGACTGAAAATCTAATCAGTTAAATGGCTTTGAAAAAGACCTGGAGTACACATGAAGTGGCACTCTGCACGCCATAATCCTCGCTAAGCAACCTCTGCAGGCCTACACAAACTTCTGTTTACTTTATCAGCCACATCAGCTACAACTATGATATTTTCCACTGAGAAAATATTTACAACAGCATTTTAGATATTAGAAGCCATCTCTTTTCCATTTCAAGCAGCTGTGCTTTACTTAGCTTGTCTTGGATACAACCCAAATCTGAAGTCCCTACTTGGAGTCCTGGTACATCTTTTAGCTGCACAGCTGGCTACAATCCAGGGATTCTGTCTGGGGTTGTCTCATTTTACAATTTAGAATCACAGAATCATAGAATCATTAAGGCTGCAAAAGAGCTCCCAGATCACTGAGTCCAACCATCAACCTAACACTGCTAGGTCCAGCACTAAACCATGACCCAGTGTGCTACATCTGCATGTTTTTTGAACACTTTTAGGGATGGTGATTCCACCAGTTCCCTGGCAGCTTATTTCAGTGCCTGACCGCCCTTCCAGTGAAGAAATTTTCCCTGATATCCAATCCAACCTCATCTGGCACAACTCGAGGATGTTTCCTGTCCTCCTGTCCCTGTTCTCTGGGAGCAGAGCCTGACCCCCCCCAGCTGCCCCCTCCTGCCAGGGAGTTGTGCAGAGCCACAAGGGCCCCCCTGAGCCTCCTTTTCTGCAGCCTGAGCCCCTTTCCCAGCTCCCTCAGCTGCTCCTGGGGCTCCAGCCCCTTCCCAGCTCCATTCCCTTCCCTTGATGCCTAAAGAGGCCAACCTGGAAACAGAGACTAGACAGGAGTAAGGGAATAAAGGTGGATATTTATTGGAAAGGCCTTCAGAGGCACACCCTGGGCAGGCCAAAGGCTGCACCCGAGACGGACCCCGAGTCACGAGTTCTTCACACTGTTACAGGTTTGGTCCATTTGCAGATCGGCATAAATTCGCCAATTAAACTTTAGCTAATGATGGAACTGCCCCTCAGCTCGCCCCCCTTCTCAAGGTGCTGGGTTACACATTTTGGGCCTGGGACGGGCTGGGTGTCCTTGCAGAGCAGGCCTGGAGAGGCTTTGTTATGTCTGTGTGAGCATGAGAGAGCAGCAGCTGACAGGCTGCAAGGCAGCTCAGAGTTACACACTGGGAATAAAGAATTAGAAAAAAATATGAGTTAAAACCTAAGGCATCACCCTGGACACACTCCAGCCCCTCAATATCTCTCTTGTCCTGAGGGGCCACTTTGTTTTGGTCATTCTTTACCACACACCCTACAAGTACTTAGAGGAGAGAAAAAGGTAGGATGTACAAGTTTCCTCGATGGTCTGAGTCAGAGTTAAAGGTATGCTTGGGAATGTGATACCAAGGTTTTCTACTAATGCTGACTGCTGTGCTTGACCTGTACAATGCTGAAGAAGCAAATAATGCATTAGCTTGGGAGCCAGTTTCCTTTGCATTTCTAATATTCATTCAGATTTTTTCTCTGTTTCTGCCGCTCAGCTAAGGTATTCGTCCAATATCCCCTTTTCTGCTCCTTTCTGTATCACGACAAAGTTGAGAGGGTTTTGTTAAATCCTGATTTGATGGCTACCACAGTTTGTGAGATCTCTCCTAACAGTAGAGTGAAGAAGAGGAAATGGGTGAGGAAGAACTGAGTGTAGGGAGACAACAGGTGCAGTGATTATCACTCCTCATTGTCAGAGACTGGAAAAGGCGAACAGCTATGGGAAGGGAGCTTGCAAAGACACAGGGTAATCATGGAGAGTTCAGCTCATAACTTGTGAGAAGGGCTGTGGTGCAGGTTCCTTTCTCTTTCTGTTGTTGTCCACTGAATTATTTATTACTCTTTAACTCACCCCCTTCTTCAGATTTCCAAGGCACCAACAGACGATATCAGACATAAAGCTTTATTTGTGTTTTCATTCTTGAAATCGAAAGCACTCTCTCTTAAGGGCAATGTGGTTTGGAGTGACAACCAAAATTTCTGTGTCACCCCAAATTTTCACAGTCATTGAAACAACAGCATCTGGGGCTTTATTCCTTCCTACCTATTTTTCCATGACAGTAGTTTCCCTGTATGAGTGACTGAAATGCTGGAGGCAAAAAACCCAAAGCTAATCTCCCAGAAAACATGTCTATTTTAAAGACAGCCTCGAACAAGTGTATAAAAAAAGGGCATATACTGGGATATCATGTAACAATTAGAATTTAAAATCAATGGCCTATGAGATCCCTTTCAGTTTAAATGTTTGCAGTGAGTGGGTAACTTCTCTGGAGCACTCAGGAAAAGCAAGGTCTTTCAGGAGATCAGCATATATATCTCAATATCTTTCCTAATTAATTTTATAAAAATAACTATTCATGTCATTAAGACTTGTTTAACTCTCAGTTGCATGCAAAATGTACTCTGCTACGGAAGTGCTAGTGACCATCAACGTGTCAGCAACTGTTTCACAAATTTTGTGGGGTATTTTTGGCTGTGTTTTTCTCTTTTTAAATTTCCATCTTGAACTAGTTGAAAGAAATAGTGAAAAGACTGTGGATCTTGAAAATTCAGTACTATACCTTGTGCAAATCTTATTTGCCTGAAAGCAGGAATTTCATGGAAGTCTGAGATAATTTTGACTTGGGTTGGTTACTTGTGCTTGTGATCGGGTATATTAGCTTCCTTGCTCATTATTTCTTATCAATCCCAGTTCAAATTTAATGTGGATTTTAAAATTTCTGATTATGTTTCTTTGTGATATTGCATTATAGATCACTGTGTTTTCCTAAACTGCTGCATAACATTGGTGTCCTTTGCTTAAACTGCAACCACATTTGATCACATGGTAATCTGTATTTTGCTAGTGATCACAATTGTTTATTCATTCTGCATATAGGTTGAAAATGCATTTGGAAATGCCTTTAGGACATTTCCAGATGCATGGTCTATAAATATAGGTCATAATGGTTATGGTGAAATTCCTATTTTATTTTAGCACTTTTTATTTTTTTTCAGTGGGCAGCTGCGATACAGCACAGTGATTCCTCCAGGAGTTTATACAATCCAGGCCTCTCTTTTCCATGATGGTTTTATACCTGCTTTTTCTCTGTGTCACTGCTGCTGATGCCATCTTACACAATGGGTAACATAGTGACCTCTGTTCATTCGTTCCAAGTTATGCAGTGTTGTGAACCCCATGAAATATTTAACACTAATAAACAGGATGATCATTACTTTAATTATAATGAGGAAATAAATTAAGTAACTGACATTTAAATAAAATATAAATACTTCATGCAGTTTCTATTTACCACACCATGGCAGTAATCCATTTAAAGTCAATGAACAACATAATTGAATGGCTCATGTAATGCAAAGGTCTTTCTTGATATGTTTTTTTCCCCCCTGCCTATTCACATGGAAACTTGCAATTTCCTGACATTTTTTAGGACTCTTGTAAACATGGATGTATTATGATATTTCCTATGTAATATTTTCATTTCACAATGTTTCAGAAGCATGACAACTTGGAACAAGTCACTGAAAGGTAGCGTGGCTTACAGGTGACAGGAAAATGGAGCAGTGAAGGAGAGACTGAGGCCACCTTTTCACTGTGTCCTGTGGCTATTCCAAACTTCTTGAGTAAGTGGTAATAGTGACTCAATAGTCACTTAAAGATGAAGGAAGGTTTAAACAGAAAGGTCTCACCATCTTTGCAGAAATGTTGACATTTTATCCACAGGAATCCAATGCCCACTCACCACACTGTCTAGCACGAGTGGCACTGAAGGAACTGAGGAAGGATAAAAATAAAAACAAGCACTGAAATGAAATAAGTGCATTTTTTCGTAATACCAAGCCCTTCCTTTTCCAAAAAGTCGAACAAAGAGAATTTTTAACTTTTAGCATGAATATTCATTTTAGTCTGTGAAGATCTCACAAATGACTCAGTACAGCAAAAACATTTGCATTCCATGTAGGTTTGCTACTATCTATTGATCTGAGAAAGATGTGTTGCATTTAATTCTAAACAACATTTCATTCTTTTTTGAAAAAAAAAAACCACTAACCCAAATATGTTTAAATATAATGCTTTCAAAAATATTAAGGGTCATACTTTAGAAATAGGGAAGTAAATACAAAGAAATGAATTAATTATTTTGAACACACTATCAAAATTTTGTTTGATCAGCTGGGTTTTCAAATCTTCTAAAAGTGGATATTTTGAAATCAATAAATTTTTATATCATAGACTTGTGTTTTGGGTTGAAGAGAACTCTGTAACCCTGAATATTTTAAGGAAAGGGAAAATAACTCTATTTATGTAACGCAAATTAATATGATCTAAAGGCCTACACCAGGGCCAAGAATTTCCTGCCTGACGACTCTCAAATCCCTGGTCAATGATTGCATAATCTGAGAAGGGGGGTTGGGGGGGGGGGGTATTATAATTTCCTTTTATGAATCAGAGACACCAAGGGAATAGGTTATGATCTTCTGATAAGATTTTAATATGTTAGTATATTAAGCAGTTCTGAAAGTACAGATATTAGTGGGAAAAGCAGTCTGGTCTGCTGCCAGATGAGTACAGAATTGACTGAAGAGGTCTGCACTAGGACATTAAACAATATCTGGGAGTATTTATCTATATTGTTTTTTTAAAAATAGCTCATTCCTTGGCAGAGTTTTGGCTTATGTTGGCTGACAGAATTTCCTGGTAAGTTTGAGACTTAGCACAGACCAGGGAGATCTCAGTGGAAGCAGCAAAACTTGGATGCAACCACTGTCTTTGCAAGGCTGAACTGGTTTACAAGTGTGGTTCCAGGCCAGCCCATCGACTCTATGCCTGGGAACACCTCTGAATTTCCTTCTAAAGAGGTTACTCCCCAGTTCTGGTGGATCTGTGCAGGAAGATGCCTGGTGAATGTGATAGGATTTCCACACCATCCGTCTGGGAGGAGAAGCATTACGAAAGAACATTTTTTAGGGATACAGAGCATTACAAAAGGGCATTTTTTAGACAGGCAAATTGTGCCATCACTCCAACATTGAAGAACAATTTTAATGTTGCTGCTTTTCCTCTTATTTCAGTATCTGAGACTGTGTTGTTTACAGCACATGCACAGCACCTTTATGCTCTTTTTCCTAGGGTTTTGTTTCAAAACTGACAGAAGCTTGACCAAGGTCATCTGAACAATGTGGGATGACGTTATGAACAATGTAGTTATAATTAAGGATAACTGACACAAGTGGACATAGAAATCAACACATATAAACACTTATTGCAAAACACTTATTCACCCTACATGGCATCACAAAACTAACGCTTAAATCAGGAGCAGCAGCCTGATTTGGAATTTTCTGTTTGGATGCACATATTTTCTGTGACCTTATCTGTGTGTTTCAGAAATTCTGTGACCTTATCTGTGTGTTTCAGAAATTCTGGATGTGACCTAGCATAATTTTCCCCCTTCACTAGTACCTATAGAGCAAATGAAGTAACATACCCAAAACAGGAAGCACAGCACACCCAAGGAGGTCTTGGCCTGTGTAGAGGAAAGAGTGACCAGGAACTTATTTCCTGCTAAGGGCAAGCACACACACAGTTATTGGCTTGCACAGGGAACCTTAAACATAATTTGCATCTGCAGCATTTAATATCAAATGGTGAGGCCAGAAAAGGGCAATGAAAAGATCAAGATAAAATATTTCATGCATTAATCTGGACTTCTTTATTATTTATAGCCACCAAAGAAAAGAATAAGCAGCTTTGAATTCAAAGTGCTTTGACAGCTACTGCTGGTACATTTTTACTATGCTTTCTGCTTTTCCTTTTACTCTTTCACTCTTTCACTCTTTACTCCTCTCCTCTCCTCTCCTCTCCTCTCCTCTCCTCTCCT
>VXBT01001558.1:0-10969 GCA_013400235.1 Oriolus oriolus | reverse complement strand
GTTTCTCACTGCTATTAACCTTGTAAATGTGAGTGTTTGAGGCTCAGCCACTTAGGCAGTTTTAGTTCTTTCCTGGGGCTTGATATATTTTTCCTGCAAATGCATCATTACAAAAGTTTATTAGGAGAAACTGCCATTGGCAGAGCTCTCTTCCACCATAGCCCAGATCAGGTATGTGATGTGTTGAGGTTTATTTTCTCATCTCATTGCAGACATTTTTAAAAGTCAGGCTCTTGGGCTGGGAAGGGAGAGGTCTGTCCTCTTTTACCTGCTGAAATTTGTAATAGCTAGAAGCTGTCAAGTGGTGATGGGATAGGAATTAATTTGAGGAAGGAACAGAACAGGGCTACTGCCCATCAGTGTTCTACCAGAGCCAAACTCCTTTCACCTTCTGTTCTTCAGAGATTTCTGTCATTAAAGGAGAAAACAAGGAAAGGTAAGAAAAATGGCTCTAGGCTACTTAGTTAGTGAGTCTCTGGCAAGTGCAGCAGGTCGGACCAGTCCTTGGGACATTAATGTTTATTCTTCAGGGGAAATTATTCTTTTCTACTCTATTCCTTCCCAGGTGGATGTGTGCATTAAAACTCCTTCTGCACTGTTTCTAGAAGAAAACAGCTACAGCAGCTTGATTCAAACCTCTCAGAAAGCTGCAGTGCCACCCCAGCTCTACAGGTCGTGGCTGTTGGGGCTGTTTGGGGGGTGTGGATTCTGGGATCCCAGTGGAGGATATTGCTGGGCTTCGTGCTACTGTTGGTGTGGCTTCTCTGTCCTGTGCCACGTGGCACAGGCCCTTCTTGTGTTACGAATACCACACCCAGCTCTTCCTGCAGTTTTCAATTTTTTCCTCTACTTTTCCTTGTCTTTCAACATTTTTGCAGGTATTCCTTAAAAATAAGAGGAAAGAATGAGTACAATGGATGACTCTATGTATATATCCCCCCATAATCCCCCAACAATTTAATAATCTAAAATGCTGTTTATTTGCCGCATCCAGACCTTATCCACCAGCAAGCTGTTCTGCTGGACTGTCTGCCAGCAGCACATAGCAATGAATGAGAGGGGTGTGAAAGTGAGAGGGATGTGAAAGAAAACACACAGAACATTGTGTTTGTCTAAAAGCACAAAAGAAAGTGCTATTAGAGTAGAAAGAGTGTTGGATTGTCCTGGGCCATTCCCGTTCCCAAGAGAAGTGCTTCAGAGAAAGCCAGAGGGGCTCTGCAACCCAGGTATTCTCCAGGTATCTGAGTTATCAACATGATTGAAAATGGTCCATGGTGCAAGGGGTAAAACCCTCTGACCCGATGCAGTGATGTGAAAACTGAAAGTTTTGCTTCATTGCTGGGGAGGGAAAATCAGGAAAGAAATGTCATGAAAGGAAGGCTGAAAAGAAAGGTAAATAGTCTGCTTGCTTTATGAGACAGGAAAGACTTGTGGGATATTAAGGGATGTTTGTTGGATGAGATGCCACCTCCATGGCTCAAGGTAACTCACTTGCCCTGTGAGCAGTGCTGTGGTCCCTGGGAGATCAAAGCCATGGGGCACTGATGCAGCCTTTGCTGTTCCCATCCCACTCAAGAGGCAGAATTTTCTTTTCCCATTTTAATTTGTGCCACTGCTGACAGCAGCGTTTGCCCAAGCAAATTGGGCTTAACAAGAATTACATTCCTTTTCTAAAATTGCTTCCACCTTTGATTGCTTAAAAAGAAATCAAATGGCTGCCACGCCAGCTCTTAAATGAGAGCTGCTCAGAGAGCAGCTCAAGAGGTCTCCAGAGAAGCAGCAAATAAAAAGTGTCTTCTGTTTCTGGATTCTTAATCTGCTCTGAAGTGGGGCTGTGAGCCAGCAGAGTCGGGGGAGCCGTGTCTGCCGGTACGGAGCTGAGGATTGGGCAGCCTGGATGGGCTTGCTCACATTTGGAGCTGGCTTGCTCCTTCTCCCTCCATGCTTGGCTTTCCTTTTGATTTTAAAAGCTCCATTTGGAGCCAGAGCAGCAAATTGGAGGCCAGTTGTGTGAAGACAGCGTGGGGAGAGACCTGGACCAGAACAGTGCCTGTGAGCTGGGATGTGTCTGGTGGAGATGAAGCCTGCAGGGGAGGGAGAGAAAAATGCTTTGGGTTGGGAATAAGGTTACTCTTTCCTTACTTGGTTGCCAGAAGGATGCTGGGGGTTGAGAGCTACTGAAAAGCACAGTTTTTCTGGCAGAGGGTTGCAGGCTTCCTGACTACACCCCGCTGAGATGAGGATTTGGCACCCAAACAAAGTAATTCTGTGCTGAGGACCTCTCTCCCAAAGATCTGAGGGGAGAAAAATAAAAAGAAGGAGAAGAAAAACAGCCAGCAGAAAACCCTTAGAAAGAACAACTCCTGGTTAATGGTGCACTGCAAGCTTTGAAAATCAATGGTGACAATTGCAAGGTGCTGCATAAGAAGGAGAGCAGTTTGAACTGCGGGCACAGAGCTCCAGATTACTTGCAGACACCTGGGCCAGGCTGCTGGAAGTTGGGTGAAAAGCCATGTCTAAAAATGCAGAAGTAGAAATGTCAGTGTGAATCATGGGACAGGTGACAGCCCTCAAAATGTTACAGTGACACTGCTAAATAGGAGGCCCAAAGCTTAAGGGTGCCCTGGGAGAGGTTCCTGCTCCCATCATTTGGTGAACAACCTCAGAGGTTGTCACAAGGGCATGCAGTGACAGGACAAGGGGGACTGGCTTCAAGCTGAAGGATGGTGGGTAGATTAGATATTAGGAAGAAATTAGGGAGGTGTTGGCAAAAAATACTCCAGAGAGCCCATTTTTCTGCAGCAATCTCTTTGAACAGTTCTTTTCCACATCCATTTGGATTGAAATATCATTTTTTCAGTAAGGGGGTAGAATTAGCAAAATTAAATTTTTGACTTTGAATCCATCAGATTGTAGGAAATGGAAGCAAAAAATCAATTTTAAAAAAGGAATAGAATGAGTGTTTGCAAACATGATGCTTATTAAACATTATTTTCTATTCTCCAAACCAGCATGTTGACTTTATTATCAGCCAAATAGACTATGTTGTCTGTAAGTCTAATAATGACTACTGTACCTCCACTGCATATCTCCCAACAATTTTTGATTGCTGCTGAGAAGACATTGCTGGCAATTCAGGACTAGGATTTCAGAGAACACTGATTTTTCAGCAGAATATTATGAAGTGTTGAAGAGTTACTGGGAGCCACCAGTCTAAAGCTGATGTTATTTATATCCTCCGTGTCTGGTACAAGTGATAAATCTGCGAAGACAGTGAGAATCATATCCTGCAGCCCATTCTGTAAGGGCATTCCTTACCCATAAATTGAAAACTAATGTTTATTTCTCTTTAATTAAATACTCCATTAGCCAAAGACCATGTTAAAATATTTAAAAGGAAGTAATGTAATCAATATACCAACTGTGCCACTGTAAACATATTTCATATGCAGCAAGTGCCAGGTTTTCTTTCTTTGCTGAATTACAAGTGCTTTCAAAAGGATGGGTGGAACATTGTGGGTTGAGATGATCTGTAAATGCAAAAATAGTATTTTTTTCTTGACTCTCATGAGGGTACTTCAGCAAGCTGGAGTCTTGGTAATGCTCAGTATATTAATTGATTTTTTTTTTTTTTTTTGATAGCCAAAATTTCTCCTAATATCTTCATCTGCTTCTTAGATATGTTTGCATATATATATATATATACACATACATACATACATATATATATATATATATATATACACATATACATATACACATAGAATTATTATCCAAAGCAGAGGATTTTGTGCTCCCCTTGGCTTTACTCTTCATGTTGATGACATTTTTTTTTGTTTTGGTCTTTTTTTGGGGTCTTCCATGCTTGGGCTAGAAGCTGATGGGACCACTGCATAAGGTGTTGGTGCAGTGAAAGGTTTCTGCTTGCATGAGGCCTAGGTGAGATGGGTGAATGCCCAGCTGCTCCCTGCTCCCTTTCCTTGGTGATAACGGGCTCCTGTTCCTGCTCCTGTGTGGCCACTGATGGCCTGTCAGGCAGAAGAGGCTTCACATTTCAGAGACATCAGGGCCTTTCCAGAATATGCCCAAAATAGAAGGGAAGGGACAAGAAGCCTGGAAATAAGCAGGTGGAGGAGTGCAGAGATTATTTTCTTCTTCAGTCCTTAGGGAACCAGATTAAAATCAGGCTTTAAACCACTGAGGAAATAAATGCTTTTTTCCCCCAATAAAATAAATATTCTGCAGCCCCTCCTCTCCCTTACTGGTACCTGGAGGAGCTCAACCAGAAGCATAAAGTGCCTGGTTTAGTGTCCACATGTTCTCAGCAGGTTCTTTCTCTCCCCTTGTTATTGCCTTGCAAAGTGTCCATTGTACTGAGGTAATCAAGGGGAATTTTTGCAGCCACTTTCTGTCCTCAGAATAATATTCCTAGTGGTGTGATGATAGAAAAAAAAAGTCTTTTGCAAAGATAATCTATCATTTGAATTAGTTTACATGTGCTTTTAATGCCAAGAACCTCAGACTGCTTAAAAATAATAAAAATGAAATGTCAAGCAAATAAAAGTTAATTAAAAGCACAGTGAAAGAGGCTTAATTTTAGTCCTAAAAGGAGCTGAAGCTTTTGCAGAACATCTCTACAAAGGTAACAAAATCCCTCACTGGAAGGTGTAAAACATCCCCTACTCTGTGGCAAGTAATGAGCACAGGACCTGAAGAGCATCTGTACTCCAGACACCACCAAAATGTGGAAGAGGTAATTTGCTGGGGGAGTTGGGGAGATAAGAAAGCAGTGAACTAACACAGACCCTCTATGAATTGTTGTATATTACTAATATGCTTGAAAATCTTCATACAGAAAGAGCTCTGAGTTATTCCAAGCCCAATGCAGCACAAGATTTAAAGGTCAGGTGCTTTTCCCACGGAAGTCGATGGAGGTGTGTGTTTCACAGGAAGCCAGGATGAGCTCCAGGCTCTTCCCAGCATGCTTGCTCGAGCAGTATCAGCCATGCTGAAGCAAAGAGGAGAGCTGAAGAGCAGACAAGACAAGGCAGCAAATACTGCAGCATGGGCAGGTGGGTTTCTACTGAAACAAGCGTTTGCCTGACAGGCACAATAGCAGAGGTTTTCATAGGAATGTTCATTTCGCTTGCTGAGACTCCTAACAAAAGTAACAAACCAGTAATTAAATGTTTCTCTATCACCATAACTCAATCAAGGATGCAGACAACAGGTGTGTGCTCTGGTCCAGAGCAGCTCCCTGGGGCCGCAGGGTCTGGGTCAGGAGCAGAGCTGCAGGAAGCGGTTACATCCAGTATCTGGGTCTGAACCTGGCCCTTCAGGACCACAGGTGGGATAGGGAATGTCCTAAAAAAAAAAAAGGTACGAAAGCCCACAGAGCAAGGGCTATCAAACCAAAATGAAGGTATATCAAAGCAAAATTACAGTGGTGAGTGGGGCTCTCCTGGTGGGAAACCTCCTGCCCTGGCCGGGGCCTCAAGCCTGCTTAAATGCCTCCAACCAGTGGAGGAGGCTTGAGGCTATAGCCAAAATAAAGATGCCAGGACTTGTTCACCAACACCCCCAAAACTCACCAGGAGGGTTGTATCTTCAGGCAGAAGAAATGCCAGGAAGAAACAGAGGGAGAAGAGAGGTTTGCTCCCCATTTTATTTATGTTAAAGGGCTGTATGCTCCATTTCCTGATTAATTTTGAAAATATATAAATTAGTAACAGAAGATATGAGACATGCTGTATTTAATCTTGGAGTCTACAAGGCTTTCCTCACCCTTGACCCATCACTGATTTATGTGTGCTGTGGAATGTGCTGACTTTCTTAATGGATGGGTAACATCATTTCATATCCCAGGAAGTGATAAGCTGCCCAAAATATCAGAGCTTCAGACTGATGGGTTTCTGTCAGGTTCTCTTCTTTTGTCTTTCTCTGCATTCTGAATGCTTTTTCTTCACACTATCTAGGAACCATTTGCGCAAAGTGGATGGTATTTTGGTAAACACTTCACATGAAATCTTTAACAATATAACAGCTTTGTTAATCACTGTAACAGATTAAATGCTCCTTCTCTGAGCTGACCTAGTTTGGAGGTTAAAATTATACAGCCTAAAAGGAAAAAAAAATCTGGGGGAAAAAAAGTGCTCTCATTCTATTTGTATTATTCTGCAATATGAAAAGAAGATCAGCATCATCAGGAAAGCAGACTTCATTTTGACAAGTACCTTTCTTTTGAAATGTAATTCTAGGGCCAGACTCGCAGCATGGGTAAACCCCTAAGGTTATGCATCCTTGGAGCATGGTGAAGGAGTAGGGATGAACAAGGGCATAATAATGCAGTGACGGTTTTTTAAATTTTGCTTTCTCTATGCTTACAAAAAAGTAGACCTTGTTGCTCTGTTGATGAGCTTGCAGTGCAATGCAAAGAAAAACAGCCAACATTTTGCTGTTAGGTGCACAGTGTATTAAATGCATGAGGACATGAGCGTGTAGGTCCTTTGCTGGGTAGTGGCAGACAGGCAGCAAATACAGTCATATATCAAACCTTTTTTTTGTGGAGGAGCTGTGGGATTACCTGTACGTCTTTATATGATCACTCAGTTAAAAGAAAGGAGCACTTTGGTGGCTTTCCCACCAGTGATGGCTGGCGTGGGCTGGCAGTGGGCCAGAGACAGCACTGCTGTATGTGCCATGCTCTCCTCTCCACGACAGTCCTTTCTGTATCCCCTGACTGCTCATGGCTCCATCTATCACCTTGCAGGGACTTGCAGGGAGGTGCCAGTCAGCCCAAGGCAGGCAGGTGTGGCACTGATTAAATGCCTTTCCTAAAGATGTGCTATTAGAGGGTTTTTAACCAGTCCTGGGAAAGGACTTTTATTTTGCTGTTGAAGTAGTAAAGTTTAGGTGATCTTTGAATTACTGCTTTGCCCCTTTCATTTCTAAAGACTATGAACATGTTTGCATTTGTTTCGCCACTCAAGATGTTTGTATACTCTATGTGTTGTCTGGCAGAACTGGCCATCAGTCTTTCCTGATGCTGTCTGTTGTCCCAGTATCTCCAGTAACTATGCAAAGTGCTGGAAGCTACATGCTCATTCCAGATTTTTCAGTGCAATTTGCATATACTTAATATTTGTGCCTCGCTAATGTAAAAATGGAATATTATTGGCCTTTATTAACATTTTTTTGGGTGAAGGTCATTACTCTGCTTTATGGAGGTGTTTAAAATGTGCAGAACTTGGTGTAGATGCTTTGATTGCATGTGTAAAACTTGTAGGAAATACTGTAATAAATCTTACAGAGCAGATAGTAAATGTCTTCATGTTTGGATGGAACTGGATGTGCTTTGTGTTTCCTGATGAGTGGTTCATCAGTGTTAAGAAACAATTTTCCATTAATCAGGGTGTATTTCACCTGCAACCTGCCCCATGTGTCTGTGGGTTGGTAAAGGAGCAAGTGTCATTTTTTGTGAGCTTGGGTCTGCTTCTGGGAACCTTCCACCACTGCCCCTTTCAAGCCATGGTCTCTCCTCTCATATACCATGCAATTCTTCAGATTTTCTCTCTCAGCAAGCAAGCAAACATAAAAACTGTCAAAAGTTTAGTAAAATGCTTTCATTTTGCTTGCTGGTAGGAAATAATTGTTTCAAAAAGACAAAAAGAAGGAATTGTGCTTGTTGGAATAAGAGAACAAATCAGAAAAGCATGAAGAAATACAGGGAAAATTTTCCTGCCAGATGCAATATATCCATCCAAACAGACCTTTGTGTTTGACTATGCAGTGCTGGTGATCTCTTATGGCTGCTGAGGGTGCAAGATGAGGAAGGATTGGACTGGACAAGGTTAAACAATCTTTCAATACTCCTCTGGTACTGAACTCTAAAATATCCCAAAAGATCTGTAATTTATCTTCCATATATAGAGGTTTGTAGTGACTTATTTTCAGTTTGTGTATTCTGAACTAGTGTCAGGAATGACTGTTGTGCAATTAATTCATTTATCAATCACATTCAGTAAATGGATTGTCTGATCTGAATCACAGAGGGAAAAATTAAACAGATTAATGCCTTTTCTCAACTGAAGCAAAAGCAGTGATCAGAGCTGGCTGAATCAACCACAAAATTAATTGACATCATTTCTGCAGACACAAGTAGTTTCTGTTNAAGCAAAAGCAGTGATCAGAGCTGGCTGAATCAACCACAAAATTAATTGACATCATTTCTGCAGACACAAGTAGTTTCTGTTGTGTTTGGGGTCATGTTATTCAATGTCCATGAAGCAGTCAGGCATGTTGGCAAAGCTGGGACTTTTCAGAACATCAGCCTGCGTGGTAATTCATGCCAGCCTGCCAACATCCACCTTTTACTGGCCTTTATCCTTTCAGAGGAGGAGGAATAACTTGGTGTTTTCATTTCTCTCTCTGTCAGTGCCTCTTCTGACATCCCTCTTCTCAGTCATTATGGGAGAAACTGATGATGAAGCCAAGGTGTTTAATTCACAGATCACAAGAGTGCAGCAGGGAAACCTCCCTCCCTCCCTCAGGGGGAGCCTCTATCTGCCTGCCAGCCAGGAACCCAAGCCCAAGCACTCCCTGCAGAGGCACCACTCCAGCACTCAGCGGGTAGCAGGAGGGGAGGTGACACACTCTGCATTGACAGATCTGTGTTCAGAATCGGGGGCTCCATAAGGAAGGTGTTTTCTGGGCAAGCTGAACCAGGTATGTTCCTAGAAACAGACACTGCTGGAGGTAGCAGACATTCCATGAGCCAGGCAGAGCATGCCTTACCTTGTGTCCCATTGCTTATTGGAAGGGGCTGTCACACCCCTGAACCCACCTTCCTGGTGCCCTGCCACTGGGAGAGGGGGTAAGACCTGGTGTAGGAGTGGAAAGCAGGGGGGACAGTGGCTGAGAATTTGGGAGCTGCAAACTGAAGAACTTGAGTTCTTGGTGAGCTGAGAAAATGCATTCTAATAGGCCAGCAGGGTGCAGGCTGCCTGCTTGTTGTCAGCTCCCCACGGCACCTGTGGTGGGAACCAAAATTTGTGGAAAGACCTGAAAGGTCATCTTGGTTCATCTGGGCCTCTGAACTGGTGAATGCAACAGGGAAAAATAGCTACATTCAGGAGTGCGAAGCCTGAACTGGGCAGAGGTAGTGACTTCCCTGCCACGGGCAATGGTGTTCAACTGCTGCCCAGAGCCTCTTGTGTCACCTCTCAGCAGTCAGGCAGAGGGGAGAGGAGCAGCCAAGCTGATCCACTCGGCCATCACCTCCTTTTTGTTCCTGAGTGAGCTCACAGCGAGTAGAGCTCCCAAGAGCCTGCCCAGAGCTGAGCAGATTGTGGATAGCAGCTCCCTGCCAGCCACGCTCCCATCCCTGCCTGGCTCCCGGGGATGCACTGCCAGTTGAGCTGCTCTTGGTGCCAAGCTTTGGCTGTACTTTTGTGCAAGCGAGTTACCCTCTGAGAACACAGAACTGCAGAGCTAATCTCTGTTCTTAATTTGCTATTAATTTTCAGCATATTATTAAAAAAATCCACAGCACAGCTGTTCCACATTAATCTCTTCCTTCTTGCAATTTTTTCCTTTGGCAGGAGGAAGTGTCTGTCTCTCTGTTTGTTTGTTGCAGAGCCATGTACAAGAGACAGGAGCCTGATGAGCACTTGGGGTAGGGAGAGAGTTTGTGGAGGTGGGTTTTACCTAACAGGAATTTGGAGAGGAGGTGGGGAAGGGTAACCCATCACCTGAGACATCCCTGCCCCATTCCAATGCAGGTTAGGGCAGGAGTTTCCAGAGCACAGATACACCAGGATGCTCTGAGGTTTGGGGAGAGAGGACTCAATCTGAATTTTCCTGCCAGCCTCATCACAGCTGTAAAGGCTGTGCACAGGCCAGCTCATTTCCTTTACTACTGACAAGAGGAATTAACGCTGAATGTTTCCTGAAAATCAGATTAGTGCTGTGTTAGTCAATGGGAAACAGAGGGCTGCCTCTGGGTAACAGTGTAAGGTTGCAAATTTATTTTTAACTTTTTGAAATCACCCTTTGGGCAGCTAAAAAATGATGTTACAATAGCTCATTGATACTGTAATCTTGAAAGTAAGTTCTCTTTACATAAGTCCTTTAAACATTAAATAGGTGATTTTAATTAACCATTAACTATTATTGAATTATTTAATATTTGTATTAAATAATATTTTAAATAATATATAAAATATTTATTTAATTATTTAATTGNAAGTCCTTTAAACATTAAATAGGTGATTTTAATTAACCATTAACTATTATTGAATTATTTAATATTTGTATTAAATAATATTTTTAAATAATATATATAATATTTAATATTTATTTAATTTTGTTATTGAATTAATTACTAACTGTAATGGAATATTATTAACTACTACTTGAATTGACTTCTAACACAATACAAATCTATGCTGTTGAATAGCACAGGCCCAATTTGTAATGCAAAGTCAATTTGTCCAGGTAGTTTTAAGCAGTTTGGTTTGCAGTTTTTGTCCCCTTTCTCAACCCAGTTACTGCCTAGTGCCTGCACTACTGTGATATTTTTTAAAAAGTAATTTATTTTTCTGAGCAGCTCTATCTTCCCTTGTTTACAGACTCTGAAACAGTTCAAAGCAGAAGGTGAATGGGCATTCAGTCAAAGTGGGAAATGTCAAATGTATAAGCTGGTAAACGTTGCATATCTCAAGATGGAGAGTTTAGCACAGACAAGAACTGGAAAATACATACAGTATCATTTTTCCTACAAATTTAAGACTGAACTCTTCTGACCCATCCATCCTGTGTGCCATACTATTAGATGTAATACTATATGGGCAGTACCGAAACTGGAAGGGAAATACGTGTCTTATTAGAAAATGTATCTAGTTGGAAATTAGGTTCATCTATTGCATTTTTAAAAAAATCATATGGTCTTCTATCGCGCTCCGGGGGCGGC
>VXBT01001518.1:0-33638 GCA_013400235.1 Oriolus oriolus | reverse complement strand
ATCCATCAACTAAATTCCAACCTACCACAAGGAGTTACCTTTCTCCAGTGCAGGCTAAACGGGCAGCGCAGGAGTCTTCTGACCTCTTACTGGGATTGTGGAGTCTGGTGCAGTTCGAACTCAGGCCCGTTGTTCATCTTTGATTTTTGAGCAATTTTCTTTTTCAGTCATACTGAAATTAAATGTCAGCCGTGATTAAGCACGAATAGATGTCACTCATACCCGTGACTAGGCACAGCAAAGGGTGAAGCCAATAATAAGTTTAATTTTAAAGTTTATTTTGGTTTAGTTTGTATCTTTCTTACTTCTCTAGAAAGACAAATAACAGTTCTGGCTAGCTTCCATTTTTCCTATCCTAAAAAGAGAGCTTTTAGTGTTGATCCTGCACTACTGAAAAGCAGGCTGCTTAACTTAGACTGTTAGAGACCTAGAAAATAACCAGAAATGTGTGTCTTGGTGACTCATTTTTTATTTAAATAGTTTTGTGGAATTTATTTATAGAATACATGTATAAAAGCATAAAGATGGCCTTTCTTTTCTGTACAATGCATAATACCAAAAACATATGATTTGGAATAATTTGTAAATTTAAGCAGCAATATTTACTTGGCAGATAGTGCTGCCAAGATGGAAGCAATTGATAAAAACAAAAATAAATGAATGATCAATTCATTTAATAGAATGATGGAACAATTTAAAAGTCATTGTGGAAAACAGCAAGAAACCAGCATTTAAGTGGCCTGCCACTACAGGACCAATTTGAACTTATTCTGCTTAGTACTACAGCGAGCAATGAAAATGAACACCTAGAAAAAGAGCAATTAAGGGTAAAGTGACTAAAATGTCAGGTTACTAACCCTTAAATATTGCATATTGTTCTGCTGAAAAAAATAATCCTTTGGATTAATATTGCTAAAGTGAGAATTTGGATCAAGATACATAAATATTTCATATTTTTTTTTAGATTTCCAACAACACGTAGAAGAAAAGAATATTGACTATATTAAAGCATCCCAATAATTTTGAAGTGATCCTTGTAGAATGAGCTTCAGGTTCCAGTAATTGCTTTGCTTCAAAAGAACTACTTCCTCAAGAGAAATTCTAAAACAAAGTAAAAACACAGCCTCATCTGAAGCATGTGTTGGCAAGGAAATACTAGATGAATTAAAACATCAGACTGTTTATTTTGGGGTTTTTTACGAAATGCCAAAGCCTCACATATTCCCCCTAAAATCTTGGAAGGAATAAAATTACTTCAGAGCTGCCCAGTTTAAGATGGGTAGTTCTGTGATTCTTCTGCGTGAAAGCTTGATCCCAAAAGACAATCCTTCTCCCTCATAGCGACATTGTAAAGGGCTAGGTCCCATTAGGATTAACGTAATAGCTGAAATTTGGCAAAAGAAATGGGTAAAACCACTGGAAATTTGAGAGCAGACCTCTACTGAATTTTTGGCATTAGGTGCTTTTCTTCCACATCTTCAGGGAACTTCTCATCCCAGTAGATTACCACTGTCAACCCCTAGCTGTAGCTTGTCATTTCTTTCTTGGGAATTTGAAAAATCTGGCTATAATAATCAGCCCTGTTTCAGACATCTTCAACTAATTCCCTGTCTTCATGCGGCATTTAGTTCATTTTGAACTTTGTCTACTTTCCTACTTTACCTGCAAAAAATAAGATTTCAATATAGATAACAATACCAAGTAATGCAATGCACACCATAAGGAAAACACTGCCATACTTTTGCCAGTTTACCATCTTTTTCCAGTAGTCAGATTGCTGTGAATCTCTACTGGGTGGGAAATAAAATCCAACATTTGCTATTCTACTTGTTCCTTTTCATCCCTCTCTCTTATTTTCCTCTGAAGGCTGTTTTAGGTCACTCTAACCAAATGAGCAATGGAAAAGGACTAAGGTCATTCTTTAAACCAAGTCCAGTTTCAGACTAGATGTGTTCAGTGCCTTGCCTTTGTTTATTCCTCTCCTTGAAACAGACTGTACTAACAGATCTGTAGTGCTGATCATTATCAAAGGCTGAAATCATGACCCATGCTTTCAGTGGAGGTGCCAGAGTTATGCTGACAGCTTGGAATGCCTCACCCTCTTCTGTCAGTGACAGGTCGTTATTTCATTGGCGTAACAGGTCCTTGACACCTCCACTCCCTTATATAATAAAACTATTAAACAGAGCAGTGTTTCCTGTTGTGATTTTACTCGCAAAGAGAAATACCATCAAAATTTCTGGATAAATTATTTTATTTTAAATTCCATTAGTACCCACCATTCTATTTATTAAATTCCAGGTCCGCACCCTAATTTAAATTTGGGTTCATGTTTGTTGCAATTGCGCACATGTGTATGGGTCTGCACAGGGTGTGAGGATGCAGGTAATTATCTTGGATGGCTGTTAGGGCCTGCTTGCAAATACACAAAATCAGGCACAGCCATGGTCTGCTCAAATATATACTGGAAGAGAGTGGCATCTTTCTGTTAAATTTATGCTGACTTTGAGCTTTGGATTAGGGCCTAAACTCCTATACAAAATGTAAGCACACGAGCGGTACCTCTGTTTAAAAATGAAGCCCTAGGTATACAGTAGGAAATGTAGAAGTTTAGTAGCTAGATCACCAGTCATTAGAAATGTCAGTTGCAATAATTTCAGATTTATTCATAGGGAGTTCACATCTGAAGACAACTCCAAAGGGGCATGCTTCCAAATAAAAAGAAAACCTCGAAGGCCAGCTTCCTATTGTAGTTGATTTAGTACTCTTTTTCTTTACATAACTTGACACATACTGGCCTGATTACACTTTTGTCCTAGCTTGACAGAGACTAGTTCTGACTTGATGTGGTAAAATGAGAGGAGATTCTGATGTGACTTAGAAGTTGTAAGTGAAATGCACTTGGTCTTCAGCAGCACAGTGGAGAGTTTCTTGTAACTGCCCGGCTCCAACAATTGTCTGTAAGGGATGAATTACTTTTCTTTCTGATTTTGTAGTTGTGGTTTTTAATATTAGAGCTCAGCAGACATGGAGGCACACACAGTGAAAAGGCTGGAGCTGATGTGCCAACATATACCCAAGTACAAAGGAAATTAGGGAACATGAGAGAGCTAACAGTGGCTGGCTGTGCATATGTATACCTCTAGGTCTTCATTAATTAGGACAAACCCTGTAAAGTCAGGGAGATGAGGAAGGCTGGTACAGAAACTTTTTGATGTACATGAAGTTTTTCCTGAGTGCAGTGGTGTTACTTGGTAGATGGAGAGGAGATGTGGTGGACTTCATTGACCCATTAGGTCTCAGCCTTCATGCAGGTGAACTGAATGCATATTTCTGAGTCTTTAACTTAATGTTTCCTCCTACTCATATGCTTCTGGGAGAAATGGTAATGAAATAACAGGAAAATAGTTGTATTCCCTCCTTCATATGGAAAAACAAGTGTAAGAAGGCCTTTTTCAGTTTTTTATCCTTGGTTAATGAGATGAAACGTCTTAAAAGATATATTGCGATAAATGTAAATAACTAAAGGAGAGGTTCTAATATGGAGTGTTGACCCTCACCAGCCTCTCTATGGAAGGAATTTGGCATGTTTTCTACTTTCCTCCCCATATATAATAATTTTCAAACCTACAGGTTTTGAAAGACCCTGACTTCATTTTGTACGTGGGCACCCAGCAAGGTCATCTGGAGTTTCAAAGTGTCTTCTATCCTCTTCAATTTACGTGCAAACATATTCAGCAAGATAAATGACAATTGTTGCTTGTAGGCAGTGTGGAAAAAAATATCATTGAATTGTTGTTCCTGGTATTGTACTTCTGCTTCTCAGTGTGGAAACCATGTCTATGCAACCCCTGTGCACATACATCTCAAAAGGAAGGAAAAAGAAACTTCTCGAGTGAGAAAAAATTCTTTATTAATAATTGGAGGCCATCATCCATCCAAAAGTAGGAGAAAAAAGCCAATTAGTTTCCTTTACTATGGACATAATTTGGTCCACTGACCTCACTGAAAAATGTTGATCTTTGGGCATGACCGTATGTTTCCAGAAGATAAACTGGGATCTAAATCTACAGCAAATTATCTGTTTTAAGGTGCCTTGCACTTAATGGAAAGGAAGAAAGACTTAATGAATTGAAAAATGAAGTAACATCCCTTCTTTTCCTGAAAGACATAAAATAGCCCTTTCTGAATTTCTGAAAGAAATAAAACCTTTGATTTAGGATGAGAAAGTAGCTGTTGAAATAATCTTTTTTGTAATTCTTGCGTGGAGACTGCATATTTTATCAGCTGTTCTACATACAGCTGCAGCAAATTCTGGTCTTAGTGCAGAAGCTTTCCTTACAGAGTTTTGCAGCCTGTCTATGCTGAACGGATCAGAGATGGATCAGAAGTTTCCTGATCTCTTAGCAGACCAAATCATTTGGACTAATATTCTACCTCTCATGGGTGTTTTCTAGTGTGGGCTCAAAGCCATAACTGTGTTACCAGAATAAACTTCTGCCCAGAACGCCATGTGAATACATCCTAAATTTTATTCTTTAGTGTTACATCTCTTAATTTCTAAAGAATGTGTCTAACTTCACAATTTTTTCCATTACCATACATTGATATATGAGATGAAGCGAGGTTATCTGAGTACCCTTGTGGCAGTATGGTGACTGTCTCAGTGCTTTCCTAAACTGAGTAGCGTATTATGTTTATGAGCTCTAACTTACCAGAGTGGATACAGGCTGATGTTGAAAAGTCAGACATGCCTGTTTCCATGAACTGTGTGGATCTGAGCTCATGGATTGCCAGCTTGTATGTGGCTGAGGTGAAAAAAAAAAAGCCACAAAACCCACTAAAATGCAAATCTGCATGATTCGACTGCAACCCAGGGAGGGATGGTGTAACACTTCTGTCACTGAACGCTCCAGGAACAATATTTTTAGATTAATAGGTGTAAGCAAAAGGAATTCAAATTTGATTACCTTTGTAAAGATTTGTTTTAAGCACTTACACCTTAAAGATTTATTTATTTATTTTAAGTAAGCCTCTGGGACTTACTTTCTGCTAATGACATGGCCAGGAAAGAGCTGAAACAGCAGAATTCCATTGCTAAAGTTCAGATTGATTGTCACTGTTTAACGCTACTTTATAGCCTCTCTGGAACAAAGGAAATAGCACCTTGTAATATATAGTTATAGTATTTTAAGCTAGGAAGGAAGGAAAAAAAAAGAAAATAAATTTAACAGCCCTTCCTATTTCTGAAACAGACTTTATGAAATAGGGGATTATTGTTTTTAAATTTGCATTCTGTTTCAGCAGCCTTTTCTATCCAGAACCTACCTTGTAGGTTTGGATTAGGTTAAGTGCAACAAGCTAACATTTGATTTTTCTTGTTAACAGTGAAGAAAAAGATCAGGGATATATATATTGGGGTTTTGTATTAGATTTCTGTTATCTGCCTGATGAAAAAGAGAAAAACTGAAAGGGAGTAAAAAAATTGAGGCTTCTTTCTGAGAAGGTGGACTATTCTATCAATAAAATAAGGCCTTTGGAGAGCTCTGTTCTCCATTAGAACAGCTCTCTGTTTGTGTGGGCATGAAATAATTAGCAGCCAAAATTTAAATGAGAAATAGGCTGTTTGGGACTGATCCAAGTCAGACCCCTCCAATATGCAGTCTTTTGAAGTCCACAAACACTTTTATGGCACGTCTTGGCACACTCCTAAGTGTTCTATTGTATGTGAAAATGTAAGTTTCTCGCCTTCTGAGTAGTTTAAATGTATGAAATGGGTTAAATCGGTGTGGTAGCCCTAATTTTGGCTAGCTAGGTTAATATTTCTGTTGATCCATAGAACTTCCACGTGCCGAGCCCCCAGGCATGGCCCCGGCATGGCCGGTGTTTGTCTTCAGCATGTGTGGGCCCCTGAGCCTGCTGCGTTAGGGGGGTGGTCAGTGCTGCCACACAGCTTGTCCTCAGCAGCCAAGGACAGCTCCAGCCTGCCTGATGAACAGTTACCTGGGCAGGGATTCAGTGGGAAGCTGAGCATCCTGCTCCAATCTGCTCTTTCAGATCAATCTAAAATGCACAGCAGTGCCTCAGGTACACTTTTAAAGTATGTGATCTACTCCTACTAGTATTTTTTTCAACTTCAGTTAAATCTGGAATTAAACATTAATTCAATCTATAATGGCTTTTGCTTCAAACTGGGGCAATTTTAACTTCTGCTTACAAAACAAAATATTTTATGCCAAAGCTTATGCACATGAGTACCCTTAAAGTGAAAGCTTTTTCACACTTATGACTTGAAAAGTCACAATTTCTAGTCTTAAATTATAGTTAACAGTCAAGAAACATTCATTTTCCACTGTGCAGTGAGCTGTAATGTATGAGAAATGCACACTATGAAGCGTGTTTTCCTGTTTGCTTACTTTCCCAGGAATGACTTAGGAACAGCTCTTCACATCAATTACCCTTGCCCAGCACTTATGCAAGGTGAGGTTGATTGACAGGAACACCAAAATTAGTGTTGTGGAAAAATTGCTAGGATTTAGGAGCTTCAGAATAAGACCTATCACAAAGTTGGGGAAAAAAAAAAAAAAACCAAACAAACCCAACACGACAACTTTGGTGTTTAAATTAGAAGTTTAAAATAAATTATGCATGAACTCTAGACCAGAAGTGCTTAAACGTTTTCCTTGTTTTATCTGCTTGCCCTTTGCTGGGAGATCAGGTAAAGTCTCAGGTTCCAGTAGTGAATCTATGAGAGACAAAAGTTCAAGCAAATTTTGTTTCAATCTCATGGTAACTGACATCTGACTGTCCATAAAAATATACTCAGTATTAACAAGGACATTGTGTCAGGAAAAAATAAAAAAAAAAATTTAAAAAAATTGAGCTCTAATTCAGATGTGGAGAAAGATATTTCAAAACAGAAAGTATTTTATAGACATGCTAACTTTTATTACTGCATTGCAATTTCCTAGAATAGATTTGCAGAGTAAATAAGAACTACAGGTTATAGTTAAAGAAAAGAGAACCTTTTTATTTGCTTTCTCTGTAGTGGGTTTGGACAAAAAAAGCTTCTTTTCCCCTTTAGAAAGGGAAAAAAAAAGGAATGGAGACTATAGAGAAGTAATTTTTATGTATTTCATAACACTTCCATTTCCTAGCAGCCTCTCTTCCTCTTCTACCATAGGATCAATTATCATCTTCTCTTACAGTTACAGGAAAAGGTCAAAAGTGAAATAAGAAAATACCAGCTTTCCTAAGGGAACAGATTCATAATGTGGAAAGGAGCCTGTAATTTGGCAGCTGTAGCTTTGGGAAGCTAAAGTTTAGTACAGGAAGAAATTGGAATGTCTCTTGGATGGGGAGATAGTGGTCATCAGAGAGTGCAGTTGACACGATTTCTCTTTGTAGAGCTGACATCGGGGTGCTTGGTGCTGTCACTGAAGGAAGGCAAGCAAAGGCTCTGTTTTATGCTATTGTCAGTTCTGCTTTTTTATCTCACAAATCATGCTCAAAGCTAATTGTGTTTACTGTGCTCCTGCAAAGCAGGTAGTGAACATTGTATAATTAACTGGGAAATTCCAGCCTTCGTTTTTTTCTTCCAAACAGGGTGTAGATTTGCTTCGGTCTCTCCCCTCTAACCAGGTTTACATTTGTATGCACACAGCTGTTATATTCTGTAATTTGTTATTTTGCGTCTCTGATACATCTTCAGTTAATCTCTGGTGTGAAAGACGGAATTTTTATGCTTTTGAGTTTGGGATAAGACAATGTTAGACTCCATTTTGTAGTTTGAAATTAAGATATTTATTTCATATTTTGGCTCAGAACTAGTTCTCTTTTTGACTTTGCGCACTTGCCAACTCATTTGTGTTGAATAATATAATCACTAGTCTATTAGAAATGAAGATGGTTAAAGAAGGAAGCAATAATAAGAGAATGAAAGATGAAATAAAGATAAATCCAGATTAGACCTTAAAATGGATCTTTATATGATAATTCCATTTACTGCCACAGGGTATGAAATGACGTCCTTCCTTCTGCAGGATTACCACCTGCAGGCTGACAGTGCAGTGGGAGCTCCTGCAATGGATGCAGATCCTATTGCTATGAAACTTCAAAAAATCAGATCCTAAGTCTGTAAGTTTCATTAAATGCTGGGAACATATATTAAAAGAAAAGAAAAAAATCAATAAAAGTCATCTTGTGCACTTAGTTCAGTTCTAGAATTGGTGTTCTTTAACTTTGTATTGTTAATATACATCAGGCTATAATTTAGAACAAAATTGCCTCTTTTCTCATCTAAAGTTGTTTTCTAGTTTTGAACTGGGTCAAACAATTGAAAATATGAAATGTCTCAGACGTAATTGGTGAAAAACTGACTGAAGAAGCAGCATCCAATTATTGCAAAGTGTTGCCCATCAGCTCCTTTGGCCTTTTTACTCCTTAAGATAACTTCAGCCATACAGGTCACTTTTGCCACTAGAACAGAATTTGCTTACAAGCCAAGGAAAGGAAGCTGTCCTTATAGTGACATCAAGAGGTTTTATTATGCATATATATATTTTTTTTTTTTAACTGTCAGAGAAATCATTCAAACTTTATCTTCTCTTGGGGATTAGATGTTTGTTTCAGGACTTTTTTTATGTGCTGTTATGCAGCTCACCTTTTGGTCTGTGTGCAGAAGTTGATGTTTCAGCAGTGTTGGGGTGTTTGTTTTTTTTTTTAATTACTGTGTATAATTTAACTATTGTTTGACTGTTGGATACATCTAAAAGGTGTAATCAGAATTAATATCTACCAAGATAGAAGAGGCTATCCAGGCTATAGAGAACTTCAGGTGTAAAATGAGACAGGGAAGAAATAAGAAAGGAAAGCAAAGGGAGGACATCTTGTTTCCTAGAGAAATAAATGCACCGTGCAGCGCTCTGTTGCCTTGACTGAACTGCTTTAAGTGAACAGAATCATGTGTGCCAGGGTTAGCCAGTTCATCATGCCCAGAAAAATGATCTGACTCTTCCCCAGACCAACCATTTTACAGCTGTCCTTAATCACAGACAGACCCCTACTAATTAGACCATGCTGTCTCCTACACTGCTGATTTTATTAATAATACAGTTAGCAAAATACTGTGTTGTGTACTTGCCATTGTCTGGGGTTTTTACTTGTATATGCTGTCCTTTTCCCTGTCCTTCTATTGAAAACTGGTTAGGATAATTTTATTTTTATTTCTAGGATATTCTCTCCTAGAGAATAGAGATTTCTTACTGCTGAGAAAGAAAATCAGTTTGTTTTTTATTTTACTGAATAGCCTAATTTGACTTCTGCCTATACTGCGAACATGACTGTCTACAACAAAAATGTTATTTCATGTCCTTGAGGGGCTTTTTTTGTTTGGTTGGTTGGTTGATTGGTTGGGTTGGGTCTTTTTGTATATTGAGGTTTTTTTAGAGCGGTAAGAAATTGCACTCATATATAATCTATGAAGTAGCAACCAACAATTTTGATTTGCTGCTAAAGCATAATCTTTTCCTTGTGAGATGTGTGTATCCCCCAAATATTTAATTTACACAGGGGGAGAGATTCTAACAGTTTCACCAATTCCTTAGATTGCAAATGAGAAGATAGAAAGGGGTGTACATGGAGTTCTTTGACCTTTGTCATTCATAGTTGTCCCCTGTAAGAATGCCTAAGACATGGACTTTTGTGTAGTTTATACTTCATGTTTATGTAAGCTTCCTAACTAAACAGAATAGTAATGATGGGCTTAAGAAACTCTGAAACATGGTAGACTGAAAATAATTAAAATATTCACCCTTCATTTGTTCTTCATAATTCATCTTGCCACACTTGATAATTATGGGAGAGATTAAAAGCTTGCTTGTTCTCAGCCAATCTCCCTTTCATACTTGATCCCCACAGTGAAGTTGCGCCGCTGAATTTGTGGTATCAAATTCATTTCCATAGCAGCACAGATTTTTGCTGTGGCATCACATAAGTAAAATGATTTTGACTTCACTGTGGGGTTAAGCTGCTATAAAGAGAGAAGGAAGAGAAAAATAAAACGTCCTTATGGAGAAAAAACAACTGCAAAAGCAATGCATGTGAGAGCTTGATCCAACAACTGCAAATCCTGTGAGAATTCTCCTTGTTTTATGTCAGTGGGGCTGCTCAGTAGGGATTTCTTTCATACTAAGAAATAAAGGGTAAGTCCCACAGTGTGATCAATTTTGTGGTTTTTTTCCCCTCTTGAAATACTGTTTTTTCCAAGATTTAATTTAGCAGAAAAATTCATCCTTAAAGCATATCTATCAGGATTATTTCACATACAAATACAATACTCATAGGCATGCTCTTTCTGATCACATTCTAAGAAACCCAACATGCAATATTTAGCAACAGATGCATAAAGGAGTGCTAGATGTATGCACATAAAAAATAACAGCAGTGCAATGTTTTCCTTTTCTGCCTGGTATCATTTAAAGATTGTGATGACAAAGTGAGTGCTTGGAAAAATCCAAGCCACCACCAGGAAGAGAGGCAGGAAATGAAATCACTGTAATGAGAACTGTTGCCCACTGCTCTGCTAAGAAATGAAAGACACTTTGATGATGGGTGCAGTAGGCTAATGTTGGTCAGTCTCCTGGAAAATAGAATTATGCATAGCTGGTAAACTCTGATAAAATGAAGACCAAAGTCAGTCAGTGGCAGACAAATACCAATTGTAGTCTAAAGATTAGCAGGCTCAGTTTTGGACTCATAGTGTTTAAAATTCTTCTACTGCTGTTTCTAAATGTGCTAGTTTAGCAGTGTATTCATATTTTTAAAGGAGAGGAAGTACACTTCTAGTTGGACTTCCATTCAATGCAAAATCATTGTAATTATAACCGCTAAAGTTAGTCTAAAAATATATTTAATCTGAAATCTAATTTTTAAAAGAATTATTAATTTTGAACCATGCTTTGGATTTTCATATTAAAAGTGGGTTCTCAGGAGAGGTAGACAGAGTGTTAAAGACAGGTAAAAGGTGTAGAAATAAAATGGCTCTTTCCTCCCTCTTCATTCCCTCTCAAAAACTCCTCTGTCTATTTAGGACAAGAACATACTTGACAGTGAAAATAAATGGTACAGGGATGGTGAAGTAAAGGCACCTGGAACTATGCAACAGTTTGAACTATTCTTCCATCTATAATGTTTTTGAGTTTAAAATCTATTTCTGAATTAAAATGCAACCTTTAAGCAAAAATATTTTATTGTTTTAATTTTGATAAATGAGAAATAAAAGTAAACAAGATGCTTCTTTTGTGAAGTGTAACAAAGAGCCAGGTTATAAAATGAGAAGCCGTTACACCTAATGAAGTGTCATGGATGGCAACCACACCAGGAAATTGAAAAGAAAATGCTACAGATCTTTATAGAGAACTTGGCACCATGTAGATGGAAAAGAGTCTGCAGGAGAGATGAACTCTCTCTCAGCTGACTCACTCTTTAGGAGTTTCCCTACAGCATTAGCTGGAATCTAACAGATGGTATGGAGAAGATCAAGGCCATGAGCCCATGTCATACAGCAGACTTAATTAAAATTTCTTTTTTCTTAGCCATTCTTTTCCCAGGCTCCCAACGGGGCATTTAATGTGCGTGAAAGGGTAAAATCGAAGCTATGCATATGGAGAAAAGTCCATGAAGAAGAATAATGTTTAGTAATCTCTGTTAGTTATGGAACCAGAACTGGAAATAAACGGTGTGTGATTCACAAAAACTGAGTTACTTCAACAGTGTTACTATGTGTCATGGTTTAGGAAAGGTGCTTCCTAATTCAGGATCCCCACTAAGGCTCTCCAAACCACTCAGGGCTCTCTCTGGATTCCCTGCTGCCCTGCTTTTCCCTCCCCTGGGGCACGACTGAGAGAATTGGAGGCACAAAAGGCAAAGATCATGGGTTGATATAAGAACAATTTACAGGAAATAGCAATGAGATAAGAAAATTAACAGCAACAGCAACGCTACTAATGACAGAGGGTACAAGAAAGGAAACAATTCAACAGAAAAAAACCCTCTATAATAGACAATTCTGGATGTCTTCCTCCCCCAGCCACCAGAGGTGTCTGCCTGGAGGCACTCCTTCCCCCTGGAAAAGAGGCCCTTTCCTCTGGCCCTGGCAATGAGCTGAGGTGGTAGAGAATAACCTCCAGGTCCTGGCCATGCCCTCTCTCAGCTACTGCAAAAATTAAAGATGTCCTGGCCAGAACCAGGACACCATGATGGATCTTCTACCAAAAAAGACAAATTCATCACTCTCTCATCCCCAGATTACCTATTTTAGAAACACTTTATTGTATTTATCAATTGCTGTTTAGGTTATTCATGCAAATATCACGCATCTCCTGATTTAGATTTTGTAGTTGCTGAGTGTGAGCAGCAATTCTTTCATGTGCTGAAGAAAAAAGTTCTCAACATTGTTTTTGCATGCTGGGGATTACCATAGTTGCTTTGTCGATGCCAAATGTGAAAGTGAATATCCACATGCTGTATTTTATTGCGCTGCAGTTTGTATATGATAAGTCACCAGCAAGCCTGAAAAGGGGGAATTAGCCTGCATTTCCGAAGGAACAAACCCCTCCCATTATACAATCATGATATGAGCCAGAAAGATGTAATTCTGGAATGGAGAATGGCTATGAGAGACGTGACTTGCCCCTCAGGAGTCAGAGGGCGGGTCAAACAGTAGGTGATCTTGATGGTTCAGAATGAGGTGTCCAGGAGCAAGTGTACTTCAGCTTAATAAATCACCAGGTTCCTTTAATCTGTTCTTCGCACAATTTGGTTGTTTCATTTCTTCGTTATAGAATTGTGCCTGTATTTGTGTAATGTGTTGCTAGCATGGGAAGAAGCCTTAGGAATGCAAAATACTTATGAGTGAGCACAGAGGGTTAGACATCACTCACAGAAGGAAATAAACTAGGAGATAGAGAGGTAATGATGGGATGGGGAAAAAATAAAAGTTTTTTGTTTATCCAAAATGGGTTTCTGGGTATAGACTTAGTTTTGAATGTTTTTCAGGACAGAGTTGCAGAAATGCATTAATGATTACTCAAGCCCCATGGTACAACTGCAAGTTTCATTCTTGATATTTTGTCAAGTTTCATGTTTCTAAAATCAGATTGATAACCTTCAAGGTGATACTTCTGTACAGACCAAGTATATGTGGAGTGATCTAGTCACCATTAGCTATAGACTTTCAGTTGTCTATATTTTTATTCAGTTCTTAGACAGATGCCAATTTATCTTTTTTTTTCATACATATCCTAAGTACAGAAAAGCTGTTAGATGGATTATCTGGATTCAGTCTGAAGGTCCTTGTAGGATTTTTGTGTTCTAGCCTTGCTTTTCACAAGTTTCTGTTTTCTGCATAGCTGGGATTGCATAAATAGTGATCTTCATCTGTATACCCACTTAGACTGTGTTAGAAACTACATGGTGCTGTGATTTATTGATTAGTAATGATCTAGTTTGCTTTTCTTGTCCCCAGCATTTTCTTTCTTTTCAATGAAAAGGTATCCATGGGTGTGTTTAACTTATTTAGTCTACCATCTGCTCAAAAATGTTGAAAAAGTAAGGACTGTATGAGTGTACTTTTATTGAAGAAACAATTTTTCTTCCTAAAAGTATGTCTTAGCAGAAATTAAAATGCTTGAGCAAGAAATGAATAAAATTTCAAATCTGGAGAACTGCAAACCACAGGATTTAATCAGTTTTTAATCCATAAAGAATCAAATCTCACATTCACAATTTAGGAGGAGTCCCTGAGAAGTTACTTGGTTAATGTTAATATTGTATTATACAGTAACCTGAACTGGGGTACAGAAAGTATTTTGCAAACTTCTGAAAATAAAAAGATGTGACATTCCCTCGGATGGATTATGTTTCAGTTTTGCAATTGTTTGCTATAGAGCCATCTGAGAGTACTAAACTATTCATTTCTAAAAATGCAGTTGTATCTATTCGGATTTATGTGCAGGGATGGCTCATTCATTTAAAAATTTATGTTCAGTGAGGACATACAGTTGAGGTACAAAGCAGAATTTCGAATCAAAGGATGTGTGCTTGAATGGACTGTGGTGGTCCTTAAGCAAGGACTTTCTAGCTCTGACTTGATAGTATTAAAAAATAAGACCAGATTTAAAAAAATAATGAGTCTTGGATAAGAAGATAGGGCTGTCTGTTTAAAGACATATAAATAAGCACTACAGAGTTTTTACCTGCCTGTTAGCAAGAAGAGAAAGTAAATACATAAAGCAAATAAAGTTAAAAAAAAATTTAAAAATTCCTAAAATGAGATCCAGTGCTGATTCCCATTATACTTCCTAATGATGCTCATTACAATCCTAACTACATTTTAATGCTGAATTCTAATGCTTCCATTCATCATTGGGATGAAATACAAATGCTGATAATTGACACACTGAAGAAGGTTCACAGGACTGAAAACTGTCTGTGCATATTTATCAGAACAGACAAAGATGTGCTGGTTGAAGTTAAGGAATACCTCTCAGGGCAAAAAAATTGAAACAAAACAAAAATCCGAGTAAAGATGGAAGGAAAAAAGAGTAAGGGTCATCCCCTGAACACAACTGTTGGTATTTACAGACTTTTCAGGGATAGCGTTCTTCTCACTAATTTTTTGGTGCATAAAAACTCTTTTTTGCAAGAAAATATTAAATATAGAGAAAGCAGAGAAGGGTGGAAAAGAGCAAAACATTCTGAGTGATTTTGATAAATTAATTTGAAATTATGTTACCAGCAGTTTCATACATTATAATCTTTCACATTTATATATTCACTCTAAGCATTTGAAAATTATTAATATGCCTACTCAGTTAGCTCTTCAAAATTATCAGTTCTCAGTGTACACCTACGTCTTATGATGCATAGCACACCTATAAAATTAATGCTGTAAACTGATCTTTAAGATTAAAAATAAATTGGTTCCAAGGTTTGAAATGCAAACATCCCAAATGTTTTATTTAATCATTGCTACGCTTTCCTACATTTTCTCATTCTTTCATATAATAAAATCTCAACAAATGTGGAGATCTGTGATAACACTGAACACCAGACCTCAGTAAGTTATTTGGTGCAAAGGAAACTTTATCCGGATGGTTGACAAAGCTGAATTCTGTTATGTGAATACTAATTCTCAGTTGTCCAATATGGTACAGCCCTGAAGTTGAAACTGGAGGAATAAGGTTTTTTTGGAAAGCTTCCACTACAGTGAATGTAAATATATTAATTCTGTCCTTGTAAAGTCAAATGTTAATATAAATCTTCCCCTGGATACTTTAATTAGTGGTTTTCACATAATGTGATTGTCTTTGAGTGTCACTGAAACTGTACTACTGATTTTTCGACTGTTAAGATCTGCCTGTGCCGAACTAACCCTGTTTATGGTGGCGAGAGGGAGGAACCAAAAAGATTCTTTCTAGAAAATTGTATCGAGTCTCTCTTCTTCCTTGTAAAACTCCTTTGATTCTTGTGTTTGTTCTTCATGCTCTAGATTTTTACATTTACTGTATCAGAAATATATTTTTCTTTCCACTACTATCTATTTTAATATTTTATCATATTATTTTCTCCCTTTCTCTCTTCACTTTTCTTTTACTCTGTTTTTTCTCTCCACTTTCTTTTTGCTTCTTTACATTGCCCACCTAGCTATCCTTCCTGCACTTTGGCTTCTTTTAAATAAAATTCTCATGTCCAAGTTGCCGTGACATAAAAACAGAAAAATATCCGTAGTCAAAACTTTCACAGTTCTTTCTGTAGGGCAATACCCTGAGGAATTGATGGGGAGGAAGATGGGGGCTGTACAACACAGCTAAGTCTTTTAGAAATAGATAAAGACAGTGCATATGTACACATACTGTTGATTTAATACAATGTGTGAAAGCGATTCTCTTGGAAGAATTTCTGAAGACAGAAAGCAAATTACGTTTGTAAAATATTTAGGTTTACTCTTCTGTTGAAACAATTTCATCGTAAAATTAAATTTAAAGCTCACTTCTCCTTTTAGTATTTGTCACTTTCCATTATTTGCAATGTTTTTTGTTCCAAAATCAATTATATTTTTCCCATTTGATGCTACTCTGCACTTAAATTTTTACTCTTTTAGCAGAAATATAGTTACTATTACTTTTAACCAAAGCTCATTGTTTAGTGGCTCTAGGTCTATCTTGACTCTAAAAAAGCCCAGACCATAAAAGTAGTATTATAGCAAATGAAGACTGACTAGGGTTAAGAAAGTTCTGAAGAATTTTATTTCCTTTTCTGTCTGATACATAGTTGTGGGCAATCATAAAGAAGTGTTGGAAAGCTGGGTAGAAATATTGCTGTAATGAAGATTTAGAACTTTTAGGCAAATTACCTACCATTTTTGTGTCCAAAAAGGGAAGTCTTGAGTCATAACAGAAAACAAAAAATAAGACTAAATGGAACAAATCCTCATACCCAATTTCAAACATGGTACATGCAAAGAACTGTTTATCTTTTTCTGTTCTATCACATTTATATCCTTCAAAAGTGACTGCTGAAAAATTCTACCTGTATGGGCATATGCTCATATCTACTTAATTTATCTTTCTCCGCTTCAATTACTTGCAAAATCTGGGTCGAAAATGCCATCATAATCCATTTATCGCGACGCAGTTAAATGATAAAATTGAACTTCAAATAAGTGTATTGGATATTGCATGGTCTTGTCCCATAGCAGCGTTCTGCAGATTGGTGAATTTTTTCCTTCTGAATAGAAGGCAACTATAACTTTTGGTAATAGTAGCAAGTCTTGACAACAGATATGCTTCAGAACTATAATTACATTAGGGTAATCTGAAAATACTCTTAATTAATTACTACTTGTTTTGTAAAAATTGCACATAACCAGAATATTCTCACCACTTACACACATGGTACA
This sequence comes from Oriolus oriolus, assembly GCA_013400235.1. Lineage (NCBI taxonomy): Eukaryota > Metazoa > Chordata > Aves > Passeriformes > Corvidae > Oriolus > Oriolus oriolus. The sequence continues at coordinate 16,678 of VXBT01001518.1, read as the reverse complement.
CCAATCTAACTAGACTTACGATCTTTGAAAAAAAATGAAAGTGGGAAAATGTTGGCTTTTCGGCTGGTTATCCAAACGTTCAGAAATGGATAGATCTGGCTCAGTTTTCTTCCCAACCAAGGTATGATATACCCACTAATGCCATTTTACTTTAACAGAGTTCACAGATAGCACACTGTGGCTCTGTATGAATCTTGGCATTCTTGGGAGTTTTGCTTCTGATCAGAAGATCGTTAGTATTAAAAAAAAAAAAAAAGCAAAATATTGATGTCATGCTAGTAAAAACAAGAACTGAATGGCTCTTGAAAGGTAGCTACTTCCTTCTAGAGGTAGACAAGTTGTAACTGCAGCTGTGCTACGTGTAAGGGGGACGTAGATGAAAGTTTTTTTCCCATGGTGCTATCAGGGCATCAGCTTTTATATACAATAAAATAGTCCCTGAAATCTAAATTTGAGTACAATTAAAATCAGACACAAATTAATGTACACAAGCCATGCACACACCTGTATGGAAGACTATTCAGGTTAGCTGGTGCTGAAGAAGAGTACAGGAACATGATTCTAACAGAACAATTATTTCTAGGCCTCATGTAATAAAAATGAAACTTTGCACAGCAAACTAGTCCTTTAGACTGTCTTTGATTTCCTGTAAATACATGTCTAGATCTTTAAAAATGAACTCCTAATAATAAAGCAACTTTTAGATTCATCTTGATCCTTTCTGTGTGCTCTTACTTGGAGTGAGAGTGATTGATACTCAAGTTATTTCCTGAAATGTAAATGATTAAGGTAATCCCATTAGGAAACATATGAGACTGTAAATTTCTTATGAAGTAAAAATTAGTGTAGTCTGATGCCTGGAGAGCCATTTCACAGCCTTGCCAAGAAATAAAAAGAAAATAGATAAGCTAGAATATACATCCTGTGGTCTACAGGTCTGTACTTGCTCAAGTGATGCTTGTTGCAGTTGACTGAAGGCCAGTGTTTCATATTTGCAGGAGTTTCTAGATTATCTACTTGTCTGAATTGCTCCCAAACCTTTAGGAATTTGGAGAGTATTTTTTCTGCATTTTGATTTGGATTTGAGTCCAAGTCTCACCCAGAAGTCTTTTGATCAGTATGATGACTTCTCTTTTTTTGTTTGATTTCTTTTCTGTAAAAACATTTTGCACCAGAATTCCTGATCCCCTTATGGCTGTTGTTTACAAGTGAGTATTGAGCTCCATGGAATTACAGCTGGAAGATACTATTTCACTTCTAGCCTTTATGCTTTCCTTTCACGTCTTGTCTTCAATGGGAGCCAGGATTATATCCTCTTTATAAAGGTTATCTTCTTAAGACATGATTACAGAAATCCATTGTGCTGTTCTCTGATCCAGAACCAGATTTTGTCATTATGTAACTGCCCTTTAAATAGATACATTTGTGCATTAGAAGGCGATCCTTTCAGTGGGAGAGAAGCAAACAGTGGAAGGGCATAATACTCTTCATCTGGTACAAAGTGGAAGGAAGAAGGGTGAAGTACTGAAGGGAGAAAAAATGTTAAGAGGCGCTAGGTGTCATTTATCAGTAGCTTACTGCAAGTGAGTGTTGGATGCTGTTTCCATCTATTTGGGAAACAGAGAGAGATACCCAGAACAAATCACTCTGTTTCATATTTGCTAAATGAGTATCAGACTTAGTGGCATTTTAAATAGGTGCATAGAGAAGCATCAGCACCTTGCCCTTCATAAACTTCCTTTGCATTTTGCCAGAGGAAAGTACGTGGGATTAGGAGAGCCTTGGGGTCTAGTTGAGATAGGCCATAACATAATGTCCTACAGAAAAGATGAGAATAGCACTTTCCAGTGGAGTGTCAAAGACACACTCGTGCATTAATGTAATAATTTTGATTTTCATTCATTTCCTAGGAAAACTTTCTGATTTTCTTTCTAAGAGCATGATATGCAACCCAAGAGACCCTAGCCTTGTGGGGAATGTTGAGTCAAGTGCAAAGAATTAGCCAGTTGGTTACTGTGAGCTTTTTCTTTTTCTCCCTGAACAGATTGTGCTTGTGGTTTTGATTTGCAGTTAGTTAGCAAATTTATACTGTTGTAGGGAGATGTTGTTTAGGTTTAGGATTGTTTCTATCCTTTGCTTATCCTAATTACCTTCTATTTTTTAGGGAAATCTGTGATGTGAGACCTGATACCATGCCCAAGATATGCCCTCTGACAGAACTCTCTCTAATTTGTTGCAGCTTTACAGCTCATTCTCACTGCATTAACTTGGGTTTTTTGCTATTCTCTTTCTCTTTCTTAGAACGTAAAGCTTGCTGAAATAAACTCTTCATAAAAGCTAGTCAGCTGATGGGGATGCAGTACTTAAAAGGAGAATGGGGTTTTGCCTTATAGCTGTGTTTATTTGTCACATCTATTTGTTTATTTACTAAGTCATGGTGCAAGCTTTTCTATTCATTTGACATCTACCAATCCAATAAAGATGGATCAGAGTTCCCTCATATTTTTTCTTGAACCTGCTTTTAAGCACTAAAGTATGGATCTTGAGTCCAACATTCTATTATCCTACATGAACACATTTTACCTTCTCCCACACCAGCACACTAAAACCAGCTTTGGAACAAAACTGAACTTTTGTTTCTTGCCTTCAAAACTCCTATGAGATGTAATTTTCAGAACCTCAGTTATCAGATGGTTAACAATAATTTTATAGCTTTTAAAATAGAGATTATAATCTAGGCATTATTAAATTTGTTTACTAACACTGTTTTCTCTGTATCTGGTTTTCTTTCTATTTATGGTATTTGCTCATCTAATAAAAGGGTGGAAAAGTCATAATTTTTCATTCTTCTAAGAAGGCTGAACAAATAAAACTCACTCTTCACTGTCTTCATGCCTTTTATCAGCAATAAACCAGTTTTCTCTGGGAGACTGAACTGAAACAAATTTCAGTAGGAGTTCGGCCCTCGTATAGAGTTCAAAATCAAGCCTAATTGTGTCCGAAAGCCTGAAGCAGCAGAGCACCATCAATAAATTGTTACTCTAAGAGGTGTTCACAGCAGTTTACACCAAAGTTCCTCTGTCTCATATATTTCACAATACATAGATTGAAATGTTTAAAAAGGCAAAAAATCACCTAACAAACAAACAAACAATCACAACAAGATGTAAAGTCAAAATTGAAGATATTAAGACTTGAAAGTTTACAAATTTCTAAAATACTTGATACATTTTTCCTTTCTGAGCAGAGCAACTTAGTCAAACTGAGTATTCAGAAAAGCTTAATAGCTGGCAGAGATTATTTATTCTTTGAGTTGGCTAACCAAGGTGCATTCTTTTTGTCCACCAGAATTTATAGTATACGTGGTCAACAGCAATTTGTCTGTGGGGTTTGCAATGTGGAGACCTTCTCTCTTCCTCTTAGTTTCGTATTTTCAAAGTTCAGTTAAATGAAGCAAATACATGAAAGTAATCTCTCTGGTGTTTTATCAGTTGCATTTGTGCTGCAGATTTTTGTTATTAAGATGTTTGATACTTGGATTAATCTGCCTGCCAATGCCAAGAGCATTTCTTAAAAATTCTTTTAAAAATCTATTTTTGATGATGACAGGTTGATATAGTTTTGGTGATATTTTCTGATCTAGTTACTGACACGGTCCTTAAGGCAAATCTTGATAGCCTGCTGAGTTGTTTCCTATCTGGCAAATTTTGAATTTAATTCCCATCTTAGGTACTGATGATCAAAAAATTGGTCAAAGTTGCTGTTTCAGATGTTAAAAATGTCTTGACTCATTTAAGACAAGAGTAGTGAACTTGTTGTGCTGAGTTACATACTTCAGTATTTTTCTTCTTGGAAAGCAAACCTCATTAGATGAATAGTGAAGTTTATTTTAGCAGAAAAACAAGCAGATCATCCCTCAGATGGTTATATATCTCATTTATATCTGAAGGATACTCTCTTGCACAAATTGGCAATACATATAGCTCTTGGTATAACTTTAAAAGTAAATATCCTTAAATATTATGTTTTCTTTTTCACTGCTTTACCGATCTGCAGAATGTAATATTTAGCAGAGTATTTATATTGTTCAGGTCTTACTCTATAAATTTGCTGTATGCAGTTCAGAATAAGGCTGGAAGAACTTTGCCAGAATTCATCAAATGCAGTTGAAATGAATTTTTCCAGCTCTGAAAGAAGATGCTTACTTGCAGTATTTTTCTGTAAGTGTACCATACCCTAGAGCTGACTGCTTGGATTGTGAGTATGATCTGAAAGCCAGGACCACTTTTGGTCTCTTCTGCAGCAAGGAGGAGGAAAATATGGATTCCATTAATTGCCAATACTCAGGTTGCATTTATTTGAAAGTGCCAAACACTTAAGAGAAGTGCTGTACTCATTTATTGTGTTAACTGGGCCTCAGTGAGGCTCTTGGCTTCTTAGTTAATTTCTAATGCTCTTCTGTCTTCTTATTTGTTGGTGAGGATGTGCTGGCTCAGTTAGGGGTTAAAAGAACTTGCTACCAGCTGCAGCTGTCTTCTATTTCTCTGGTAGAAATAGTAAATACTTTTTCCTGCTTTAAAGATACAGGTATACCAGGGAGAATGTAGCCCTTACTAAGGAATTAAGATTTAGAAACATAAGAGTTAAAATTAAAGACATGTATTAAAATTGAATTTGAATTTTTATTGTTTTAGGAGACTGGCTTTCTTGTTCTACTCCTTACTGCATCTCTTTCAGAAATTCATAATCACCTGAATGGACTCTGTACCTTTTCCTGTCTCATCATCATATACTCTGTTGACATACCATAAAGGCTTCTCTATGTATCTGTGTTTGACAAAATACCAGTGTTCAGATCAATCTGTTCAAATAGTTCATTACATCCTTCAGTGGCCTTTGTGTTCTCTCTTACTGAAGGAAGATAACTTTGCATATAAAAATTGTAACACACCTGTTCTTCCAAAGCATCTTTTAAGCCATAGCTTAGCTATGCTAGGGAAAATATTTTTTCAAACTCTGCATTGTGTTGGACGCTGACTTTAAAAGCCTGTTCTGGGGTCAGGTGCTAAAGCAGATCCATTTGGTCCATGAGTTCAGAACAGTTAAGGGACTAATGTTCAATCAATATTTAGGCAACTAATTACTGATACTTGATTACATTTAAGTTCTTTTTTTGCAAGTATATTTGTGAGTAAAAATTTGCATTCTTACTGATTCCTTTTGATTTCCACATTTGATTCACATTCTGGTTTTGCTCTATGGTAAAGTTTCCAGAGCAGGAATGAGAATAGCTAGGTAAGAAACGAGAATTTCAAAAGTATTTCTGAGTCAGCTTACAGTTTCTTTTTTGACACCCTTCACTAATTGTCTTCTACAGAGTTTATTTATTTGGTTTCAGTATTTCTGTTTTCTCCTCATGAACACTGTCAGTTATAAAGTAGTAAATGAAAATTTGCATTCTTTCCTAAATCTGAAGTTATCATAAGTAAACACTATTTTGCTACATGCTTTTGCTTTTTAATTTTTTTATTATATACATAATTGCTATAACCTTGATAAATAATTTTTCTTCAAATAAAAAAAATGCATCCTTATGCTAAAAACAACAGATATAGTTCTTCAATACCGTATTAACCTGGGTTTAGTGAATGTCCATGGTACATTTTTCTAAGTCTTGTTTCAAATTGTTGCCATTGATAAGTGGAGTGCATACTTATGTTGCATAGTATAATATTTTTACTCCTTTATGTCTCTTCATTCTCTTCAATTTTAAAAAGTTCACAGCATCCTTTTATTTCTGTATGTTATACATTTTTCACCAGATAGACAGAAAATGGAGGGGCAAACTGCTTAATATTTTTAGCTACTTAATTTGTTCCAGTGCTCACTGGATTTATTTATGTTTGTGATGTTTCTGGATTATAGATGGGTTATTATGTGAGCATTTTTTAAGAGAATCTCCATGTTTTAAACCTTTAAAAATCCATTTAATATTTTCAAGTTCAATTTTTAAGTCAACTCACCATTTGTTAAAGCAGTTCAATTTAAAATAGGTTCAAAATTCAAACCTCTGCACATTGGTTCCACTTCAGTGTGCCGAAGAGACCTAATCCTCGCAAAAATGCTATTTGATCCCAGGAAGAAAGAAAGATAATGGATTGACCCTCTACATGAAACCATAAAAGAGAATTCTGGGTTTCTGCCATTCAAATGAATAGAAGCCGGCAGCAATTCTAACACCTTTCCAGTTTCAATTTTATTGCATCTGCAGGCATCATGCTGGAATGGTAAACATTTTAATGGTCAGACTCCGTCCACTTATACCATTACTATTTCCCTATTATCTCCTATTTTTTGTGTGAAACGGAAAGGAAAAGGTGTCAGATTGTTGCAAATGAAATGAATGGAGATGCCATTTGCATTCATTTCAGTTGAAGCAAATCCCCTTCTTTCTCATTTCTTTGTTGTCCTTCAGAGAGATCTCTTACAGCTTCTGAAAATCCGTGAGCCAGGCGCTATATTTAGATAATGCTGCTGAAACTCCATGCATCAGTCTGTCACCGATGTGATAATGCCAGACCTGTCTCTATAAAGAGTCCATCATTTCTTTTTAAATCTAATTGATTCAGATTAATAGAAAGATTTCAGCTACACATGCTCTGAAAAGCTTATTTTTTTTTAAATAAGGATGACTCTCTAAAGAATCCATAGCACAGAAAACCCATATAAAAGCTGATCAGCTTATATACTTGTACCTTTTTCTTTAAAATAAGCTTAGCTGAGGCACTGTCCTGTGTTGTCCTTATTAAAGATGAAGTTGCATATTTCCATTTCTTTGGCTAAGTTGTGAGTGTCAAGTCATATTTAATTGTTAAGCATGCAGTGCATTGCATTCTGAATGCACTCTTCGAGGCTGCATTGGTTTTGAAACGTTCCGCTTACTGGGCTGTGTGTCTCCCATACTAGAACTTTACTCTATTTTTGCTCCCATGTGCCTCTGAAGTTTGGGCAAGTGAGCAGTTTCTTTAAAACCAGAGTTCTCTGTTAAGAAAACAAGAGTGTTTGGAGTAAATTGTCACACCTGAAGATTTCTTGTGCAGAGATACCTCCTTGGCTGCCATGAGAGGAGACCCCAGATATGTCTGATCCTCAGGCCTACAGGTGAAGGAGAAATAACCAAGGGATTGCTGAGGTGAGGAAATTACAGCATTGACTGCATGGTCTCAAGAACCAGTCAGCTAAACTGAATTAGGTTTTGCATTTAGAGTCAGCACTTTAAGCTGAGACGGTTATTGGGGAAAAGAAGTATGTTTTTCAACCCAGTACTGTTTCTTGCCCCAAATGGGTAGCACCTGAAATGACAGAGGATATAAAAGGAACGTGTGTGATTAAGTGGGGATGTGTAGTGTGTAGTCCTGGTTCCATAACCATGCCTACAGGCCTGCTCTGCAACTCTGATTCACTGCAAAGAAAGAAACGATGCTGCTAGTTGTAACACGCAAAGAATAACGGAGGATGAACTCTGCTGTGTTTGCTTTCTTCCTATGGTCCTGTGGTGATGGGGAGACTTAACAGTATTTTCTTCTGTACCACACATGAGAACACAAAAAAATACTAATCAGAAAAAGTTCAGTAGAACCATAAAGTTAATTAAATTCTGGTAAAGAAAGCAGTCCCAGAAGATGACATCCAAAACTGCCACAGACCAGTAGTTCGTACATTTCCATGTTAATGTGTTTTGACAAATAAAAGCTTTTCTAATTTTCAGACAGACAGAGTTTAAAAATATTTTGAGACAGCTTTATGAAACAGTAGCATGTGCCCCTCTTCAAATCAAACTGTGGCTCCATCTGTGATTTCAGAAGGGCTACCACAACCGCTGTGGACCTGAGGGGCTGAGACAGTCTTCTCTGATTTCACAGAGAGACCGACAATCTCAGAGAGCAAGGATTTAGCCAGAAAAAGAGATAACTTACAGAGAGGAATCTGAGAAATTTTTCAAAACATTCTAGCTGATGCTCTTAGTTCATATGATTTCATTTCAGGTAGCCCTGCAAGGAGCAGGGGGTTGGACTCAGTGTTCTCTATGGGTTCCTTGAAACTTGAGATATTCCATGGTTCTGTGAGCCTGTTCTCTTCCTTGCCCAAGTCTCCTGGACTGGCTCTGTATTGGACATCCCCTGGCTCGCCCTGCATCCCAGTCTAAGCTCCCGTGCATGTACATGGGCACCACAGGAAGGAGGGATGGTACCTGGGCCTGTACCTGTATGGAAACAATGTGTGCTGGGGAGGCATGAGGGCCTAAGAGCCGGAGAAGGCTATAGGTGCAACTACTCCAGCATGAATTTTAACAGTGTATGTAATGCCCTGACTCAGGATAAAATCAAAATACTCTTATGATATGCTTTGATACACAAACAGAGACAGATAATGTAGCTATGTGTTCGTAATTACATGTACAGCCTGTCTTTTCTACACAAAACTCAGAATATAACATGTTTTGTGGTATTCTAGAGGCATACATTTTGTACCTTGACAAAATTCCTGAATGTGTGATAGAAATGAAGGCACAGATCCATGTAAAGGCTTTTTACAAACCAGGTTCCAGCCCAGTGATAAGTTCTCCACATTTCCTTGTGGTATATATATTAAGCTTTCTGCAAAAGAGAAGCTTTAGTGAAAAAATCTCATATCAGCCTAAGAAACAGCCTTTATTGTTTCACAAGCATGGAAAAGTCCCAATTCACAGCAAATTTCGTACCATTTGGAAACTAACCATAGTTTCAAGCCAGACTATTCTGTCTGAAATCCTCCAAGGCTGTTATGGTTCTGATATGAATTTGGATTCAAATGTTGTGGCTGGCTCATATGAAATTAAATACAAATATGGATCCAAGGACTCCTAGCTCTGCCAAAGTATCCAGATTTGGTTTGAAATAACTAGTTCAATCTTTATTCTTAACTTGACCTTTTTTCTTAACCAAAACTGTCTTTCTCACATATGGTAAGATTAAAAGAGTGTGGTATAAAAGAATTTTCCAACCACACTCCATAAAATGTCCTATGAGCTTGTGTTTGCCATTTTTAGATTATATGAACAATTTCTTGCAATTTCATGCAGTTAGAAGCCACACTTTTAATCAATCAACTCGCAGAAGAATAACGATTTTTATGTCACTATACACTCACTTTGTTTACTAAAGGTGGTTTTTTATTAACTTAAGTATGCGATTATTACTCACAAAGTAAAATATGTAGGGTTTCTCCTCTTCAGCCTTTACAGGAGGAGAATCCAAAAGAGCATACTGGGAGTGGTGGTGGTGGTATAGGAAAAAGCCTGAATAACTTAAAAATTGTTCCTTCAAAGAAGTTAATGTGTATGCACCATTTGGATGGTGAAAACATTTTTTCTCCTTGTTCCCTAGTGATTGCAGAGGATTTGCTATCTAGCCAAATCACATACTCAGGTTCTGATAAATTAGATCACATTAAATCTCCACCCGATTTCTCTGATGTTTATGGAAATTTTTCTATGTTCCTTTTCCTATTGTTTCCCAAGCTTTTTCTGCCCTTTCTTCTGTGAGAAGTTGTCACTATCCATGTTAGATTGGTTGACTATCTGCTGTGGAATCCTCCTGCTGGCTCATGGCTAAACATCCTTGTGCTGAAGGTTTATAAATAATTTTCATCCCATCTACAGTACCCCCCTAATTTTCATTTTTGTTTGACTTTTGATGAGCCAAGGTGGTATAGTTGTGCTGATTACAAGGTAGGGAAATTACTGTCACGAGATGTGGTACAGGTATTAATGTCAGCAAAGGAGCAGAAAAATTCAGTTTTATGTTCATCATAGGTTTCCAAATACAACTCTTTGAATGCAATGTCTGTCTCCAGAAGTAATTCGTGTCTTTGCAGTCATGCAAAAAAAAAGTCATGAAGGAGCACTTTGGAAACATCAACAAAGCCTCCCCATTATCTTCCTTCGTCCTTCTTAAATCCATAGGTAGGAAATGAATACTGTCTTTTCAGACTGTTGTCCTAATAATTTTTTGTTATTTCATTATACTTCATCTGCATCTATGTCTTTTATTTTACTTAAATTGTAAAGCTTTTACTGTTAAAGTCGCTTTCATATTTCCTGCTTTTCAGAGCATAAGTGGTGTCTAAGCCTCCAGTACACTGTCATGATAACAGTAATTAAACAGCAGCAGCAGCACTGAATTGCCTAATACAGAAAAGGATTTGTGTATTGACTATTGAATGGGAAGGTCAGAACATAGAGTTCCTGTCGCATAATGCTCCTGACAGAAGCTCAACATCCAGCATGAGTTTTGTTTTGGTTTTACAAGGTGCAAGGGATGCAACTTTTTATTGGTTTCTTTCTATGTTGCTTTAGAGGCTGTGTCGGGAGTGAAGATGGAGGCTGCAGAAGGAGCAAGAACAGCTGTGAGGGAGCAAGAACAGCACTGTTAGCTTCAGAAGTAGCGCAGGGACATCTTTCCTGGGCATCTAGAGGCTATTGTGTGCATATTGTTGCAATCTGTAAAGTTAAAGTTGCAACTGTTAAAAGTTGCTTCGGGAAGAACAAATTAAAAGGAAAGAATCAGCAGGGATTGTTTTTAAACCCTCTATTTTCTTATTCAGGAGTTCAGAATTTTCCCTTTTACAGAGTTTCTTATTGTAGCCCATTAATTTGTAATTTAAACTATCAGCAAAAATGTAACAGAAGTTGCTTTCTCCTATACACATAATGCATACACAGCCTTCCCTAGGAAACAAGGACTGCAGGGGTTGTGTACAATTTTTGCTCTGTTTGTTGCATAATGCAGAAAATCCTGGTAATCTAAAACCTAAGCACTTTTGTGAACCACCCTTCCTGGAGAGAAACACTTTATGTGTTTCAATAATAGGCAGAAAATAAGTTTATAAAGTAACCGAAGGTACAACCACAATTTCAGAGCAAATCCCGACAAAGGTCCTGAATAGAGCATTCTGTGTTCTCCAGCAAGTGCCATTTTCCTTACTGTCTTGTTTGCACTTACAGTTGCTTTCCATGTATATGACAATAGGGCCTGCAATTGAAAGCAGACGGCAAGACAGGCATGACCAATAACTCTTCACTGCTTTACTGATTCTTTAATAAAGTTGGGAAAATCAATTCAATTTCTAGCTTTTCTCAAAGAAGTGTTGCCCAACAAGATAGAGAATGATGAATGCTGATCTCTTAAAACCACTAAAGTATAAAGCGTTACAAAAGGTTTTTTTAATACAACAGTGTGATAAAGCAGGCTTCTGTTGATGAATCACAGTGATGTGGCTGTCCTAATGCTTATCTAGAACTGTGAAAAATGAAGTCATTAGTAAAAATAAAATGCAAATATTACTGAATGCTGGAACATTTTTCTTCCCATGTTTCAGGTTGGATTTTCAACTCCCTGTGTGACATTTACATGCACCGAGGTGAAAATAAGATGCATAAACTTAGTTTCTCCCTGTACCTCAGTAAAAATTAGTGAACCAAGAGAGCTGAAATGCCACCTGCTATTAAACCAAAGCTACGTGACAGGATAAAAGAGAAGCCAGGACAGATGAGTATCATATACAAAGCATGAAAAGAACATTGTAGTTACAATCCACAGACCACTTTCTGCCTTTGAACACCTAAGGATGAAACAAGGAAATAAAAAGGGAGAAAACTTGCTGCCCCATTGTCAGCCAAAGACTAATATCATAGTATCTCACAAATGCTGAAGTTAGGATATTAAGATGCAGAATACTAATTTGATGTGTTATGCCCTGGTCACAAGGCTGTATTCAAATCCTACTGACAGCCTCAATCTGTCCCTGACACTGTCTGGTTATTTCAGGATTATTCTTGGGATGCAGCTTCTGTTCTGGCTTTACAGGAAGCAAACTGTTCCTCTCCCCTGGTAGAAGAGGATGGGGAAAAAGATCTGTGGACTCACTCTATGGAGTTTTACTCCTCTTCATTCCTCTGAAGGAGGTTCCCTCCTCAAATGAATCATTTTGCTGTTAACTGTCCTCTGAGCAGGAGCTATAGACGGGGCAGTTGGTCATTGCCTGGAGATATGTGTACCTACAATTGATCAATATAGTCCTCTCTTAAGAATATGTCTAGGTTGTTTTTTCTTTTAGCATTGGTTTGGTTAGAGCTTAATGTAGTCTGATCTCATCTCAGACCGTAGAAATGCATTTATGCCTCCAACTTGCATGAAGCCTTCAGGCGTTACAAGCTTCTGGACAGAGCAAAACCCTGAAGGGTATTTGTCATCAGTGCAGATATTATGGGAGTAGCACATTTGTCTTTTGCTTTCCATGCCACCTTCTTGTATGATATCATATTTTAAGATGGAGTTTTGATCTTTCATCCACAAGCTATCTTTTGGTATTTTGGGTTACCAAAAAGTGGCTTATTAAAAGCTTAAAGAGAATGGTCTACAACTTCCTTGCTAAGCCACCACTTTCTTTTGAAGGTTTATTTCATCTGTTTAAGTCTTGATAATGGCCTGGGTATGTACAGAAGGTGTATGTCTTTGATGTGATGCAGCTAAATAACAAGCTGAACACTAGGGTGGGAAGGTATACTAAAAATAGATCCAAATAAATGAGTCCAAAGCAGACAACCAAAAGAACACGCTTCACGGCACATGTTTCTTTGTTCTGAAACAGGAGAAAATAAAAAGTAGGATAGATGGAAATCACATTAATATACATTGCAGGGAGAGATGCTCAGGTAACAATATTTGTAATTATGATATCCATAAACACAAGTCTGCACATCTACAAAATAGAAAATAATGCGTAAGACTCTTCTTTTTTTGTGAGTTTTTTGTCTTAGTGGGGGAAAAATATGTGCTAGGCATTCAGAGACATTAAGATTTTGGTTTTCTTCATTGCAGGTTAATTTAGATATGTCTCTTAGTCGTACAATTCATACGGTTCCTATCAGAGTGTAGTGGTTCTGACCCATATCTTGGTTAGAGAGGCTCCAGAGCATTGTTTCCTAATATAGGACAGCATGAATGTGACTACCTATGTCACTTAGTATGTTCGTATAATGTAGTGGGATGAGTTTAGCACTGCCACTTTTGCAGGCACAAAGGTGCTGGTGGGTTCTTGAATACCCCTAATTATGCTGAAAACTAGGGTGGGAATTGTAAATGGATCACAGGATATATGCTTGCCTGGGTTTCATCCCAGCTGGCAACCAAGGCCCAGACAGCTCTTGCTCACTCCACCACCAGCAGCACCAGGGAGAGAGTCAGAAGGGTAAAAAGTAGAAAACTCATGGGTTGAGATAAAGACAGTTTAATAGGGAAAGCAAAAGACACTCACACAAGCGAAGAAAACCAAGAAATTAATTCAGCGCTTCCCATGGGCAGGCAGGTGTTCAGCCATCTCCAGGAGAGCAGGGCCCCATCACAGGTAACAATGACGTGGGAAGACAAACACCATCACTCCAAATGTTCCCCCCATCCTCTTTCTTCCCCCTGCTTTATTCACTGATATATAATGACATCACATGGTCTGGAATATCCCTTTGGTCAGGTGAGGTCACCTGCCCGGGCTGTGTCTCTTCCCATCCTCCCAGGCACCCCCAACTTCCTCACCAGCGTGGCCGGTCCGAAAAGCAGAAGAGGCCTTGGCTCTGTTTAAGCCCTGCTCAGCAATAACAAAAACATCTCTGTATTATCAACCCTGTGTGCGGCACAAATCCAAAACACAGACTTGGTCAAGCCACAGAGAAGAAAATCATCTCTACCCCAGCCAAAACCAGCAGAACAGTTCAAACTGAAAGAGACCTCAGGAGGTTTCTTGTACTTCCCCAGAGCACAATCAACTATGAAATCAGGCTGGGTTGCTCAGGAGTTTAACCAGCGAGATCTTGAAAGCTCTGAGGGTGGAGACAACCTCTCTGGACAACAAGGTAAGATTATACTGGAAGGAACATTTGTTTTCCAAATTTGATCCACCAGAGCAATCTTACATTAAACATTTATTTTATCTTTTTTGTTTTACGGAACTTCTGTTTCTGAAAAGTGACAGCTGTTCTCCTTTTTATAAACAAGCAGATTACGTAAGCATTCCTCAGCACTTCTTAGCTAAAACAGATTGATATGAAAAAACTGCTGAGAACAAGAAATTGGAATGGTTGCATTAGAATTGGGTGTAGTGTCTTTCCCCCTCTGTGGACTGGAACATCGTCTTTCTGTCCTTGGATGTTATTATGAGACCAGTCTGGAGTCTATTGAAATTGAGGGGACTTGGCCCTGAGTGAAAATATTCCAAAAAGATAATTCTATTTGATTTGCTAGTCTAACCTTCACATAATATGAGTGAATAGAAGAATACAATCTTTAAATTTTTTTTTTAGAGACAATGAATTTCAAATCAAATATTATCTGACTACAGGGAAACAAGAAGCCTCTTCACCATTCATAATGTGTGTCTGAAAGATCATCAATACAATATTATTTGTCCTGTTAATAATGGTTATTAGCTTATTCAATAATTAAATTGATATTTAATCAAACATTGTAAGCTGTATTCCTCTGCAAAATGTAAAAATAGAGAAATTTAGGGAAAGTTTAGGGAAATTTAAGTTTAGGGAAAGATCAGAAAAGGAACAAGATTTTCTTTGTAAAATCTGTTAAGCATCAGTGGCTCTAAGACAAAATGCTTGCAGTAACCAGTGATTAGACAGTATTAGTTGAAATGTTACTTTCGTAAGAGCTTCAGTAAAAATATAATTTAATATAAGTAGAAATATTTCATCAGTTAAAAATATTGCATGCAATTACTTTTATTTATTTCTTGGAGAAAAAAAAAAGTGGTATTCTTCTTCTTTGGTTAATCAATTGTTCTTGCATTTCTGTGAGATTTGGGGTGTTATTCCCCCAACCACCTATCTAGAATATGCATACATTTTATCAGAGTAAGAAAATATTTTGCAGCTTAGATGATCCATGAAACAAACAGTGCAGAGCTGGAATGGTACAAGTTTGTCATCCAAAAATCAAATTTGCGATAGAAAGCTTCACATATACATCATTTCCTTCACTGAACTCAAACCCCATTTGATGAGACTGACTTACAGTCCACATCAATGGCTTTTCTTGAATTGTATTGTCTTTCCAAAGCCATGAGATTGATTAATAATACACTTACAGTACTCTGGTCATCAGAGCATAAATGAGAAAACAAAAATATTATCAAGCATAGTAGAATCTGTAAAGTTTTATCTATAATGTACATATAAGCAAAGACAAAGGGTAAATGAGGTTCTGGAGTTACAAACTTTGACTTTTGACTTCTGGCAACAAATGAGAAATCCCAAAGTTTAACCATTAATACAAAGTGTTTGCGTGCTTGATGAATACATTAAATGAATTGTAACAAAATTGTTTTCTTTTCCTCATACCATTTGTTCAACTGAAGGTTTTTTTATGCAGAAAGGGGAAGTGATTTTAATATAGGGATAGTGCCAATTGCAAGCTTTTTGGTAGAGAATTTTTTCTGTGCTTAATATGCATTGTTCTTACATTATTCAGTTTATGTGGGGCACAAAGCACAGACTGATCAGTACAAAGATCTTGTTTCTGCTTGCATGGAGAGGAGATATGGGTGGAGAGAAAATATAATCACTGGGAAATGTCCCATGTCTATATAACACATCTTGTTAACACCAGGGAGTCACAGTAGTTGAAGTAATTAGATAAGGATTTGTTCCTTTCACCTAAAGGAGAAGCCATGTGGTGGCGAAATATAAAAGAAGATTGCTAGACCACATGTATTGCAGTTCTCTGTTTCCACTGAGTTGTTTTCTTCTGTAAAATGCTTACTCTGGAATATCAACACCTATAACAAGGACCATTTAGACATTGTTAGTTCAAAATAATGGGTGTGCTTTTGAATTTAAGCCCACATCATCACTGGCAAGTAGGTAAACTGCTTCAAAATGGACTTCAGTAAGAAAATATGCAGATATATGCCACTTCCTCTAGGCAGATTCTGCCAGTTTTCAAAGCAAAAATTAAAATTCATAATTTCCCAATAGACTGAAGATTGATTTGCAACAAGATATATTTTGCAGCAAATATGTTTTTATGAGTTCACGAAAAGTCCATGTAAATCAAAGCAATCATTTTAAAAATAAGTCAATTATGAATCAAAAAGGATTTCTTACAACACAAACTGTTACACTGAAATGAACAGAAATTAAAAGAAAAAACGACAGGAAAGGGATATATATGGGAGATATATAGATAGATAGATAGATATAGATACAAATATAGATACAGATGTATAGAGATATAGTTATATAGATATATAGATATATATGTCAGTGTAACAATCCGGTTATTAGAATTGTTAGAGAGATGACTCTGATCGAATTAAGGTGCAAATCAGACAATACGCTAAAGTCATTAGTATGGATTTTATTTAACAGTAAATATGAGGAAATGAGAGAGAGAAAGAGAGATAAAGAGAGTGACAGAGAAAGATTAAGTAGAAAATACAACTACTCCATGGATGCTGACGGCATCCTGTTGATCCTCTGCTTCCAGTATTCTTGGTGGTGAGGATACTGGAAAACATGGAATCCAAAGGATTAACATACATTTTGGTCGGCAGGGAAGGCCCAGGTGCCTGCCCC
>VXBT01001517.1:168-10398 GCA_013400235.1 Oriolus oriolus | reverse complement strand
CATTTTGGGGTCATTGGGGGGCTCATGGTGCTCATTTGGGGGTCATTGAGGGGTCACAGTGGTAATTTTGGGGTCATTGAGGGGTCGTGGTGGTCATTTTGGGGTCACTGGGGTCCCCCGGGGGTTCCAGGTTCGCGATGGGCATCGAGTTCCGCGAGGGCTCCCTGGTCATCAACAGCAAAAACCAGCAGCGCCTCAAGAAGGGTGAGAGGCACAAAATCCCCCTTTTCCACCCCAAAATCTGGCTTTTTCACCCCAGAATCACCGTTTTCCCTCTAAAATCGTGATTTTCTCTCCTAAAATCAGTATTTTCATCTCAAAATCAGTGTTTTGACTGTGAATTGTTCTTTTCCCTAAAATATCACGTTTTCCCTCAGAATTGTTTTTTTCTAAAACATTAGTTAGCTCCATCAAAATCGTAATGTTTCCTTCAATAATCGTCGTCTTGCCACCTAAAGTCATTATTTTTCTCCCAAAATCCATAGCTTTCCCACAAAACTACAATTTCCCTCTCAAATTTCCCTTTTTTGTCCTAAAATTCCTCTTTTGCTCCCTCAAACCCCTTTCCCGCCAGAATTTCCCCTCACGAATCCTTCCCCTCTCCCACTCCCCGAACCACCCCCAAACCCCTTTTCTCCTGGGAATTTTTTTTTTTTAAAGTTTTTTACCCAAATTCGTGTTTTTCTCCTCGATCCAGGGATGGTTTTCAGCATCAACGTGGGGCTCTCGGAGCTGTCCAACAAGGAGGGGAAGCGGCCGGAGGAGCGGACGTACGCGCTCTTCATCGGCGACACCGTCATGGTGGACGAGGTGGGCGGGGCCATAGCCAGCCAGCCAATCACAGGGGTCCTTGCTCTGCTGCCGACCAATCAGAGAGCCCTGATCCAATACCGACGAGTCGTGGCCTTTCTTCTTTGCCCGTTGGCCAATGGCGTCTGTTGATTCCCTCAGCCAATCATGTCCTCACTCCCCTTGGCCAATCGTGGCCTCCCTTCACATCCCCTCAGCCAATCACGTTCTCCCTTCCCATCCCCTCAACCAATCGTGTCTCTCCCTGGCCCCTTACTGCCCCCTACAGGACGGCCCCGCCGCGGTCCTCACGTCCGTCAAGAAAAAGGTGAAAAATGTCGGAATTTTCCTCAAGGTGAGCCCGGGATTTGGGCGCAAATCGGGGTTTTTCGGGAAAAAACTTCAGAGGTGACTGGAAAAACCCGATTTGGGTGGGATTTTCTGTAAAATTTGGTGGGTTTTGTTTCATTTTGGATGTTTTTTTGGGGGGGGTTTTGAGGGGGGTTTCCCGCTCTGAAGGGGGAGCTGCTCAGAGTGGAATTTGGGGCTTTTTCACTGGATTCTCTGGGAGTTTTGGGGGCATTTTGGGGTGGAATTTTTGCCTGAATTCCGCGCTTTTCACCCCAGAATGAAGATGAGGACGAGGAGGAGCCGGACAAGGACGCGGCCGAGGACCTCTTGGGCCGCAGCTCCCGCGCCGCCCTCCTGACCGAGCGCACGCGGGTGGGTGCCCTCCCCCTGACCGCGCCCTGGCCACTCCCCGGCCACGCTCTGGCCAAGCCCTGACCCCTCGGTGCCCCCCAGAACGAGCTGACGGCCGAGGAGAAGCGCCGGGCGCACCAGAAGGAATTGGCCACACAGCTGAACGAGGACGCGCGGCGGCGCCTGACGGAGCAGCGCGGGGAGCAGCAGACCCAAAAGTACCGGGATTCGCCCCAATTCCCATCCCGCGTTCCCCATTCCCAGCGCCGTTCCTGCGTCCCACCGCGATTTCTGCTCCGTTGTCCCAAATTGTGCTGATCTGCCTCAGTTTGGGCCCTAGTTCCTGATCTCTGCCCCAAATCCTGCCCCAATTCCCACCGCAAATCCCCCTAAATCCCACCACCCACTCCATTTTTCCCCAAAATCCCAATTTTTCACCCCGTTTCTGAGTGCAGAATCCAAACGTGCCCTAAAAGAGCGTAGCCAAGGAGCCGCCCGCCCTAAATCCCTGCTGACTTCCCCCCCAAACTCCCCAAAACACCCCAAAATCCTGCTTTTTTCCCAAAATCCCGGTTTCTCACCCCGTTCCAGGGCGCGGAAGTCAAACGTGTCCTACAAAAGCGCGGCGCTGCTGCCCAAGGAGCCGCACGTGCGGGAGATGAAGATTTACATCGACAAGAAGTACGAGAGCGTCATCATGCCGATCTTCGGCATCGCCACGCCCTTCCACATCGCCACCATCAAGGTGGGATGAGCCCCAGAATCCAGGGAATTTGCCCCAAAAACAATGGGAAAAACCCCCGGGGTCGGAGCGGTTTAAAACGGGGCGGAACCGGCTCGAGAAATGACAAAATCGCGGTGAAAACGGCAAAATCACGAGGGAAATCCCCAAAATCGACCCCGAAAGTGGCAAAGTCGCCCGAGAAAACCCCAAAATCAACCCAAAACCCCCAAAATTGACCCTGAAAGTGGAAAAATCATTCATATTAGGTGGTTTTGGGGTCCCACGTTGAATTTCAAGGAGGTTTTGGGGTCCCACCACCCCATTCCAGGTCACTTTGGGGTCCCACCACCCCTTTCCAGGTCATTTTGGGGTCCCACCACCCCATTCCGAGGCCGTTTTGCTCTCCCACCCCCCCCATTTTTTACTTTTTCTCGCACCGCCCCAAATTCCCGGCTTTTCCCCCCAAATCCCCGCCTCCTAACCCTGACCCTTCCGGAACTTTCTCCCCCCCCAGAACATCAGCATGTCGGTGGAGGGCGACTACACCTACCTGCGCATCAACTTCTTCTGCCCGGGCAGCGCCCTGGGCCGCAACGAGGGCAACATCTTCCCCAACCCCGAGGCCACCTTCGTCAAGGAGATGTGGGTGACCGCTCCCCGCCCCTCTGCGTGGTCACTCTCTGCTGACCGCGAGGTCACGGCGGTCACTCTGTCTGCAGAACGTACCGGGCGTCCAACCTGAAGCCGCCGGGCGAGTCGACGGTGCCGGCGTCCAACCTGCAGAACGCGTTCCGCATCATCAAGGAGGTGCAGAAGCGCTACAAGACCCGCGAGGCCGAGGAGAAGGAGAAGGAGGTGGGCAGCGGTCAGCTGGTGGTCAGCGAGGGGTCACAGAGTGGTCAGTGGGCGGGCGTTGAGTGGTTGTTGGGTGGTCACTACGTTGAGTGGTTGTTGGGTGGTCACTGAGTGGACGTTGAGTGGTTGTTGAGTGGTCACTGAGTGGACGTTGAGTGGTTGTTGGGTGGTCACTGAGTGGACGTTGAGTGGTTGTTGGGTGGTCACTGAGCGGTCGTTGGGTGGGCAACGGGTGTGCGTTGAGTGGTCAATGAATGGTCATAGAGGGGTCATTGGGTGGGAGTAGGGTGGGCATGGGGTGGTCTTACGAGTGGTCAGCGAGGGGCTGTTGAATGGTCATTGAGCAGCCATTGAAGGGTCATAGAGGAGTCATTGAGTGGGCATTGAGCGGTCAGTGAATTGGCATTGGGGGGTCAGCGAGCGGTCATTGAGTAGCCATTGAATGGTCACTGGTCATTGAATGGCCATTGAGTGGCCATTGGGTGGTCATTGGTCATTAAACGCTCATTGAGCGACTGCTGACTGATCGTTGGCCACTGAGTGGCCACCGAGTGGTCACTGGTCACCGAGCGCTCACCGCTGGTCACCGCGTCCGCAGGGCATCGTCAAGCAGGACTCGCTGGTCATCAACCTGAACCGCAGCAACCCCAAGCTGAAGGACCTCTACATCCGGCCCAACATCGCCCAGAAGCGCATGCAGGGCGCGCTCGAGGCCCACGTCAACGGTGACCCAGAACGCGGGGATTCGGGGCACTTTGGGGTGGTTTGGGGCGATTTGGGATGGAGGTTTGGGGAGCGGCGGAGGTTTTAGGGGGTTTCCTGGAGGTTTTGTGGGGTTTCTTCGAAGTTTCTTAGGGTTCCTCAAGGTTTTTTTGGGGTTCCTCAAGGTTTTTTTGGGGTTCCTCAAGGTTTTCTTGCGGGTTTTTTTTGGGGGGTTCTTGGAGGTTTTTTTGGGGTTTCTTGAGGTCCTTTTGGGGCTCCTCAAGGTTCTTCTGTTGTTTTTTGAGGAGTTTTTGAGGTTTCTCGATGGTTTTTAAGGGTTATTGAGAGGGATTTTTGGTGCTTGGAAGTGTTTTGGAGTTTCTAGAGGTTTTTCATGGGGGTTTTTGGGTTTCCGTGGATTTTGGGATGATTTTCGTGGATTTTGGGGATTTTTCCTACCCCAAGGTTTCCGTTTCACGTCGGTGCGGGGGGACAAGGTGGACATCCTGTACAACAACATCAAGCACGCCGTGTTCCAGCCCTGCGACGGCGAGATGATCATCGTGCTGCACTTCCACCTCAAGGTGCGCCCAACCCCGGCATTTTGCGGGGAAAAACGTGGATTTTGGGCAAAACGTGGGATTTTGGGTGAAATCCCCAGGATTTTGGATCGAAATCTTGGGGTTTTGGGGTTTTGGGTTTGGGTTTTAGGGCAGTTCCTGGGTTGGGTTAAACCCAATGATTTGAGGTCAAAAATCTGCAATTTTGGGTTGAAATTCTGGGATTTTGGGGCGAACTCCACAGTTTTGGGTCTAAAACCCGCAAGTTCCATGATTTTGGGTTGAAATCCCTCTGTTTTGCGGGAAACTTGGTGGTTTTAAGTTAAAAATTCATGGTTTTGGGATGAAAATCTGGCAATTTTGGGTCAAAAGCTGGAATTTCGAGTTAAAATCCGGCGATTTTGGCTCAAAACCTTGAATTTGGTGCTAAAACCCGGGGATTTCGAGCTGGAATTCCTGGATTTCGCCCTGAACCCCTGGATTTTTCCCGAATCCCCGTTTTTTCCGCCCAGAACGCCATCATGTTCGGGAAGAAGCGGCACACGGACGTGCAGTTCTACACCGAAGTGGGGGAAATCACCACGGATTTGGGCAAACACCAGCACATGCACGACCGCGACGACCTCTACGCCGAGCAGGTGGGGATTTGGGGCTGATTCCGGGAATTTCGGGACATCTCAGAACGTCTTTTGGGTCGTTCTCAGCACCTTTGGGGTCATTCCTGGTGGCTTTTTGAGGGGTTTTTTGATTTTTTTTTAGTTTTTCAGCATTTTATCAGTGATTTTCCAAGGATTTTTTAGATCATTTCCACGTTTTTGGGTCGTTTCCATGGATTTTTAATGTCGTTTCCATGTTTTTGGGTCATTTCCATGGGGTTTTTTGCCATTTCCCCGGGTTTTGGCCACTCCCTGCATCCTGGCCACCATTCCCATGGATTTTTGGGGCGTTTTCCCGGGGTTTTGGGGTCCCAGATGGAGCGGGAGATGCGGCACAAGCTGAAGACGGCCTTCAAGAACTTCATCGAGAAGGTCGAGGCCCTGACCAAGGAGGAGCTGGAGTTCGAGGTGCCCTTCCGGGAGCTGGGGTGAGTCTGGGGGAAAAAACGGGGAAAACGGGAAAAAACAGGAATTTTGGGGCATTTGGAGGGGTTTCAGGGTGTTTGGGGTTGGAAAAAAGGGGAATTTGAGGGGATTTGGGGTCATTTCCGTGAGGTTTGGGGGCTCCCTGGGAATTTTGGGATCTTTTCACAGATTTTTGGGTCTTTTCCCCACTTTTGTGGGCTTTTTTCCTCATTTTTTTTGACTCTCTCCTCACTTTTGGGATCATTTCCCCATTCCTGGTGTCTCCTTGGGGTGTTTTTGGGGGAATTTTGGGTCAGTTTTCCCAATTTTTTGGGTATTTTCCCCATTCCTGCTGTCTTCTCGGTGCGTTTTTTGCGGGAATTTCGTGCCAGTTTCCCCATTTTTGAGTCCTTCCCCCATTCCTGGGTATCTCCTCTGGGAGCTCCCAGAGATTTTGGGGCGAATTCCGGGCGTTTCGGGGTCGTTCCAGGTTCAACGGCGCCCCCTACCGCAGCACCTGCCTCCTGCAGCCCACGAGCAGCGCCCTGGTGAACTGCACCGAGTGGGTGAGTGGGGACACGGCTGGGGACACGGGCGTGGCCCAGGGGTGCCCAGGTGTGACCCCAGGTGTGTCCCAGGTGTGTCCAGGTGTGACCCCAGGTGCCCCAAGGTGACCCTGGGCGTGTCCCAGGTGTGTCCCAGGTTCCACCAGGTGTGTTCCAGCTGCCCCCAGGTGACCCCAGGTGTGTCCCAGGTNGGTGACCCCAGGTGTGTCCCAGGTGTGTCCCAGGTTCCCCCGGGTGTGTTCCAGCTGCCCCCAGGTGTATCCAAGTTCCCCCAGGTGACCCCAGGTGACCCCAGGTGTGTCCCAGGTGTGTCCAGCTGCCCCTGGGTGTGTTCCAGCTGCCCCCAGGTGTATCCAAGTTCCCCCAGGTGCCCACAGCTGTCCCCAGGTGACCCCAGGTGACCCCGGGCGTGTCCCAGGTGTGTCCCAGGTTTCCCCAGGTGTGTTCCTGCTGCCCCCAGGTGTATCCAACTTCCCCCAGGTGCCCCCAGGTGACCCCGGGCATGTTTTGCAGCCACCGTTTGTGGTCACTCTGGACGAGGTGGAGCTGATCCACTTCGAGCGTGTCCAGTTCCACCTCAAGAACTTCGACCTGGTCATCGTCTACAAGGACTACGCGCGCAAGGTGACCATGATCAACGCCATCCCCGTGGCCTCGCTCGACCCCATCAAGGAGTGGCTCAAGTGAGCGGGTTCAGGGCTTTGTTGGGAATTTACGGGATTTTGGGGGATTTTTTCAAAAAATTTATTTTAGGTTTTTTGGGGTTGTTTTCAAAATTTTTTTTCCTTTTAAAGATTTTTTTTTAAAGAAGATTTTCTGGGATTTTTTTATAGGGTTTTTTGGGATTTTATCTAAGTCTTTTGGGGTTCTCAGGTGGATTTTTTTTGGGGTTCCTGACAAGTTTTTTCAGGCGTTTTGATGCTTTTTTTTGTTTTCTGGCCAATTCTGACTTTTTGTTTTGTTCCTCTGCCTCACCTGTCCCTCACCTGTCCCCCCCTGTCCCCTCTGTTCCCCCAGCTCGTGTGACCTCAAGTACACCGAGGGAGTGCAGTCCCTGAACTGGACCAAGATCATGAAAACCATCGTGGACGACCCCGAGGGCTTCTTCGAGCAGGGCGGGTGGAGCTTCCTGGAGCCCGAGGGCGAGGTGGGGACACCTGGGGACACCTGGGGACGGCCATGGGACACCTGGGGACAGCTGGGGACACCTGGGGACAGCTGGGGAGACACCTGGGGATGGCCATGGGACACCTGGGGACACACCTACTCACCTGTCCTCTCTGTCCCCTGTGTCCCCAGGGCTCGGAGGCAGAGCTGGGCGAGTCGGAGTCGGAGCTGGAGGACGAGACCTTCAACCCCTCGGAGGAGGACGAGGAGGAGGAGGAGGACAGCGACGAGGACTATTCCTCCGAGGCCGAGGAGTCGGGTGGGGACACCTGGGGACACCCCTGGGGACACCCCTGGGGACACCCCTGGCCGCGCCCCGCGCCCAAATCCCCGCTTTTCCCCCAAATTCCTGCATTTTACACTCAACTTTTACCCTTTTTTCCCGTTTTTTCACTGAAATTCACGATTTTTAAAAATATTTTGGGGTTTTCCCAAATATTTGGGCAATTCCCAAAATTCCTGCCGTGGTTTTGAGGCGTTTTCCCCCCAAAATTTTCGGTTTTCATTTAAAAATTCAGATTTTATGCGGAGGTTTCTCCAATTTTGGGGTTTTCAGGCAGTTTTGGGAGATTCCCCTCAGGATTTGGGGGTTTCTCAAAGATTTGGGAATTTCCTGATGAATAATGAGGGGTTTTCTTCAAATTTGGGGATTTTTGGGTGGAATTTGGGATTTTTTCTTCAATTTGGGATTTTTCCTGAATTTTTATTTTCACATTTGAATTTTGGGGGTTTTTCCCTGAATTTTTGTTTTTCTCCCCCAGTTTTTGAGTTTTCCTTCCAAATTTTTGGGGTTCTTTTCCTGAAATTCTGAATTTTTCCCTCCTTATTTTATTTTTCACTCTGAATTTTGGGGTTTTTTCCTTCCAATTTTTTTCCTTTTCTCTCCAATTTTTTCTTTATTCTGCCTTTAAATTTTTCCCCTTTTCCCTCCAAATCCTGACCCTTTTTTTGGGAGCTTTTCCCTCCAAATCCTCGTTTTCCTCTCCAAACTCCCCTTCTCCCCGCAAATTAATTTTTTTTTCCTTTCTCCCTTTAAACCATTTTTTGAATTCCTTTTTTAAATCCCGTTTTTTTCCCATTTTCCCCCTTTTTTCCCCCCATTCCCCAGAATACTCCAAGGACTCCCTGGGCAGCGAGGAGGAGAGCGGGAAGGACTGGGACGAGCTCGAGGAGGAGGCCCGCAAAGGTTCGGCCCCAAAAACCCTCCAAAAATGCCCAAAAAAACCCCAAAATCCCCAGATTTGCCCAAAATCCCCGTTTTTTCCCCCAGCCGACCGCGAGAGCCAGTACGAGGAGGAGGAGGAGCGCGGGCGTGGCCGGAAGCGGAAGGGCCCCCCCGGGCGGGGCCGCCACAACCCCCCCAAAAAGAAGAGGAAGTAGGGCGTGGCCGCCCCTCCCCCCCCCCAAATTCCCACCCTTTTTCCCCAAAAAAAAGAAATCGAGGAAAAACCCCCAAATTCCGGGAGTTTTTGGATCCCCACCCCCCTCACCCTGCGGTGCTGGGGGAGGGGTGCTCCCCCCCCAACCCGGCTCGGGAAGTTTGGGGTTTTCCTCAGTTTTCCTCAATTTTCCCCGAATTCCCGGAGTTTTCCCGAATTTTGGGGCAGTTTCCAGCGGGAATTCGGGGGGGTTTCCCCCAGTTTTTGGTGGTTTTTTGTTTTTCTTTTTTCCCTGGAAGTTGTTTCTTCCCCTTCGGAGTTTTGGGGTGATTCCCGTGGATTTTGGGGGCTGTTCCCCACCGAGTTCTCCGAAGTTTTTGGGGCAAAATTTCGGGATTTCAGGTGAAATCCTGGGGTTCCCTTGGCATTTTGGTCGATTTTGGTGGCGTTTTCCCGCGGATTTTTGAGGGCTTTTCCGGGGATTTGGGGGTTCCTCTCTGAGATTCGGGATCTCCCCTCAGATTTTGGGGGTTTTTTCCCGGAATTTGGGGTTTCCTGTCCGATTTTTGAGGTTTTTGGCTCCAATTTCAGCGTTTCCCTTAAAACTCAGGCTGGGAGAGGCCCAGGGAGGGTCTGGGGGACCCCAAATCCCAGCAGAGACCCAACGCCCCCCCTGGGACCCCAAATTTCCCCCCTTTTTCACCCCAAAATTCCCAGAAATGCCCTGAAATTCCCTTTTTTTTTTTAAATTTCTGTATTTATGGGGGGGTCCCCCGGTTTTTGGGGGGATTCTCCCTCTTTTTCGGGTTCCCCTCCCCCCCTCCCCCTTTTTTGGGGTCCCCCCTCTGGTTTGGGGCCTCCCCTCCCCCCCTACGCGGCTCTTTTTCCAAAAAGTTCAATAAAAATCTCGTTTTTTTAAGGTTTTCTAACTAAAACGGGAATTTCTGCGCCCCAGGATGGGGGGAAACGAGGAAAAATGGGGGGGGAAACGAGGAAAAATGGGGGGGGAAACGGGAAAAAGGGGGGGAAATGGGAAAAATGGGGGGAAACCGGTTCAGATTGGGGCAAAATGGGACGAAACCGGATTAAAACAGGGTTTAAAGGGTTTAAAACAAGGCAAAACCAGTTGGGGTGGGGGGTGAAAGCGGTATAAGGAGGGATAAACCAGTAGGAAGAGCGGAAACCAGTAAGAGCCCGGCGAAACCGGGGCCGAACGGGTTTAAATGGGCCCAGACCAGTTCAAAAAGGCCCCAAACCAGCGCGAACTGGGACGCGGCCCGGCCCCGCCCCCTCCGCGTGACTGACAGCGCCGCCATCCAATCGCCACGCGCTCCCGGAACCTTTCGTCCAATCAGCGTCCGCGCCGCGCTTCTTGCCCCTCCTGCTTCTTTAGGCCAATAGCGACGGGCGGCGCATGCTCACAATGCCCCGCGCGCCTCAGGGGCGGGTGCTCTTGGGTTTCTCGCTTCTGGTTGGTGTAACAGTAGAACTGGCAGCGAGCTAAACCAATCAGAACCGCTCACGCCGTGATTGACGCAAGCTTTGGACCACTGGCTGCCGCTTCTCCCCCGCCCGCGCAGCAGGGCCCTCCGCATTGCCATTGGTTGAGCGATTGATTGAAAGCCGAGTAAACCAATCGGAGTGCAGGGGCGGGCGCCGAGGGTGGGCCTGGCGCTGCTCGCGGCGCTGAGGGCGGCGCGGGCGCCATTTTGCGCTCAGGCCCCG
>VXBT01001514.1:62119-74109 GCA_013400235.1 Oriolus oriolus | reverse complement strand
TAATGTATTGCCTTTTTATACTTTCAGCAACAAGAAAGATTTATTCCCTGAAACAGAAAGCAGCCAACAACCTCTAAGTGATGTTCAGGTGTTAGAAAAACAAACTACTTGTTGGCAGAATTGCCTTATTAAGGTTTAGGGCTTGACAGGCTTGAGTGATCTCAGACCTAGGGGAGGTTAGCAAGGCTTGGGGAGAAGGATGTACCACTGATGGTAGACACGAAGAATGCAGAATTTACAGGCCACAAGGACATCTGGCAAGAATACCGAAGAAAAGGAAGAAACTTATAAAGGAACTCAGCGATTTTGCTGAATCAGCTATGACTGGTTAAAAAGTAATTCCCGCAGCAGGAGATGCAACCACTGACCCAAAAGAAAAGAAATGCTGAGTGTGCAGACTAATTAACATAAGAAATGGGGGACTCACTTAACCTACAGAAGAGAGACTACTAATTAATAAGAGAACTATGCAGCTTGTGGCCAATGAACATTAATTCCTATTTTTGCTAAAATGTATAAATAGTGAAAAGTTCTGGTACTCATGGTGCTGGCTTCATGGGTTTGTCACCAAGCCTGCATTGCTGCACAGGTCTGTAAATAAATCAAATATCTCCATTCTGTGCATGGATTGGCCTCCTGCACACCGGGTGCAATAACATATTTTGGAACAACAGGGCTTCTTTACAGTAGACATATAAAGGTTTACACAGGGCTGCACCTTTCCAGAGTCCTATGGAGTTGCTGTTCAGCTGGAGCGTGTCATGCAAGTGCCACTGTTGTGGGCAGGAGCAGTGAAGGAAGCTTCCTTGGGTCACCATCCTCAGGTGGCTGTTAGCTGTGGCTTTTGTGTCACAGCACCTGGAACTGAAAACAACATGTTTGTCCAGCCACAAAGGGCTTAAGGTGGTGCAGAGCACGGTGGGTGATGCATTGAGGTGAGAAAGCCTGAGACAATCCTGCTTCCAGTCAGCAGTGCTTGCAACACAGCTCAGCAGGATGCTGAGCAAGTGTTGAAGTTTTGCTTTGCTTGGTAAAGCAGCAAGCAGACTGGATTCTTCCTAGGAAAAGGCAGCTCCTGTGGTCAGCCCAGAGCTGAAGCAAACTTCAGAAGTGTGTGTAAGTGCTTGTTTCCTGTTGAACTGCAGTGTTCACTGGGCATTATCCAACTCAGTCCAGCAAACACACTGGACAATGTCCACCTGAAAAATGAAAACTTTTGTAAGGGCAGGAAGATAAATGGGTTAAAAAGCAGATGATTTCAGTGGGAGGACAACAGATCTTTTTTGTGTGGTAATATGTTGTTCATTTTGGCCAATGCTGGCTCCCAAAATGAATGTTTTGAGCATAGTTGTGTTTCCAATACAGGGCTTTACACCAGACCTTTTGAACTGTCCCTAGTTCCCTTTGCAATTTACAACTCTTGCTCATTTTTCCCCACTGCAACTGGGTCACTAAACAAAGGTCGTGCTGGCACATACTAAACAAAAAATGTGAAGATATTTTACGTGCAATCCTTGAAATTTTACAATGCAGAATCAAAAGAGAAGTTTTGAGTTGACAGCATAGTGACAATACAGGAACGTATTTCAGTCATCTTCCTTCAGATTGCTGTCTATTATATTTCTCTGAGTGAAAAGGTGTGCATTTGACTAGTCACTGGCTACTTTCTCCATTCTTCCTTGCCCTGTTACACTCCTTGAAGTCCAGTGCTTTCATGCCTTTGAGCGTGACATTCCTTCCCTATGGGCTGTTACTAGTTTAAACCACCAATGTAAGTTTGTTCATCTTTTAAGAGGGAAATTTCTTCTTCTTGAAGGAGGGAATGACAAGTTTGCATTGGGAAATGCTGATTTTTTAATGAAACTTTATTTGTAGAAATGTTTCATGTTTCTGTGGGCCGGGTGGATTTTAACAGAAAGTTGTTTGGTTTTTTTAAAGCTGCTCTGGGAACTCATACATGAAGTTTCTTAAGTTTAGGAGGTCTGTAAGCTTCCTGTAAAGTAGTCTAACAGATTATAGATACTCTATATTCTCATATTCAACATTAATTTTATTATTTGAGCCAACAGGGTGCTTTCAGGGCTTATAAACGGGTTCTTGCTCACAGTGAGGTATTTCCATACCTTCTGAGCTTCCCAGCTGTGCAGAGCACAGTGTCAGTGAAGTGTATGAGGTAGCTGATGTGATGCTGAATGTTTCCTGTGTTATGTTCCCTCACGAGTTGCAGCAATACCTACAGTGCAACCAGCTTGTGCCTATGTGAGAAAAGTGCTGTGAAGAGGTGAAAGTTAAGTGTTGCTAACAGCTGAGCTTTTGCTGCTCCTTCCTGCTGGTCTCTCTGGCCCATCTCTGCGCAGTAACTCCTGAACCACTCCTGAACCACTCAACACCAGAGCTGTGTCACACCTGAGGTATGCAGTACTCCTGTGGAAGAATGTCTGTTCGTCTTGTTACATAACACCTTGCATGGGGGAATTTTGATTATCATAATGGGTGAGACCCACAAACACTGTCAAAAAGCCCAAAATACCTCTGTCCTCCAACTGGAAAGTAACTAGATAAAATAATTTTCTTTCTGAAAATGTCTACATTCACCTCCATGAAGATGAATGCTTGTCTTAGAATGCCTGATATTTCATGTTAGAAATCCTGTTGTTTGGAAAAGTGTGAGACTAACTACTGGCATTTAATTTTAGATTACCAGTGCCTAGCAATGGTTTTGATCACTGAAGGTGCTCCTCTGTAGAATGTATGGCAAACTTGGCTGGTTTTCAAACACAAGGAGCGGTAGACATTTAACCCTAATGTCTTACAGGGCAACAAAATGTCTGCAGTTTCCCAAACATATTGGACCAAGTTCTGCTTTTGTAGCAAAGAGTATAGAACCACAAATACATAATGTACTCACTCCTGTATGACACTCAGCAGGCTGGTTCCAATCCAGAGCAGTACCAAAGTATTTAAGTGGATGAAACCTTAACTCCAGCTGTTGGAAGAGCAAATGGCACACAGTTACCTCATCAAAGTTATTCCAACCAATTATTTCTCTTAAATTTAAATGTATTTAGTGCCCTTTCCCGATAAAAAAGATGTCCTTGATGTCCCTTGCAGCCTGGTATTATATGATTCTAAAGCTCAGCAGGCTGCCCTTAATAATAATGTTTTTAATATTCTCAAACCTAAATATAATGTGCACTTGTGTCACACAGAGAACACTAAAAAATCCCTCCATATTTTGTCCTGCCAAGATTGCTCTTTGCTGGTAGAGCTGGCTTGATCATATGGAGATACAGTATCTCCATTTAGAATTAAATTAATACAACTCTTCAGAATCAAATCTGAATTTTGGAAACGAAAAAGCAAATCCAAGATCCATGTTACCAGGCTTCCTGTTTTCTCACTGCATTTTACCAAGTAATCAATAGCTACAGATAAACTGAAAAGCTGGGATTTTTCTCCTAATTTTCTGCCTCATTAGGAGCTTTCTTCTTTCTACGAGCATTAACTAAGGCTTGTGCAATTAGAGGCATCAGATAATTCCAGTGCACAAGGGTGGAGATAATGGCACCTGGCATCCTTTATTCTTTGAGGCATCTACATCCCTTTGCCTGATGCGTTGGCAAGCGCCATTAGACAACTTTTCAAGAAGGAAAATGTAACTATCACAATTACGCAATTATCAGTATTGCGTAACACTTTGAGGAAAAAGCAGCATTTTCTTACTAGATTTCTTATATTTATTTTATGATGAATAGACTGCAATGTGTCAGTGGGGGTGTGATTACATTTATTCTGAGTCTGAGTCTTTTTTAGCAGTTACAAACTTAGGAAAAGTAGCTGCAATGTCTGTGCCAATACATGTGCTGAAGTACAGTTCTATTTTATGTATCACTAATGAATTTTGGGGTTTTTTTTCCCAGATTTGTATTTCTGTAAGAGAGTGATATGTTTGGTTGATTGACCAGTTGATCTATTCCTAGAGCTGTGCTTAATTTGATCATGAGCAGTGTGTTTATCATTACTCTCTTCTGACTGCTCAGTTTTCCTTAGCTGGTTATTGTGCTCACTGTTACCAGGACATTTCACTCAAATCTACTTGAATCTGCCCACTGGTGCAGGAGATCTGAGCAATTTCAAGCAGTGAAAAGTACTCACGACTGAGAATACAGCTCAAAACGTTGTTGGGTTTTTGTTTTTACAGGTGTGAATTTAAATTGCATTAAACTGTGAAAGGTAGAAAGCCCTCCATGTATGTCAGAGTTCTGCAAGTTTGGGGCCTTTGCACAGGCATCACGTTCTGTGGTAAAATTCAGACTTTCTAGACCCACGCCTACTGTGTTGTACGAAACACACAGGCTGTGTAGCCCTTTAAAGCTATTCAGTGCAGACCTATAGAGTCACACAGTGACTGGATGGTTGAAGCCGGCAGAGATCTCAGTGTCATTGATCTGGATGAGGCTCCTGTCAGCTCCTTTCTCCAGCCTGTCAGGGTCCCTCTGGACGCCACCAGACCCCTGTGGTGTATCAGCCCCTCCTCACAGTTTGGTGCCATCAGCAGATTTGCTGAGGGTGCAGCTGCCCCATCATCCAGAGCATTAATGAAGGTGTGAGAGAGGTTCAGACCCAGTGTTGATCCCTGGGCTGCTCCAACCAGACTTTGTGCCACTGACCACGACCTCCCTTACTATCTGATCATCCAGCTGGTACTTCAACAACTTTTTTATGAGGATCTTGTGAGAAATCCTGCAATTACTTTTCTTCTGCAGCTGACTTCTAAGATCTTTTCCCCCCACCTTTCTAACCACCAAATTAATGTTCTCTTTCAAGAAAATAAAATACAGGTATCCAGGTTTGCCACTCAGGTGTAAGCACAACAGTTGAAAGTTGAACTTAGAGAAAAACCTGCCGTGGAAAACCACAGTCTTGGAATGTCCTGGAAAGAGTATTCTGCAAGTGGCACAGGAGGACTGATATTTAACTAAAACAATTTCATTTTAAAACTTTCTACTGGCTTATCTGAAATTATATGGCCCAGAAAATCTCTTGCTAAATCATAGACCACCAAATATGTTTTGCTCTTAACCACTCTTGGTGTATTCAGTCAGACTAGCATAGTATTTCAACTGGCAGGACAACTGCTGGAGAAGTCTGACTTTCTAGAAAGTTCAGCCAGTGAAGTCTTGAGAGGCTTTTTCTTGCTAAAAGCATGCACATGTATTGTTCACCCACAAACTGTTACATGAGCCACTAAATCTAACTGACTCTACATCTTTGGTAGGAGGCTCTTTCAAATCCAACATGGGCAAAATGTTTTTGTTTGTTGTTTTTTTTTCATAGAAATATGTCACAGGCATGAAGAAAACAAATTACTTTGTTTTTCTGTTGGGCAGTTAAAAAGTGAGCCACAACAAAATCAAAACAAACCAACCAAACAAAAAACCCTCCAAACTTTGTAGAAAACCTCTAATATTTTTCATGTCTGACCTTCAACCAGTTATTTAACTTCTTTGGCTGGATTACGGAAGTGTACAGTGGGATGCCTTTTAATCAGAGTGTGATAGAAAGCAAGTCTTTATTTATTTTCTATGGTTGGCCCACGTAAAACTACAGAAATGGCATTAGGATTTCATGTGTGTTTGCTTAATATGAGCTGTGTTAAATCAGCTAGCTTGACCATTCCCTGTAAATGCCAAAGAAACCCAAAAGGCTACAGCTGGATTCTTAGCACTCATACATATTGCCAAATGCAACTTTCCAGATGGTGAGAACCATAACTAATAATCTTGCATGTTTCACTTATGTAGCACTGGTAGAGTTTGTCTCAGCTTGTGAGTGAGCCAGACTAGAATTCAGCTCACTTCTCACATAATCATTCAAACTAATGTATTTAACTAAGAAACAGGAATGCAGTAAGAATTCACTGGCTTAGGCAGATCTGGGTCAAGGGAACAGTGTCTGGAAGAGAGAATGGGGCGTCACCCCTGTGGTGAGACCTGGGCTAGCTGGCACAATTTCTTTCCATGGTATCAAGTCGTTGCAGGAATTCATTGGACTGCAGGTCCATGCTGTTGCAAGCTGCAATGCTGTTTAGGAAAGAGGGGGTGATGGTCTGGAGCACAGCTTAGGCCAAATTCCAAAAGCAGTCTTTTCACAGACCAGCAATTGTACCTCTTTTTTTAAGTGCATTTTGCGGTTAAGCCACAAGATGGCAGGAAAACAAAATAAATATTATTTTACGAAGCAGCTGCACTTGGAAGTTACATCTAAAACCAAATACGATCGAGAAGGGGGCAAATTTTCCTTATGAAAGTGTTGCTAAAGCCTTATAAAGTTCTAAAATATGTTAGATATTCCCTTAATTAATGTTATCTAACTGTGATTTACGCTAAACCATCTATCTTTTATCTGCTGTTTCGTGGGTCTGGACAAATACTGTCTATTTTTTGCCTATCGGCCAGAAGGAAAAAAGCTAGCCCCGCTTATTTCAGTTTTGGTTCCCAGTGTAATATGGCGTGTAACAAAATTAAATTCAGGATAAAGTCTCTTTGTATCTGGAAGGAGAACCATGATTTTCCTGAACGGTGATTAATCCTTGGTTTCTGTATTTTACGTAGTATACCCTCTCACTCTGCCCTTGCAAAAAAAATCTAGCTTCACATTATTCTCAAAGCAGACTGCAAAGCCAGGTAAGAGATTCAAATGATGAGTTGATTCTTCTTGATTTGAAGAGTAAAAGGCATAGTGCCTTAAAATCATCTCTATGCTTTATCTGCCTGTGTCATCTGATATTAAAAGAGTGCTATAACTTCTTCTGTGAAAGAATTTCAGATGACTGGATTCTGTTCCTCTCCTGCTGTATCCCGTCAGTGGAACTTTAAAGAGACTGGCTTTTAAAACATCTTTGCTCCTTTTTCAAAAGCAGGGTTACAATTGCATTCTTAGGACTGTGTAAGTAGCAATAGTGCGTAGCAGCAAGACATGTCAATAGTGTCTGTAAGAGTGGTGCACATGGAGTCTTGCTACCAATTCTCAGTTGTTTGTATATTCTTGTCCCGCAAACACTCTTAAGTGTCCTGTGGTGCTGATTGCAACTCAGAGAAGACGTTGTCTGCCATAGTTAATAATATTTAGGGGTCTTAAATGTTTTCCTGGCTGTAGCAAGCTGAGTGTAGTAAAAGACCTATATCCAATGATAGATGAAATTTTAACCTCTTGCCTTATCTGGATTCCTGGATACACTTGTCTGTGGCCTCTCTGCAGTCATCTCATCATAGTGAACCAGGAAGCTGTTCACCAAAATGCCTTTATAAGTAGTACTGCTTATCTCCAAAAAAGTTGTTGAACTCATTTCGGACAGGCTTCAATGACACCCTCAAGGGCTTTTTGTAGTTTCATCTGTTGGGGAACTTACTGCCTCTTCTTTCCCTACTGTCCTCATTTACTCCTTCTAACAGGGGCACCTTTTGCTTCTGCAGCAGGCAGCCCTGGGGATGTCCCAGTGACAGAGAGGGTCTCTCTTGAGCTGGTCAAAGAGGGCACTATTCTGCAAGTGCAGTAACTGTGCCTTGGCCGAGGGTCCAAAGCACAGATTACAGGCCATGAGGCAGTGTACAGAACTTTATCGGTCACAAGAAATGAGGAGTAGTTCATGGCTTTGCCATGTAGTTAAACAGTCATAGTTCATCTGTGCATACGTAGTTGCCCTGCTAATAAAAGGAAAAAAGTATAACTGAAAAATTACCACATTGGTAACTCCTAGTTTCTACATACAACACACGTATTTGTGAGAACTACTGATCCCACATTTTCTGGTATTGAAATGTTGGTTTATGATAAATTCATAGCTGTACCTAAAGCAATTTTGATCTCTGGGAGACTCAGGCAGCAGCCTTAAAGAAGTGTTTTCATTTAAAGCAGTCGTTTCATTGTCTTTTCTGTGAATTGTCCATGCTTGTGGTGCTATGAGGGAGCAATATCAGCAAGGCGTAGCTGTTGGTTATATGCCAGTTCTAACTCATTATCTCAGTCATGGTGTGGAATTCCCAATTCAAAGTAATGAGTACCAAAAGTGACTTCTTTGTGTCAATCATAAAATCTGTCAAGTTTTCAAAAGTTCCTTGAAAAGACATATTGCTCAGGTCACAGACAGAAAATTACATTCAAGTTTAGGAAACCAGATCTTTTGTTACAGCAATGAGAAAACAAAAACAGAAAGTTGAGATTACAGTTCTTTGAAAGGTAGATGTTGGACCAAAGCAAGGGCTCTCTACTACATATTAAGGTGCCATGATATTACACTTTGCTTGGGAGAACTTGCAGTAGTAATTACCATTCTTTGTTTAGAAGGCTAATATTTAATGGTTTTGTAGAAATGTGCTGCGCTGAAAACTTCTTGCCACCTATCTATTGATTCCCAACTTTGAGATTGTTGTAGCAACACAGGGTGTTGTGATTTCTGCAGCCACACTTTGAAAACCTTAGGTTCTGCTGTGTTTCCTTTTTTCTCCCTTCACCCAGAGGCAGACAGCAGGTTTAATGGAGCTGGTTGCTGCAGACAAACAGTGAAGCTAAAGCTGAATTTACTCCTAGTGGTCTTACACCAGTAGCAGAGCTGTGCCAGTCTCACTCTGCCCACTCAAGCTGCTCACTACTTCAGCTGCTGTAGTTTTGAGGAAAACATGAGAGGGGAAAAAAAGAGAGAGAGAGAGACAGACAATAAGTAAACACCAGCTCCACTTTTCCTGTGGTTTTTCCTTTTAATTATTTAATTTGCCATGCCCCTTGGCGGCACTGTAGGCTTTTGTGCTATTTTCCTATAAACATGTGCTGAAAACCCCCATGCCTACACATTGCTCTGCTTTGGTATTGTTCTGATATTAGCAGATCTGGAAACCATGTTTCTGATACATTTGCTTCTACACTGTTTATATTGTTTTGCAAGTCAATTTGAATGTGCAAAATTTGCTGACACTTTCACCATTTTAACTTTACACAGGTATAGGGCTGCCATCATCACCAAGATATTTTGTGCCAGTCATGGTCACTGTCAAGAAAAACAAGACCTCTTTTGACCTCTGTGATTTCCTAGAAATGAAATGATAGAAATGCTAGATAGAAATGCTTGAGCTTAGTAATAGCCTTTTATACTGTATATTCTCTGAAATAACTCTTCTATATTCGCTTAACAGAAATTATTTTGTAGCTGGGTGCTTTTTTTTTTCATGTTTTTTCCCAAGTGGTGGCAGAACATTATGGCACACAAAATTCAGTCCTCCTAGATGACACTTTTTCTTAGAAAAACAGCATTCTTATCATCCATATAAAACAGAACTTAGAATACTTCCAGGGTAACAACTCAGAACTTTTAAGATCTTAAAGTATGTTCAGCAACTTTTCAGTGATATAAGATGCATTTATTGAGAATGTCTGAGCTATTTCCTTTCAAAAAATGGCATTAGCAGTTGCAAACAAGCCTCTTTGACTAATGAACAGAACATGGTGTCATTGTTTTAACACACATTCTGTTTTAATCATCTAAATATATGGACATAATAAATGCCTGAGTTTTCTCACCCAATCCAAAACAGACTTGATATCTTGGATTTTATCTTCGTCCTGGTTATAAATGTAATATTGGGAGTATTAGGTGAGTAGGCTAACACAGGGCAGCATAGCTCTGGTTGAGGCTTCCAGTCGCTGATGGGAAACCTAAATATTTTTTCAGATGTGACAGTGGCAGAGGAATGAACCTGATTGTCTTAAAAGCCTTCTTTAGCCCTATGACCTCTTGTTTTCTTAGCTTTGGTGGGAACTAGTGGTGTAAATAAAACACTTCTTCCTCTATACCATGGAGGCATGTCTTTGTCTTTTCAGACAATTCTCATTAAAATGTGCTCCAGGGTTTGATGTGTGACAAGAATAACAGTATGGGCAACAAAATTCAGAACACAGCTTAAAACTCATTACATGCAGTTATTGTTGGGATTTTTTTTCAATAAGGAGGGACTCCTTGAGGCAGCCTTAGATGAGACAAAGATAACTAGTGGAACGTTTTTAGGAAAGAATTAGTTTCCTGGAGGAAGAGCACCTATGTCTAGGATGCAATCCTGAAAGGTCACCCCAGGGAAAAAAAAAAAAGTGCTAGGGCACTCTGCTAAGACATAGCAGAGAATTGATGAGGAAAGCATGCAAATTACCAGAGGCAAAACATGTAGAGTTATGTAGAGGCAAAACAAGGTTAGAGTTCAAGGAAACCATTCATGTAGCCAGCTAGAAGTAGGAGGCTGATGGTTTGGAGAGGGTAGTTCAGCTGATAAAAGGATGTAATTCTGTTGGGTAGTGACAATGACTGCACAACAGGGGTCAGAGAGAGACTGTGTGGTTTCCAGTAACAGTAAAACTTTTAAGGGGCTGCAGTCACATCAATTGTCTGTGTGTACAGCAAGGAGGAACTTGAATAAAGCTCTACTCAGAGTTCAAGGAGCTTTAATATGTTTGAAGGATGCTCTGACACAAGCTTTTATGCAGTGCTCTGGAAATAAGAGGCTGAAATTGGGTCAAGAGAGCAATATTCTTCACAGCACAGTATTTTAAATTGCAAGATGCATTAGAAGGCCAGAGTGACCTCTCCGTAAGAGGTTTGGGAAAATAAACTGAGTGCTAATGCATGTTTTTCATAGAAAATTTCTCTGCTGTATTTCTGTGGCAGAAAATTGTCAGATAGGTAGCTATGGAGAAGCAATTTACATTAGTTTGCTTCTCAATTAATTCTGATTAAAGCAGGAGGAAGTAGGGGGATTCATTGACTCTGCATATACCATAAATGTGATGTGGATATATTTATTTTCTTTTAATGATACATCTTGCCTGGTGGCCCAGTATCATATAGCTTAGTGGCTTCATCTTGCTATATCAGAGAGTTTTAAAAGTTGTCTACACAATTTTCTTAAATACAAGCCAGAGGCGTATTTATTTTTTAATAAAATAAACTCATTTATTTTATTGGGAAAATATTTATTGTTTATTGTCATTTATTTTTGGGATAACATTGGACATTTTATGTGCTCAGTAGTGGCTGACAAAGTTTTTGAGTGGTGTTTAATAGTTTAAGGTATTAACTGTGGTTTAAATTTTCTATGACTACAGCTGTGAAGCAATGGCAAAGAAAAAAGGATAGTAATAACTCTCGTGGGTTTATTTCAAGTGAAAAGCAGCAAAATAATAACAATTCTAACAATCTAAAACAATCAAACAAAACATCTTTCCTAGGAAACAACACCAAAAGTTTTACTTGTTAAAATGTAGAACTGGACACGTAGTGTTGGAAAACTTTTACAATGTTATCTGTACCTGGAGAATATTAACTTTTGTCATTTAGGTTAACATTAATCAAGAGCATGCCAAAAGCCTGTGCTGAAATGTGGCTGAATTCTGTTTTCTAGAGAAATGGTTTGGAATTCTGGAAACTCTTACTAATGGATACAGTATTTACATATTCCTTTCTTTATTTTAACAGAGACCAATAAGCATTAGTAACATTTTAACTGTCCTGTATTACTTTTTTGATTTTCACACATCTTCTCTCTGCATCTTCTGGATCGGGACAGCCTCCGGTTCCTTCTCTTTCCCCTTCTGCTCTTCCCTTCATCCCATAGCTTGTCTGCGCGGAAGATCTGTGTTTGTTCAGAGAATCGCAGCATGTGCCGAGTGGAGAGGGCCAGCGTCAGGATCATCGCGCCTCGGGGCAGGGCAGCGGCGGGGCAGCGGCCCGGCAGCAGCGGCAGGCGGGCGGGCAGCAGCNGTACTTAGGGCTCCAGGCTAGGGGCTGGGCGCTGCGGTGCAGTTCATAATTCCTTATATACAGCGTGGCCCCTCCCACAGTCCGATCGTCCGGAGGAATCATTGGGTCGTCTGGAGGAGTTCATCCTAGCGACAGAGCCTCCCCCCCGCCTCGAGGGGGGCTCGAAGGGGGTTGCTCGGGGAAGTCATCC
>VXBT01001514.1:34851-62093 GCA_013400235.1 Oriolus oriolus | reverse complement strand
TAGCGACAGAGCCTCTCCGACCTCTTCCCCCTGCCCATCCACGGGTGCTCCGCTCTCTCTCTGTGCACGTGTCACCGCCAAGGCATGTGTGGCTTTTCTAGTACTTTTAAATTTAAGGTTAGTAAACCAAATTTTTAGGCAACAGTTCAGAATAAAATCCAAACAATTTGAGACATTTTTATTTTAACGTTAATCAGGCCCTCACATGGGGGAAGAACCTTTTCCTGATACCCTGACACAACTTCAGGCCATTCCCTTGGGTCCTGTTGATGCCTTTGTCTGCGCCACTGGGCACCACAGAGGGGAGGTCAGTGCCTGCCCTTCCTTTTCCTCTCAGGAGGAAGTTGTAGAGATTCCAATGAGGTCTCCTCTCAGTCTCCTTTTCACCAGGCTGAACAGACCAAGTGCCCTCAGCCACTCCTCATATGGCTTCTCCTCAAGGCCTTTCACCATCTTCATGGCCTCCTTTGGACACTCTCTGACAGCTTTATGCTTTTTTTATATTGTGGTGTCCCAAACTGCCCCCCAGCACTCGAGGTGAGGCTGCCCCAATGCAGAGCAGAGCGGGACAATCTCCTCCCTTGGCTGGCGATGCTGTGCCTGATGCCTCTCAGGACAGGGTTGGCCGTCCTGGCTGCCAGGGCACTGCTGACTCAGATCCAACTTGCCATCAGCCAGGACCACCAAGTCCCTCTCCGTGGTGCTGCTCTCCAGCAGCTCATTCCTTATTTCCAGCTAAGCTGTTGGGCAGAGGAATAAAACAGGCATGTCAGGGAGGTGAAAAGGGCAAGTAGCTCTGTCATGCTGACACCTTCTCCAGATATGCAGGACAGCTTTGGTTACCTAACCTCAGTTGTGTTTTGAGAACCTGGGACTGGTCTCAGACACAAAGGGACTCAAAGGGACCTGTGGATTCCCTGGCCATGTCTGTGATGTTAAATGCTCCCTTGCTCACCCCAACAGTGGAGCACAGAGATCCAGTGGCAGATGGAAGAGCCCAGGACCACCCTTTCCTGTCTGCTCCCAGGCCACCAGAGGAGCCACCAGACCGTCAGAGCCCACTTCAACACAGCCAGAGGAGCAGAGGAGCCCAAAGGCAGGTGGGAACTGTGCCCTGTGCAGGCTCTTCCCAGGATTCTCCCAGGGGGCCCACTGCCCCTTGGCCCAGGTGTTATGCCGATTATAATAAAAAGGCAAGGCTGGAGCACCTTTTGAACTGAGGAGGTTTCTGCCTAGACACATAGGATGTGTTAGGGGAAGAACATTTTAGGATTGCAGAGAATTTATTATGGAATTGTTTAGGGAAGAAACCAAAGAAGAGAGAGGAAAAGGATTTAGATGATTTGGAGAGGAACAAGTGGAGGAAAACAGAGGGATAAGATGACAGAAAGGGCTGGTTGTTTTTAAATAATTACTTGTCTGCCTTTGCCATGTGCCCAATTAGCACAGTGTGACCTATCTTCTTATCATATTAATTTCTAACTCTTTTTTTTCCCTGGGTTTAGGGAGAAGCTCTCTCTTGGGGGCCCAGGGGAGTCCCAGTTGCTGGAGAGATGGCAGAGTTTGGGGGTGTCCAGGGCAAAGGCAAGTGCTGTGTCTGTGAGAGTGTGAGACCACAAAGTGGTTGGCTCAGTGTGATCTCTGTGTCCGAGAGGTTCTGTACCAGCAGCTGGAGCAGGGCTGTAACCTCGGGGGCCCCTACGTCCAGTGCCAACATCTGGGGAGGCTGGGATCCAGGGACAGCTGCTGGATCCTCATCCTCACTGTCCTGCTCCGCCAGAGGAGGGAGCAGGATGATGCTCTTTGTGCTGTGTTTGTGCAAGTGCTCTGTGTGCCTGTGCCCACCGTGCAGCAGGCTGTGATCACCTGTGCATGTGTCGTGCATTTCTGTGCTCTGCATGCATCTGTCTGAGTTCTTGATTGGTTTTTTGTGTCATTCAAAGACAGCTCAAGCCATGTCAAAGTAGAGAAATTTTGAAGCTCTTGATTTCTGCAGAAAGTGTCTGGCAACATGACAGATGGCAGTTTAAGTTAGTTACAGAGAAATGGAAAGGGGCTTAGCATTTAAAGGCACCCAGTGAATTGAGTTCACTATCCCACATTATTTAGCCTTTTAATAATTAAATTCACACTTCACGCAGGCCAGTAGATGAAATTTTATGCATTCATTTTAATGGGTAGTATGGGGGGTTGATAAGTGAATTTTTCATTATCTTTTTTTTCTATACTGCCATTACTCTTTTCTTCAATTATTTCTTTTATGCTCATTTTATTACTGCCATTTGTGCTGGGGTATTTTCCTTTGGCTTTAGGTTGATTATGGTTTTGTTTATTGTTTTTTTTTTTCCTGATGCTGCTTAACAGAAGAAAAATGACCATTACTTATTCACTGATCTCCCACAATACTTCCAAATATCTGTGTTTTGGTGGGTTCTTTTTTAAAGGAAGTAGAAGTTACTGTGGGACAAGATCCAGAATATTTGAGAGACTGATTTAAGCTCAACATTGGAAGTCATTAAAAAAAAATGCGGTATCTGTATGGATCTTTTCCTTAGATCTAATCACATGTATAGAAACATGTTTAAGAATAATGTTTGTATTCTTTTTGAGATAGTCTAAGAACAGGAGGCTGCAAATATAGAATGTTATTTCACCTCCTGCTTAAATTCCTATTATCTTCAGGAGAAAGGAAAAAGAAATAGGTAACTCATGCCACAAGGAAAATGTGCCATTTGTGGCATAATGTTCGTTAAATTGTTAAAGCAGTATACTCTACTTCTGTAAGACATTTATAATAGTATTTAAGACATCCATAATGATTTTCAGAGTTTCATAATACACTGCATTGTCTCTTGCAGTGGCTGAGGGCAGCTACCTGTCGAAGAATATAACAAGTTAATCACAAATTAATTTTCTCACATACACTCTCTCACGTTTTGATTATTTGCAGATAGATATTTTTATAGGATTTGAATAAATTAATGACTGGTTATGGATTTTTCTCCTATGAATTTGCCTACTCATTTTTCAAACCTGTGTAAAATAATACTATCCAAAAATTGGCCATATGCTGCAAGGAAAACCGCCTCCTTTTGCTTGTTTTCTATCTGCCTTCTGTTACTTTTATGTGGTGCCCTCCCCAGCTCTGGTGCTGGAACACAGTGAACAGTTAATCCCTATTCAGTCTCTCTGTCTACTTGGGCTTTATTGACATCTGTTATGTACCACATTCAGTTGTCTCTCTTTTTTCAGACTGAAGACTCCTCACTTAGGAATCTTCACTGAAGAGTCTCCACATAAATATTTGTCATGCAGAAGCAATTACAGACACTTGGGCCATGTTCTTCGCCTTTCTCTTAGCCTCTTGCAGTTCTGTGTCCTCTCAGTCAGACCTACATAAAATATGGCAGTGCTTCTGCATGGACTAATGCTTCTATCTCTTAGGGAGAAAAAAAAAAGAATTTATTTAGATTACATCTGCTA
Organism: Oriolus oriolus; assembly: GCA_013400235.1. NCBI lineage: Eukaryota > Metazoa > Chordata > Aves > Passeriformes > Corvidae > Oriolus > Oriolus oriolus. The sequence continues at coordinate 58,610 of VXBT01001514.1, read as the reverse complement.
GATAAATAGATCACATATCTTGCCACGTGTTTCAGGTGTGTTAACATTTGTACATTAGGTGAAACCAGGCCAACATCTGTGAGTATTAGATCTTGGTAGACTTTGACTGCTGATTCACAGAGAGTAAGGTTTGCTTGTTGACCAGTTCTGTTCAGCCAGGAGCTGCTCAAAGACCCTTTCCAGAGCTAGAGGTATTTGTTCTGTGGCATTGGTTACTTGTAGACCATGGTGAAGTTCCTCTTGAAATTGTGCCCCAAAATGTTTTAGTCAGTTCTTTATGCTATAACTTGAAGAGAAAAGAGGACAGATGGTGTTTTCTTTGCCTAACACGGAGGAGTTGTTTGTGCTGGCATAGGGTAAATGGTATTTCATTACTTCTCAATGATTTTGTGTGGTTTTGAGTAAGTACAGAAAGAAAAAGTGCTTGGTGGGTTTCATTGCTCTCCATTAAAATCTTCTTGCTCAGTCATACTGCAGCCGTTTCAGTAAATTCCTGGGGAATTTTTGGTCTACCTTTTTTCCCTCCTGCCCAAGATAATGACAACAGTAGCATTATGGTTGATGTTAAATATGACATCCTGGTTTAACCCTGACTATTCATGTAGCTTTTATTCTGAAGATTAAATAATTCTGTTGTGACAGGAGCCCTTGCTGTGGTCACTGAGAGTTGTGTAATCCATCACCTTGGGAAATACTGACACCAGTCTGAGTAATACTAAACTAGTGCAGCCTTCATAACTCAAGACTAGGCATTCTTCACTGAGGATGTTAATGATCCTCTCCACTTCTTTATGACATGTCACTTTGTCTGTTCCAAGGACTAGTGCAGCTTGGAGCTTTTACTCCCTGCAGTGTAAAACTTGCCATGAAGTTCTGTACATTTCTTCATGTTGTCAGCCCTTGTTTAGAGACGGGGGAATTGCTGCCCTTGATGCAAGACCTCCCAGGTGTCTTGGCCATGCACACAAATTTACGTGGCAGTGCCTTAGTGGAGGAGGCAGCAGTACCACCTCTGGGGAAAGAGCCCAAGGCTCCTTTGCAAGGGGCATGTGGAGAGGCTGATTCGCAATTATCTTTGTAAATTGAAATGATAATAAAAGGCAGTGGAAAACTTGTAGAAGGCTAAAAATTGGAGAGGAAAGATGACTTGAGACCTTCAAGAAGTGAGTTCTCAATTCAGAGTAAAAGCTCTCCCAGTGTATTTTAATTCCCTGAAATTAGTGCAGAGAATGGGTTTTCATTCTTAAACTTGCCAATACTCTAAAGATTTTACTACGTATTTCTGTTTTATCACTGGGACTGCATCATTGACCTATGAATTTTCCTTATGAATCCTCTAAAACCAGTCTTCCCTAATCAGTGACCACTTTCCCCCTTTGAAATTTGTGTTATTACTTCACACACAGATTGTCTGGAATTCAGTGTTTGAGAGTTTTAAAATGTAATTCTTTCTGTTTATTCAGGACATCCATCCTGTCCTCCAGCTTAATTCTAGAAGACTTCCCACCTTTTATCAAAAGAATGCAGTTTTGTCGGAGGTGTGCATGCTCTGCTGTACCACCCTTCACCTCATGTGGAGGGTCAGAAAATAACAAGTTATCCTTGTGGAGAAGGTATTTCAAAGACCCAAAGGCAGTGGGCTTTCAGCTGTGCCTTGGAGGCAGGGGAAATTAAGCAGCTTTCTACTTTGTGCGGTCTCTCAGAGGACACTTCTGTTGTGGAGCTGCTGAAGGTCAAAGAGCAACAGCTGCCAATCACTTCCATAACTAATGTGGAAGACTCTCTGATACCCATCCATTAGGTGATTTATCACCTGTGGAGCCAAGGAGTGATCAGGAGGACCTGTTCATCCTTTATCAGTCCCATATGGCCAGGGAGAAGGTCTGAGGAAGAATGGAGACTAGCAATAGGCTATTGCCTGAATGGAGTCACACCATCACTGAGTGCTGCTGTACTGGACATGCTGGGACTTCAACATGATCTGGAGTCAGAGGCAGCCCAGTAGTACTATAGTGGGTATCACTGATGCATTTTTGTCAATCCTTTCAAAAGCACAGTGCAGGTCACAGTTTGCTTTCACTGTCTGGATTTGGGGTTCTGACCCTGACTCCCTTTTGATCACACCTTAACGAAGAATGAACTTTGATGGAACCATGAACACAGAGGTGATGGATTCAGAACTGGTTTCCACATGCAACATTCCAACACCACACACCTTCTTTCCTGCCTGAAAAACAGCTCTGACAGATGGAGCCCAGGGTCATGCACTCAGTGATCTTGATGGGCTCTTATAGGGATGGTCCATAATTTATGAGAATGTTGTGTGTGTGTGTTTTTGTACCAAAAGAGAGGAAAATGATGGGATTTTGAGAAGTAGGACTTGGCATTATAGAAATTATGTGGAGTATGGGGTGCCTACTGTCCCAGTTTCAGCTGGAATAGAGTGAATTTTCTTCCCAGCAGCTGTTAGTGCTGTATTTTGGATTTAGTGTGGGAATAATACTGATAACACAGTGATGTTTTGGTTGTTGCTGAGCAGTGCTTATCTGAAATCGAAGACTTTGCAGTGCCTCACGCTCTGGCAGTGAGGAGCTGTGGCAAGAAGTTGGGAGGGAGCATTGGGACGGGTAACCCAGTGTGGCCTGGGGGAGCTGGCTGGCATGGAACAATTGCTGCCTGTGGACAGCCTGGGCATCAGTCAGTGTGTGGTAAGCAACTCTGTTGTGCATCACTTGTCTCCCTTGGGTTTTAGTTCTCTTTCTCACCTCTCACTACTATTATATTATTATTGATTTACTTTATTTCAGCTATTAATCTGTTTTTATCTCAGGCCATGTGTTTTTTGTGATTCTCCTCCCAATCTCACCAGGGGTGGGAGTGAGCCAGCAGCTGTGCAGTATATAGTTGCTGGCTGGGATTAAAGCAAAACACCTTATCAGGTTTGGAGTTTACAAATAACAGTTGTTGACTTGCACAAATCACTGTATCTGTATACACAGAATACAGATGTATCTGTATACATGGACACATTGTAAATACAATAAAAATTTTCTTATTACTGTGGATGTAAATTATAGAATAACAGAATCACAGAGTAAGCTGAGCTGGAAGGGATCCACAAGGATCATCGAGTCAAACTCCCAGCCCTGCACAGCACCATTCCCAGGAGCCACACCATGAGAGTATTGTCCAAAAGCTTCTTGATCTCTGTCGGGCTTGGTGCTGTGATCGCTGCCCTGGGGAGCCTGTTCCAGTGCCCAACCTCCCTCTGGGTGAAGAACCTTTCCCTGATATCCAACCTAAACCTGCCTTGACACAGCTTCAGGCCATCCCCTCTGGTCCTGTCACTGGGCACCACAGAGAGGAGATCAGTGCCTGCCCCTCCTCTTCCCCTCCCAGGGAAGTTGCAGACCCCAGTGACGTCTTCCCTCAGTCTCCTCCAGGCTGAACAGACCAAGTGCCCTCAGCTGCTCCTCACACTGCTTCCCCTCAAGGCCCTTCACCATTTTCAGTGCCTTCCTTCGGACGCTCTCTAATGTTTCTTATGTTGTGGTGCCCCAAACTGCACACAATATCTGAGGTGGCTGCACTAGTGTGGAGCACAGCTGGACAATGGCATTTGCATAACATGTTAATGTCTTGGTTAAGTTTTCAGTAAGTCCTGAAGATTCACTCGTGTTGAAGGTGTACTTGCTTCAAGTTACTTCAACAGCTTCCTGCAGATGGTAGCAGAAAGTTCCCAGATTATGAAAGGGACAGAGAACCTGCACTATGAGGAACAACCAAAGGAGTTCAGTCTCTTCACCCTAGAGAAGAGAAGACTTAGGGGCTGTGTCACTACAGTTTTCCAATATTTAAAGTCTAGCTACAAAGAGGACAGAGCTTGTCTCTTCACAAGGACAAGACAAAGGACAATGAGTACAAGTTGCACCAGGAGAGATTTCAACTTGAAAAGAAAAAAAGAACATTTTCATGGTAAGATCAATTTTACACTAGAACAGAGTCCAATTTACTGCAATACCTTTAATAGGCTGGATCATTAATTAAACAGATAGCATGTGAAATGGTTATTCTGAATCATTCAGGGATGGTAAACACATGCTCTTCAAACAATTTTCTATTTCTCTCTCTTCTTCTCCCCAATTCACTTGGTTTTTGACCTGACCCTTTTCCAGGTAATAATCAATTTACTTGCCTGCTCAATTACATGCTAAGATAGTGAAATCTTTTAAGCATTTTCCCTGAAATGTGGTAAAGACCACTAGAAACCTTACTCTTCTTTCTCTACCTTTTATTTATTTATGTTCCCATTCTTTTGAGAGGCTGGGGGTTTTTTCACATGTGATTGTGACTCTGACAAACAGCAGTAATTATGTTGATATATACTTTGTAATGTTTCTTCCTAGCCTAAGTGTTTGCTGTTTTCTAGGTTGAACTCCTCCAATGTGAAGAGGCCCTCACTGTAGTTTAGAAAACACTTGGCTCATCTTGATGCAACTAATGGCTTTAAAAAGCACTAACATTCATTGAGTAATTTTCTCATCTCTGATTTTAACTGTTGGTGATTTGAGTCCACTTATATACTGAGTATGCCTAACTGGCTTAGCAGGAAATAACACGACTATTTTGTTTTCTCTGTACTATCAGTGAAGGTTAGTCTTTCAGACCATTGAAACACTGCCCAAGATAGGGCAGGAAGTCACAAAATCCTAATTTTTTTCATGCAGTTTTGCAAGAAGAACAGCAAGTTTTGGTGTTTTGTAGAGGTTTGGTAAAGGCTCTGTGTGTGTGTGTGTGTGTTCATATCCTCAGAACAGGATACTATTTTACCTCTTTCATACAGTTCAAATGTGGCTCCCTTTTTACCAAATGCTTAGTTTTCACTCCCACTCTCACATTTAACGGTAGCATAAATGAGACTTTGTTTGTGTGTATTTCTTTGTAAAGCAGTTTGATGTGAACATACACAGGCTTGAACTTTGCATAGTGAGTCTTAGTAGCCCATAGTAAAGACCTTTGAACTTCTTGGGTTCCGAAGAAGAGTTGCAAAACCCAGAAATATATTACTCNAAAAAAAAAAAAACTCAGAAAAAACTTGCTGTATTGAAAAACATAAATAAGTTTGCTAATTGCTAACTATGTAACTTTCATTCTTGATGGGAAGATCTGCAGGGAATTTTTGAGAGGAAGGCAAAGATGTGGTACTTCTAACACATTCATTACCTATCAAATTCTTATTCTTCAATAGCCAAATTAACTCTTGCTTTCAAATAGCAGTGTCATCCCAACACTTCATCTGGTTGTTTTTCGAGTTTCATACATTGCTTTTTCACCGTAACGGAAGAATTCATTTGCCATGAGCATGAGGATGTAACAAGGTACTGGCAAACAGCATATGGAGCTCAAGTGTAGTGGCAGCAATACCCAAGCCTGGTGTTCAAAGGCTCTTTGGTGCCTACAGAATGTCTGCAAGGCTGTCAGGTGTGACTGCAGCGTATGGAGCTCTACCAAAATAGCAGAAGCCCAGGTTTGTTGATGCCAGGAAGAGATAAGAATTATCAGCCAGGTTTGGGTGCATGAGGCTTGCATGGGGCAAGGGTAGCCAGCCCAGGCCAAAGCCCTCAGCATTGACACTGCTGGTGATATAGACTTTAAGCAGATTCAAGTTGGCAAAACTTTTCCTGTTCTCTGTGTTCTCACACTTTTGCTTGGACCATGGGCATATTCAATGCAGTGCATGTGTGTACACAAACATACGCACGACCCCAGTGTCACTTCCACGGTCCCCACTGCCAGCTTGACTGTCATTAATGCAGTAATGTTATGATAACTGCAGAACTGAAAATGCTGGCAGGATTTATGGTCATTTTTATTCCTGGTTTTTTTTATACTGTGTCTTTAGATGGTTATTTATCTATTCTTACTACTTTCAGAATTTTTTGCAGATCATTATATAAGCTGGTGGTGGTTCTCTTTACTAAATTTAAAGGTTCCTATGTGGATGTCTTAAATAAATTTTAAAAAGATCATTTACTTATTAACTGGTGTAGAGGGGAAAATACTGAAAGTAGACAGAATGTTCTGGATTTAACTGATGGATAAAGGGGAAATCAAAAGACTAAAACTATTCACGGGTTACAGATGAAGTTTGCTGTATTCAACAGAATAAGAAAGCCAAGGACTAGATGAGGAAAGGAGATAGGCACTAAAATTCCTGATAGGAAGAAAATGAGGTCACCATTGCAGCAATAGAACTAGAGCCCTGGGGGAGGAAGGCAGGTGTGCAGACAGCAAGGCTGCTCCTGCTGGAGCACTGATCTCCTAGGAAATTGTGCCCTGGGGAACTTGAGGACAAGCAACGCCAGGTGGACTGGAGCTCTGCAACATGGTGACAGTGAGCATCAGATCCACCTAATGTAGAACCCTCCTTCTGCATTCATATTTTTCAGGGGACTAGAACTGTAAGACAAAATGATTGCCACCCACTTCAGCATGTCTCTTTCACTGAGGGTACAGAAATCCAGACCGAAGTCCTTCCACATCTGCTCAGGACACAGGCTAACTAAGGTGGGAGTGATAGCACCTCCTTTTGCTATTTTCTGCATGAATGGGTTTGTCATCCTATCACCGTAAGACTGTATAAACCAAGCCATGGGATTTTTCAGTGAGAGCATTTCCTGCTGTTCAACTCTACTAGAGCAAAAATTGAAAAAGCCAGGAAAAAAATTAAGCTGACTGAAAATTCAATCTGCCCTTGTGATTATGACATTTCAGTGAGTGTTCAGATGAGACGGAACCTCTTTTTTCTCTCTGTGCTCCAAAAACTGCTCTCTATTGCTAGGCAAAAGGAGCCTGTGACCACTTTGCACACAGCTAGTTTGTAGGCCCAGTTCTGCCTGTGCCAGCCCAGAAGGAATGGAGCCTGCTCTTCCAGAGGAAAGTTTGTTGGTGAGAGCGTGCTATACAATTGCTGAGACCATGGTTCCTTCAGCCCTTTTTAGAGGAGGATTTTGTTTCTGGAATGGGCCTTGGCTTCCCACAGGCCTCAGAGCTATCAACACCTTTGCAACCAGATGTTTGATGATGAATGTTTGAGGCACAGCAAAATGCAGACATTACATTAAATACCAAAACTAGTTGTTTGCACATCTTACTCTCAGGAGTCACAATCAGAAAGGGCATTGGAGCAGTTGAGAACTTCAGTCCCAGCCACACACTTTCTCCTCTGCTATTCTAGGCCTTCTTAATGGGACTGTTTTATAGATAATGAGTGAAAGAGCTTTTCTGGCATGTTTTATGTGAGCAGCACTTTGAGCTGTCTCACTGTAACTTGGCTTTCTTCCTTGGCTGTTCCTACATCAGATTTCTTCTTAAATTCCCTCGACAGAGATAGTGGAATGCCTGTACTGTACATAATGAAATGCTTCTGCCAATGCCAGCAAGAATGCGAGCACGCCACCGTAAGTAGACGCCATCTCTATAAAGACACTATAACCATCTGTACTGCTCCTGCAGGTCTGCAGGTGGCATGGTGGCAATGTGTTCAAATAGTTTCTCATGTATAACAGACGTAGGAGATACTTCCTTGAGTCAAAGCTTAACTTTGATTTTTCCTTTTAGCCCCTTCCAAAGACTTGCCTTTGACTGAAGGCAGTTCTACGCTAGGATTTATTTAACAGGGAAGTCAAGGTGGCAAATAAGAAGGCATTTCATAACAACAATATTATGTTAACATTAGCAAATGTTAGCCAGAAAGTCATCAGATCATAAGTCTGGAACACGTAATGTACATGTTAGTCTTCCCTCTATTCTACTCACTGCAGAAAAGAATTATCCAGTTCCTTTTCTGAATCACAGAAAGAATTAGTGTAGAGATTGATTGGCTGTTCTAGTGTGTAACCACTCACACATGGTGAAAACATTATTTCATCTTATCAAGTCAAATATTCTGCCCTTGCTTCATAGTACTGTAATGTGATGTATTCTCCATTTTTACAATAAAGGCAGAAATTATACAATAAATTTGCTTTGTGCAACCTTGTAACATTTCTCCCTTGTCTTCACCCTCAAATGTAATGTTCTAATTAGTAGAAAACAGATAGGTAGAGAAAAGCACAAACCTTGCAAAGCTAAGCACTGGCTTTGACTTTGATCAGATTATGAGCTTCAAGAACACATGTAGGACCTTCACAAATCCAATTATACAGTTTATGCCAAGAGGAAAAATTTGTTCCCAGCACAACCCTTGCAGTCATGAATTCTGACATGAACCATAAATCTATTCTGTATTAACTCTAATTCTGGTTAATTTAACAGCAAATAACATCTCATTTATGAAGAATATGTTAGATATTTTTTAATTACTTTTTATCCATCTAACCTCTTTTCCTTGCTTTTCTGATAGAATGAGCTAGAAGGCACTCTGTTTATTATTTGGTTCAGCATGTAATTAAATTTCTCCTCCTGATTCTAAATTGTTTACTTCTGTATCTTCAGTGGAAGCTCCTATTTTCTTGTCTTAGAGAAACTAAATTCGTGACACTTGGCTGACCTCCTGACATTGACTGTTATAGGGTTTTTCTATCTGCTCTGCCATTTTTGAGTTAGGACATGTCTGGTGACCTGAGCAGAAAGCATTGCAAAAAGCCCTTAGATGCTGCCAGGTAATTATGTCCCTGAAAGGTCATAACCCTGTCAGCCTTGGTCTGATCTTGAGCTAAGGAGCCTTGCTCCAAGGGCTAATGAGATTAGGTATTGCAGCCTACTGACATGGGATTCCAAATACAACCTCATATTTTATTTACAGTTCTCGGACATCTCACATGGGTGAACGAGCTTTTGAGTTCCACCATTACAGTGAAATTCACCAGTATACAAAGGAGACTTACACTCTTCCATGTGTAGGACCCTGCCTTCTGCTCCTGAGGCCTTGCTGCTCAAGTTCATTTGTCTCTTTTGCTTGGTGTTTTGGCTTAGCTAATACTTATTGCTTGGCTCAGCAAGCAACAGCTACACACAGCTGTCTGTTCCTGGGTGCCAGTCGAGGGAGGACATCCTGTCTAAATGTGCAGAGAAGATCTTGAAGCGGGGTGCAGATGGGGCCAGCCCTATCCACACTGCCTGCATGGAGTGTCCTCAGACAGCACAGGCTGGACATGTTGGGCACTGCAACATGACAGTGAAGGTGCCACCACGGCTCCTGTAGTAAAACTGCCAGAAGCTGATTGCTCCACACTCCCTACTGCAAAGCTTCTCTTCTGGGGATAAGTTGAAATACAAAAATTTTCATAATTGGCCCTTTCCTGTCCTCTCCCTTCTACTGTGGCCCTACGCAAGAGAAGCCACAAACACTTACTCTGGTTGCAAAAAACCTGTTTATCTGGGATAATTTTGTTCTGTTCAGAAGAAGGTGCTCAGTACCAGTCAGTGCCAACTGTGCTGCAGAGACTGTGCTGCCCTCAAACCTGGCTTGCTTTCTTGACCTTCCTCAGGTCAATCTGTGCTGCTCTTTGGGCTGCTCTTTTCCAATACAAAATGTGCAAACAGTCCTGGGAGATCCCAGGTCTCCTCAACCCTGCTAAATTGTTTCTATCACTAGGCTATTCTCAGTTCCTACTTGCTCTTTCTATGGAAGTATTAGCTTGTGGCAGAGGAGGGAAGGAATGAAGGTCTTTGTGTAGATGTGAGAGGATGAACCGAGTCCTTAGGTCTTAAAAGTTGTATCTAATGACCTGGAGCAATGTCTTATCCTTTAATTGACCTAGCACCTGAGTACTTTCCAAGTCTATCTACAGGTTAAAGGATGCCAAAGCAAAGCTCAAGAGAATGAGTTCAGTCATCAAGGAACTGAAACAAATGAATTTTCAGGTGCCTTTGGAAGTGACAGGTTTTTTCGGAGGCTTAAGCACTTACACTACGCGTTTAGGCAGTCTAAACTCACTGCAGTGCGTCTGCTTGTGCAGCCCTTGATCTGTCCCTGCCAGACAAATTAACTTTGTGGATTGCCCTTCATGATCTCAGCACTGACTTGAAGGGAGTGTGACCCCAGCCCCTTAAATTGCTTTGTTTGTTAAAGGCTTTGCAATGCCTGTTTCGGAGGTGCCTTACAGAAGCTGAAAACCTAGAGGCCTCACTGTTCTCAGAGAGAAGCGTATATGTAACTACAAATACAAAGAAAATTAAATTGGATTGCAAAATACTAATTTATAGAAAACATAAAAATAGGGCAAATGTTTTGCTCCAACTTATACAATACCTCGGGTTTAAAACTAAGGATATTTGTTTGTGCTAGTATCAGATAAGAAATAAATCAGCCTACATTTGGCCCGGGTTTATCAGCAGTAGTTACTGGATAATCAGTTCAAACATTACCTTGTTAGTAAGCAGAAATATTCTCTCCACCCTCTAGTGCATTCTAAGCCAGATATTACTCAGATAACACTTAACATTTTGAAATATTGTATTGATATGAAAAGTAGGGGGTTTTTTGTTTACCTGCAAACAGGTACGGCATTCTGGTTTTTTCCACAAATTTAGGAACACAGATAATAAATTTTATTTCAGTACAACTTAACTAATACAGAACTGATCTTGAAATGTTTTCTTTATTTATTTTAGTTGATCTTCTGTATTTTTCACCAGCAGAGTATTTGTCCTAAATAGGACTTCAGGCAAATTTTGAGACTTTTGAATAGTGTCTCTCAGAAGCCCTGTTTTCCTGCAGAGGGAGGTTCTTTCAGCCTTGCTCACACTGTGTATCACAAATAAGAATGTGGTCCCCAGCTATGGAAACAACGTGAAACATTTTAAATTGTCTACCTGGAGAAGTTTCTTGCAGCCATAATATCGTGTATTTGTCTTTATAAACTCCATACATTTGTTACAATACCAACAGAAATTGTCTGTTTAAATAAATACTTTAAAAAACAGAATGAGTGACTAATGCTATACATAAATTTCACCACCTTCTCATCTACATTGGTGTATAAACATCTGGCTTTTCACAACGGTATAAAATATATGTTAATAATAGTAGAGAATGTTGTTCAACTGATTAAAATTTCAGGTTAAGTAACAGATTATCTTAACATATGGCCAGTAAGTGTCATAATTGCTCTAGCTTAACACTTCTGATTTATGTCTGGCTTAAACCAGAACACAAAAAGTTTATACAGCAGCCCTTTGAACTAGTAAAATATTCAGTAAAAGTGGAGTCAGCAGGATGGGTGAGAGTCAAATCTGTTCCTGTTTTGTGTGTTTATTAGGCTGCCTGTACTGACTGGAAAATTCATTGTACATTAACTTTATTTTCTGCCCTTCCTCTTCAGCAGTAAGTGTGGGCTGTGTGGCACAGTGAGATGTTGCTTCTTAGGTTGTCTATCCTGTACACATTAAATAAAGTGACTGTTTCTACTGATGGTGCTTCTGATAGTTTTTTACTTTCTGTGTGTTTAATACAATTTTGTGGAGTTTAGTTTTGTTGACCTTGAGCTGTTGGAGCAGAAGTAGGTAAAACAAGTTGCAGCAGTGAGCACTCTACAGAAAATGGTTGTAGTTTTAGTGTCTTCCCTCACTTAAAACATCATTACAGTTTGCCTGCTAGGAGTTGCATACTGGGCATGCAAGATATTTGCCCAGGAGTTCTGGGTGTCTGTAGCTTGTGCTCCAACCAGACAGTCTGATCTCCCACCCAGAAGAACAAAATCCATGACTGCCCCTAGACATACCTTCCAAGCATGAAAAATCACATATGCAAAGACATTGAAAATGTTGTGGACCTAGATGTGCCTTTTGGATTAGTAGTTATTTAGCTAGATAACAAAGCTTCAGGTAGCAACATTACTTTTCCCACTTTTATCTTCTCTTTGACCTAAGGTCTGTTTACAGGGATACCCGAAGCCAGGTATCCATAGCCGGGACCTTTATCTGGCAAACACTGCAGCAGCAGAGCTGTACTACCTGACTTACTGCAAGTGAACAGTCTGCAGTGGAACTGGTTATTTTAAATGGAACAGTGAGCCAGTGCTTCACTAGACTGTGACCAGGACACTTGAGACATTACAGAACCCAGCCCCTGATCTCTTTGGTTTGATATTTTGTCAGATTCAAAAATGTGTCAGTTGTGCAGCAGGTTTGTAGTACAATCAAATCGCTCCATAACAAGCAACCAATAGTTGTCTCATATGTTCAAGAGAGTTTTTCAAGGACTGTTTGAGAACTTCATGTGGAAACATGGCTAATTTTCAAATGAGATGTTAAACAAAAAAGTTCCATGTGCTTTTGACCACTTGTGATCATCTTAAATGTAATGTGATTAGTTTGCTTTTAGAAGTCATGAAAAAGTCTTTCTGATAGCAAAACTTGCTCTCCTATTTTGAAATATATATGCTTACATAACTGTCTGTGGTATTTTTGATTTGGAAAAATACTATCAACCAGAATGCCCTGAAGTATTGGGGTCCTTTACTAGCAGAGTTCTTGGAATGCAGCCACTTCTAAATCACATTCCATCACTCCATAGGTAGGAAAACCTGAAAACAAATAAAACTTGAAATGAGCCATTCATACTTGTTTTGGAACATCAAGAGAGCAAGGAGGGTTGTTAGTCCTCAAACTACATATTTTTGCAGTCATCTACTTTTGTTTTCCCATCATAACTCAAGAAGATTTGAAAAAAATCTAGGAAAAAAACAGCTCTGTGGCTAGGCAAGCATGCTAGAAGTGAGACAAAAAGCTGGAGCAATTCTTCCAACTCTATTATTCAAAACCTCTGACTTTTGCTTAGCTTTCATTTCAGAATATGTTAATGGATACTGGTAGAGGAGGAGCTAATACTTGTCTCTGATTTACCAAGTAGAAACTTGCAGATAGACACTATACTCTTGAGGCTGGCAAATAAGATTGGACTCTTGGCAACTCTTTCTCACATGCTTGCCAAGCTGGACAACTTCCGACATCACTGCTGCCTTATTTGGAAAATGCTTAAACTATTTCTTGGAAAGTGTTTGAAGGTCAGGCAGAGGGTTCTTTTCTGTGTTTTACAGTATTTATTATTGCATAAGAAGGTTGTGTCCTACTTGTTATAGAGATCTGGCTAAAGACTACTGATAGGATGAAGGCATGCCTCCTGTCACAACAGAAACCCTGCTGAAGACAGTGGAAGGCAGTACTACCTACATGTCCCTGTACCTGCTACACATCCATATTTACATTTAGGAAATAGGTACTCTGGGATTGTCTTTAAAATCTCCCAAATATTTATGCACTGCACAAATTTTGGGGCTCGAAGTGAGGTCTCTGATAACGCAACTTTGGGATCATCCTACTCAGTGGAAGAGGTCCTCAAGAGGTCTCTCCTTTTGAAAGACCTCAGAGGTCCTCAAAAGGTGGCAGAAAATTATGGTGGAGGCTGTGAAGATCTAGGCACAAGGGAGTAACAGGAGGCTGAGGGTAGAAGCACAAATCACAAGTGGTCAGCAGACACGACAAAGAATAGGAAATACGTATACCAGAAGTAAAAAATCCCACATGTGGTAAAAACACAGGAGAAAACAGGGAGGTGTCAAGAATTATCACAACCCCTAGAAGAACAGGAACACAAAGGGAAAAAGAATGGGAACAAAAAGAAAGACAGGAATTGCTCCACTCTTGTCTTCCTCCACTGTGGACACCACTGCTCTTCAGTCACAGCCAGTTCCGCTCAACCTGGGTAGATAAGAAGGGCTGCTTTTTGTCTTGCTGTTCAGCACATTTATCCTGTGTGAAGTGTCTGTACTATGTCACTGTATAATGTAAATTTGGCCCCTAAAGAGCCCTGTGAGTGTGTGCATGTGTGTGTGCACAAGTGCATGTGTATGTGTGTGTTTGTGTCCCACTCCAACCTGCCCACACGACGAAGTGATTGATCCACAGCACTGAGCCAGAATAAGCTCAGAGGCAACAACACACTTGAATGAATATGAGAATTTCAAACCTCCTCTCCACTCCCTCCCACAGCTTCTTTGATCTCCTTTTAAAAATCCCAGACTGTCAAAACATGAACGCATGTATGCATTTATGCACACGAATAGTCCCAGCAAAGGCAAGGGAACAGGGTTCTGCCTCCTCTCCCATTAGCACATTGGATGGAAGACAAACCTCTCCTTTCCTCTGCACTTTTATTCTTGCCTTACCTGACCACTGGATTTGTTCTTCACTGGCTGCTTTCTGTCCCACACATTTGTACATTGTGTAGAAGAGCGCAGTAACAACCCAGTTAATTATAATTAATTGAATTGCAGGAGAAGTGTGTGATTCAAAGAGCAATGGTCCTGCTGTACAGAAAAAGAGCAAAATAAAATAAGGAATAAAAAGTTCTAGGGTATGTATTGCTATTTCTTTCATGTTTTCCCTTTTAAGGTTAGAGTTTCTCTAATGCTCAAGTGTTGTTCACCACTGGCTTAGATTTCTGGGTGGAGGAGAAACAGTTCACACAGCAGTGTATGGATACTTTGGTCTTAGGTTTTGGCAAAATGTCTCCAAATTATTTGAAACGTTAGTTTAAGAGATGCTGAGATTTGGATTGAAAACAGAGAAATAATAATTAGGAAAGTACCGACTTGAATTTTTGAGTATTCTGGGGAAAAATAATAAACCAAAACCACAAAACTGTCTTCGGTTCATTTTATGGCTTTGAAAAGGTACTCTGTGCTTGCACACTCACTGCTGTCCTACATCACCACAGTGCAGCAGAATTACAGTGCTGCAGTTCTGAGGTTGTCCTAATAATTTCACTTTATGTTTACCTATGGTAGAAGTTTAAAGCAGTCTTTGCCTTTCTCTGAACTCAGACTGGAAAGGCAGTCGATAAACTGCCTAAAGTTCGTGGGCAAAAGCCCAGGTTGCTACATTAATTCCAAATTATGTCCCTGGCAGGCTATAAATGTGTATCTTCAATCTAGTGGAACAGATATGAACACATCAGATATGTGCTTCTCAGCTGGAGGTGGCCTCCCCCATCCTCTTAAAATTGTCATTGCTAACAGTGGTGTAGGGGAGATGTGAGTGAGCATAAATATGAAGGCAATGTGTAGCACAGACACTCAGTTAAAAACCAAAAATAATTACTTTGGTGCAAATCACCCTCTGGGAAAATTATTGCTTTTTGAAGTATGCAGGCCAGGCCCTGTGGATGACACGATCTGATAAATTGTCACACATGCCATATGTTATGGCCTTGCTTCAGAAGCTCTCCAGAGACAAGTTTTGAGACACAGACCATTCCAGGACTGGATGAATTTTCCTCTTTCCATTTCTTCATGAGTTCCCAGCAGGCTCAAAATGATTTGCAGAAGAGGGTCAAATTCGGCAGTGGCCTTAGAATAAAAGCACTCCTACAAACACAACTAGGGAGCATGAACCTATTCTGCAATAAATTACACTAGTTATAATTGACCTTTGCTTTTGCCATCTTGCTGAACAATTGCACATTTAGCCTGAGATAGCTTTAAACACCAGGCTAATTATATTCCTATGATGAGCAGCATGCCAAAGTTAAAGAAAAGCCTGTTAGAAATTCAAGACAGATCTACTTCCTCCATACCTTGCTCACTTTCTCCCTCAAATTTCTCACTTGCAAACTCTTTCAATCTTTATAGTATTCTCTGTAAATACACTGGCACTGAACAAAGCAAGGCAAATAATCTATTAACTTCACAAATGAAAATAATACTCATTTTGTCCTTTGCTGTGACTTGGGTGTAATTGCTGGGAAAACTTGAAGCTGAGATATTCTAAACAGCTGTTGGCTACAACAGTGTATGAAGCAATCTAAGCTGCAGGTGAAGGAAACCAGTCAGACATTCTTTCAGGTCTTGTCAGTTCAGATTTAACTCAAAGAATTGTACTAAACACCAGTATAGTTACTGCTGTCTATTGCAAAGGAAATACCGGATGGAATGTTTCTCTTATAACCTTATTTTGTATTCCAGACTGTTGGGATAAAATACTTTCAGGCTATTGGAGCATTCATGAAGATGAACCATATGAGAATTTAGAGAATTCCCTTCATAATTACAGATTGCTTTTTTTAGCAATTCACTCACATTGCAGCAGAAGCCAGTAGGTTTAGTTTGATGTTAATGTGCAGGTACTAAATCAGATCTGAGGCCTAATCAGTTGAGTTCCCCATCTCTTAGAGTGCCCAGATGCAGAAGCATTTGATAGCTGTACAAAAGCAGGCTAGTAGAATGAAATTTTTTTAGCTACTTTAGGTCTTTCCTTTTATCTCCAATAGCAAAAGTAACTGAACTCATGAAGTTAAAATTTAAAGACACTGTTGGATGGTGGTCCTCTGATCTGCATGAAAGTCTTCACTGTAAACCTTCCTAAATTCTTGTCTTCAGCTCTGACAAAGAGTGAGTGCAAAGCTTTCTTTAATGAAATTTAGTAACAGCTGTGTTATTCAAAAATGAGGAAAAATACACAAAGTAATCTAGGCACTTCAAAGTCCACAAAACGGGGAAAAGCTAAGTAATTGACATAAATTGCTGTCATGTAATATAGAAAACACAAGTAATTCTTCATGTCAAATTTTCCTTAGAGGAAGTTTGCAAAAAAAAAAATAACTTCTTTTTATTTCTTTACTAGTATAAAAACCATCTTTTATTTCATTTCACTGCACAATTGTACATTTGAATGTACAATTCCACATCTATTGACTGTTTGGTTCTGACTGACCCCATAAACTTACTATAGTATCAGTCTTTAGGATTAAGCAACAGTGAGTACCAGACACAGCTTTTCACTTCCATATTCAGCACAATGCATGATGAATTATTGCCTTTTAAATGTACATGAAGTACTGTAATCCTCTTGATGATAATGATGTTAAGCAGATGATGTACCAGAGTTAATGGGTAGAATACAGGTGTTACAGACACCCTGCTTCTGAGGGGTGATCTAATGTTAACATGAAATCAAAACTTGCTTTTGGACAGATAATTATCCTCATGGTTATGTGTGCCTCGACAAAGCTTGAGGCAGCTTGGATGTTACCAGCTGAGCCCAGGAAAACAGTCCTTAGCCTGTGAAGTGTCATGTTGTGTGAGTTAGGAGCAGGTTTGCAGATACAAATCTGCTCCTGTATTTCTTCCTCAAGGGGAATACTGCAATAGGCAGCTTGTCCAGCAGTTTATGTCCAGCCTGTGCTACCTCACAGATTTCAGAAAGGTGAAGGTTCTTTCCAATAGTCAAGTAGATGAGACCTCTAGCTTCAACTGAAGCAATAGTTTTTGTGCGTATATTGCACGTGTCTGGATTTTCGGTGTCTATAAGCCAGTCTAGTACAGGGTTTTGGCAGCTCTTGGGGACACCCAAGGGGGTCCATGGGACCCCTTGTCAGTCTCACAGCAGAAAACTACCCAGTGATCCATCCACTGGGGTCATAAACTCGCAGCCCATGCCCATGTCCCAGTTGCAAGCTACTGCATTGCCTCATGAGGCAGAAATAATTAGAATTAATTAATATCTGGCTTTCTCTAGGCATCTCTGTAACCTGGTGGAGCAGGGTGGACCAGAGGGCACCTGGAGCAGGTGACCTTGTTATGCTCAAACCAGCACTGTGAGCTGCAGTTGGGCCCGTGCTCATCTCTCTTGGAAACAGCACCTGGTGGTCTTGGCTGAAGGGTGAAGGCGGGAAACTGCCTGCTCTTCTTGGCACCACATCAGTGGGATGGATGATTTGAGGGGGAAAACTGGCTTATTATCTGAGTACGTGTCTTAAAATAAACCAATCTCCTTGGTTTTAATTAATTGTTTCCTTAAGGCAGTGAGATAAAGTGAAAATTTAAAATCATTTTTGAAACAACATAAATACTGTAGGTGGCAGAAATAATAGAAACTGGATGAAGTGGAACTTGTGTTTCACTCCCTGTTTGTCTTCCCCCTCATATATCCTGTGGTAGGTGCAGCATATATTCAATTAAAGAGTAGGGCCATTAGGCCAGGGGCTAAAACCTGCAATTGCTGCTTCTGCTGGTTATTAGATTACAAGCAGCCATGAAACCAGTAGTTTTAGCACAGCCTCATCAGAGTGTGACAAGAAGACAGTCAAAGTTCAGAGTTTTATATATTGGTCTGCTTATACCCATGGAAACCAGTGCCCTTAACCATACATTAAATGTTTTAAGTAGGGTACCGAAAGACAAAGGAAAGGATAAAAATACTGGAAGTATAAAGCACTGAAGTCTTTGGTTTATTAAGATAGTGTTGCATTCCTGCTTTAGGTATTGGGAGATTGCTATTGCAACCAGCCTACAAGACCTGGTTTGAGACAACAAAGAGTGAGAGGCAAGAGGGAGTGGGGCTCGAAGGCAGCACCTTTTGTGGGGCAGGACATTTCCACCAGGTCCGGAGGAACACCACCACCTCCACCCTCTGAGCAGCCTTACATGTCTCCCCCTTGGCCATGCTTGCCTGGAAAGGTCTCTAAGACCTCCAGCCTTCTTCAGTGGTATGAACAACTCCATGGTTGTGAGGTTTTTCACAGCTTGGAAAATTTGTACAATTTTTTTTCCCAAAATGTCCTGTGGCAGAGGCCAAGCTGTTAGGAAACCACTTTCAAACATTACACCTAACCCCCCCTACCCTGATTTAGGCTCTTTGCATCCTGCCCTGACTCACATGGATGAGGAAACAAAATTTTTCCTCTGCCTCTTTGAAGCTGCCTTTTTTGTTGTGTTCCCCTCATGTTAAACTACACAGTTCTACTTCATGCAGTCGTTCCTCACTGAGCACATTTTCTAGACCTCTGGCTACTCTCACTGCTCTCTCCTGGACACCCTCCAGCTTCTCCCCATCTTGCAGGAAGTGCCTTGCCCAAAACCAGATACAGCTGTTCATCTGAGGTTTTTCAAATGCTGACAGGAGTGGAATGAATTCTGCATGAGCCCTGTATGTTAATGCCTCTGTATAATCTGGTAGAGTGTTTGCTTTTCTAGCAACAGCAGCAGATTAACTCCTCCTAGCTTCAGATCCATTATAACCCCCAGACAGTTTTCTATGGAAGTACTACCCAAGAATTTGACTGTCTTAAGTACTGGGTGACATTGCCCTCTTCGTGAACAACGCTCTCTTTAAAGAGAAAAAATATCAATTTGTCATGAAAATTTCAAGTGTTCCTGGTTTTCACCACTGGCACTGACTGTACTTTTACCTCAGTACCTAGATTTCAATTGGGTTTCTTCCTAGTTCAATATCCTAGTTACTGGAAATATTGATTTGGACAAAGATAAGGACTTAACTCACAACTGTGTTTTTGTAGTAAATGGCTGAGCACTTTTCTGGTGCGGTTCTCCAGTTTTGCTCCCACACAAATGTATTTCATCCAGTCTTGGTTTGCTTAGTTTATTTATAACAAGATCACATCAGCCAATATCAAAAACATAACGAAAGACAAGATTTATGGCTTCTATTGTTTATTCACAAGCCTTTACCCTCATTACAACCTCTTATAAAGGAAATGGGATTGGTTGGATGCAATTTTGTTCTCATCAAATCCTTGCTGACTGCTGAAAAAATGGTTTGTATAATGTCATTAGTTTTGTTTCAAACTTCCAACTTTTGGTATTTTGTCTTAAAACCTTTGTGATCAACTAATTTAATTTGCTACAGCCAACTTCTCTTATCTTGCACAGAAGAGTTGTGATGAAAATGGGCAAGGAAGTGGGGGTAGGTTACTCACTTGGAGTGCCGTAAGTACACTCCAACATGGAGCCCATAGTTGTTTCTTTTTTGTTTTTCTCTTCCTCTTGTTGTTGTTGCTTTTATTGTTGTTGTTGTAGTTGGTTGAGGTTTTTTTTAGATCTGGCACAGAGTGACTTGCAGTAGCTGGCTTAAGAAATCTGTGAACATGACTAGTTTCCCATATTTTTTTAGTATCACACCCTGGTCTTTGGGCCGTTTTTAATGCACATTTTTAACTTGATCTCAGGGATTTCTGCGCCCTCTCACATTACAAAACCTAATAATCAGTATTATTTCCTCTTACACCTGTAAAAAGAAGACAGGGACAACTTAAAGCTGCTTTTTCAAAAGCACCTGGTGTATCAGGAGCTGTGGCTCAGAAGGACTTAGAGATTGCACCTCTTTTAAGGACTGCAGCTGTTCCTAGGGGAGCCTCCTGCAGCTGCTGTGCATCCTCCTGGCTCATCTGCATCCAGCAGCACAGGCGTGCTGGCCCTGAGGAGCAGGCTTTTCTGGTGCCATTAACCTTTCTCCCTCAGGGATTTCAGCTCTGGTTTTACAACTGTTTGCTTTTATTAGAGTCAGTAAGTTTTGTGAGTGCTCAGAGAGCCCTATGTGGGTTGGTATCAAGCTGGGACACACAGCTCATTCATTGGTAGATTTTCTCTCTACTTTTTCTTACAAGTGCCAGGGAATCAGCCGTAAATCAAGAAAATAGCACAGCACTGGACATCTGTGATTGTTCAGACTGGCAACGTGAGGTGCATACTCCTGCAAATGCCACGGTCCAAGACATTCATGTATGTATTTTTGTCTCCTAGTGGGGGAAAAAATATTTTTAGCAACTAATAGAAGATAAGCGAGGCCTGAGTGCACTGGATAAAGTAGTTTCCCTCACCTACTGCTTCCTTTGTATTTGCTCTCTTTTCAGTAGCACCCACATATCATTCTGGAAATAAGAATGAAACAGAAAATCAGTGAGCGGCACAGGTTTGGCATGGAAGTGGTGTACTTTGGTGAAATACTAGCTGAGGCCTGCCAGATCGAAGGTGAGTGGTGCAGTCCCAATTAGCCATGAATACACACCTCCAAAATACTGCAAGAATTGATTGCGGCCCAGAGCCTGTTCAGAAGCCACCACTCTCTCAGGCTCAAATAAAAGACACCTACTCTGGCCTTGAGTTACTTTGACACACTGACATATTGCGGGCACAGTGTGCTGGTTTGTGCCCTCTAAGATGCCAAACTAGCCAAAAAGGTCTGTTCCATAGCACAGGAGCAGCTCTGTGCTGCACAGGAAGTGGGGAGATGTGCCATTCACTTATCAGCCCGCTCTCAGCGGGACAGCAGCTATTCCTGTCCTACTCCTTTGCTTCCTGCCTGTAATGTAAAAGCAACCTCCTGGCTCAGAAACAGGCAACATGGGGCCCCTAATCCACTTTTGTCTTCTACACTGAACTTGCATAATCTGCAAGAGAGCCAGGCCAAATCTGGTTATTTATAATCCAGCAAAACTCTGGCCTGCTGTCTCCATTGCTCCAGAGGGGGTTTCCTGAAATGCAGGAGAGTGTGATGTTCACCAGCCTACTTCTAGTAGTTTACTTAAAAAATATCAGTGCTAAAATTTATCTACATAAAATGTTGCAATATGATCTAATTTAAATGTTTATTTTGTTCTCAGATATACCTACCACCCTGAGTATAGTTTTGTTTATTACAGAGTCAGAAATTAATTATTGAAAGCTCTTACATAGGTTAACAGTATTGAAATCAGATGTTCTGAAATTATCATCTCTGCCAATCCCTTATAGTTTGTTATTGCTGTGAAGCCTCTGGAGAACTATTTCTCTTAGTTTTGCATGATATTCCTAATATAACACATTACATAATGTTTTCTAGGGTTCAAGACTTTAAGGTTAACCAGAAAACATTATGTTCTTCTTCAAAGGGAGAAAAGTAAAGGACATGGGTAATTATTCTCTCAGCCTTCAAAAATCCATTTCCTTAACAGCACTCTATCCTCTCAAAAGAGAGTTTATGCTTATGGGGATGGTTTGCTGATGGGCTGTGCGGGAACAGGTTCAGCACTACATGTGTGATTCCAAGAAGGACAAGGCAGCCCAGCTTTCTGAAGTGGGCCCACCTGTACCAGTCTGAAATAAACACAAAGTCATATGGTTTTCAGAAGTAGGAACAAACCTTGCCTTACCTGCCACTGAACAGAACACTACTGCACTATCCACAAAGATGTTTGTTCCATCACAATCTGTAACTTGAGCTGCTGCTCACTTTTCTGAGATGAGTGTTTACAAATACAGTATGTGGAGTGTAAAATAAAAGAGTATTGGCTTTGCAGCACAGGAATTAATGCAAGAGAAGAGAGTTGTGTCCACCTTGTGCCCTCCTTATGGCCCAGCTGGACAAGACCCGTTCTTCATGCCAGTTCCAGGTAGTCTTTGCCTTTTAAGCACATTACAGCAATGCAAAGCCCATTAGAGCATCTGGAGAAATCTGAGTTTTCAGGGAACCTGTGTTCTGGCTCCTTTCTGTGGGCTGTAATACCTAAATCCATACAAAATTATTCACTATCCAAAAAATGCCTTATAGCTGCTTAAGTGTTGTTTAGACAGGTCCCAAAGCTCCCCAGCAGAAAGTGAGCTCTGGCTTATGTCATTCCTCCACATCAGAGCAGTTCGGTACCTCAAGAGGGAGCCTTGATAATAAAGGAAACCCATCCACAATTAGAGTGGTGGACTTTCTTAAAATGCATGGAGAGCTTCAGTTTCTGAGCAGTAGCAGCCAAGCACCCCTGAAAGGAGAGAAAACCTGAGGTTTGCCTTTCAGCATCCCAGGGTGAGTAGAAGGGCAGGGGTGGTGTGCATGGGCAGTGCCCACCTGAAGGAGATTTGCCTACCCCAAGCAGAATTATGCTTTTCTGTTCAAATTGTGACTGTCTGCAAGACAATGTCAGTGACACTGTCTGGGCTGTAAGAGCTGAGCTCTGCAGTTTCCCTCACCCAGCTGGCATGTCTGCTTCACAAGTGCAGCAAAAGTTTTGGGTCATCCCCATTAACCTGGTTTTGAGCTTGTTTTTTCAGCCTGGTAATTCCAGTGGAATAGCTCAGCATTCACCACTGTGTGAGATCAGATGGATGGTTTACTGTTTCAAAATCCCTGGGTTTGGCATGCGATTTAGGCACACAGTGTTCTTGGATTCTCCTTCTACTGAATTTATTGGAAACTAGGATAGATACCATTAACCATAGAAAAGGTCAAGCTGATCAAGATACCTCTTTTCTATCACAGGGAGTCATTCCTGCCTTTCAGGTCTTTGACTACCTTGCTTTCAGGGACTGGGGTAACCCATCCCACTTCTCTCATTTCTCTTCAGCAAGCTTCTCCCCAGCCTCTGGACATGTGTGCTGTATTATCATGGATTATCAAATACACCTGGGGGCTGTAGATGGGTTTCTTGACTCACAGCAGCTAGACTTGGGCTTCTCTAGTTGAAACTTGCTTCCTTGTGACCCTTTGGACAAAGGAAAATGGAGCAGAGAGCACTGGGGCTCTGGCAAGGTGGGAGGTGGGGTGCCCAGCTGTGCACCCCCTTGCCAGTATCCAGCTCCTCTCTTCGGACTTCAGAGGTTCAGATCCTTCAGTAACAGGACAAACAGCAGATGAAACTTGGGGAACAATGCCCAACTTCTTTCCTCTGCTCTCATGTGTGATATGCCAATGCTGTGAGCTTTAACAGTACAGCACGTTGCAAATCTGCTAACTTGATGTTCCCCACTGAAAAGAGCTACCTCAAGTTGCTCATATTGATGTATTTCAGAGTGAAAAGCATGAAATGCATCTTCTCCCTTTGTTGATCAAAGTACACTTTTAAATAGTAGCAGTTTTGCACTTTACGTAACAATTTCCTGCCATGGCTGGCTTTCCAGAATCTGACAGAAATGTTTCCTGCTGCTGCAGTTAACTTACTGATAACTTACTGCTGTTTATTTACAAACACAGTGTTCAGGCATCCTTTTTTG
>VXBT01001514.1:10083-34768 GCA_013400235.1 Oriolus oriolus | reverse complement strand
TTTTTTTTTGAAGGGTGTTTTTGCCACACGCAATCCTGTCCTCATGCAACCTTCCTGTGAACAGAGCTGCCAGCTTGGGTGGGCTACCAAGGAAACACCGAGAATTCGTCGGACTTGAAAAGAAAGCAAACGGACTGTGAATTTGTTGGAGGCTACAGGTGGTTTTGATCGGCTGAGCGGAGTCTGTGCCGGAAACATTACGGCTCCTGAGCCTCCCAGGGGACTTCAGCAGACGGGGCTCCGCAGCCACGCTGATGACTCACGGGCAGAAACTCACCTCCGAGCGAGTGGCAGCAGCGGGGAAAAAGTGACCAAGCCAAGATGACTCACAGGGGAGCGAAGCCTCCAGAGCAGGGCTGCCCTGGCAGCCTGCTGACACACTTAACTCCAGCAGCTGCCACTACAGCCAGCCAGGAGAGTGATTGCATAACGGGTGGGAAGGCAAATCTGGATGTAGCTGTAAAACCTGTGGCAGCCTGGTTGAAAACACAGGAGCCTTTAGGGCTTGCTGCCCAGTAATTTTGTTGCAGAAAGCTCGATGGTCTGTGGTAAGTCTTGAGTGGATGGGTGCAGAGAGCTTTATTGGGAACACACAGTAAAATTTGCAGCTGAGAAAAGCAGCTTTGGGGAAGATGTGGTGTGGAATGGAGAAATTACACCACGAAGATCTTTCTGCACCCTTATATTTGTTAATGGGAGTCTGTTGAGATTAACTAGAGACTTGAGACTGCAAAAAAACACCTGAGACTACATGAAAAAATGCACAAGAAACCTGCTCAGCACTTTCATCTTGAGGATGTGTCCTGGAAAATAGAAGTCCCAGGTGCTGTGACTTTTTGGAACCTTCAGGACCTGTTCTAAGTTACACAAAATAAATTTCCCAATAACATGATTATCTATCTGGACAGATTAATGGGTTTAACTTTGGACATGTGCAATATGAATTTGAAACAGTGCTGTGCAAACAGGATACTCTTTCTTTGTATAAAACATCAGCTGTTGGGTCACTTCTCTTCCTCTGGAATCAGCAGCTGGAAAATATTAGATGAGTCACAAGAATCTGAGAGCTCTGAAAAGTAGTACACACCAAGTGACACACAGGGTGAAAGCTTTAAACCCACAACTTTAAAACACTGATTCAGAACCCTCAGAGAAGCAACAGAGTTAAGCTGCTCTGAAATGTTACAAATTGACTGGTGGGATCAAGCTAAGGCGCTCAGGCAGCATCAGGGATGGCAAGACAGAAATGAATACACAACGAGCATGAGCATCCTTTACTGAGGGTTGTTTTTTTTTTTTTTCCAGGCAGTGCTGATTTTGCAGTTACTCTCCTTCCTGAGATAATTTACACCAGCCTACACAGCACTTTGTGCTCTGGCCACACTGTGACAGACAGATGGTAGCTCTGGATGCACTTAGAAAATAGTTCAGATGGATAGGTGTAGGCAGATAGGATTGTCAGTGTGCTAGTAGGATACCTGAAGATTGTAGGTTATGTTTACATAGCAGTAGAACTATAAATGAAGGATGTTATTTTCTTCTCTTTTTTCCTCCTTTATTTTCTTCTCTCTTTTTCATTTTTTTTTCCCTGCAGCATAAGCAGGCAGCATTTAGAGTATCCAAATACTGGGCTCTTTCTTCAGGATGATGCAAACTACAGTGTGTCTGCTCGGTTATACTGTGTTCCCCTACTTAGCCCAGGACTAGGACACAGCCTCTAAGTGTGGTGGCAGCTGTCTGAACTGTGCTAGGCATGTCCATGGGCAGAGAAAGTGCTGGAGTCTCAAGACCCAAGCTGGGATAAGCCTGCACCCTGCCCCTGACACAGCTGGCCAAGGGTCTCTTGTCCTGCTCTGTCTTTTTCCAGGGGGGCTGCCAGCCTGCTCCCTCTCCTGCAGCTCCTCACTCACAGAATGTGGTGAGAAAAAAAAACATTTACAACTGTCTCATGAAGCCAGGGTTGCTTCCTGCACGTTTTCAACAGGGCATTTCAGAGCTCTGTATCTGTGAAGGAAAATAGCTGTTCCAAACTGGAATGTGACACTTGTGTTTTCTCTCTGCAAACCTTGCACCTCTGGAGCTCTAGTTCAGACAGGCTCCAGACAGGCTCAGGTTCTGAATTTCCCCTTAATTACTTGCTATATTTCTCTCCATTTTTCTTTCTTTCCTTTTTTCCATCTCTTTTTCCTCCTGGTCTTCCTTTTCGCTGGACTAGAATGTAAGTTACTCGTGTTTTCATGGCTGCAGCAGCAAAGCCCAAAGCTCCTGCATTTCTGCCTCTTACTTTGCCAGAACTCTAAGTGAACCTTAGTAAACAGGGATGTGAGGGGCCACAAAAAGGGGTCTTGTGCTTTAGCACATAGATCATGGGCCTCTTGGACTCAGCCTGTAGTAAGTGAGTGGGAAATGAAAGTCTTGTGTGAACAGTTCTGGAAGCATGTGGGGCCATGCTGTGTTTGACAGGGAAGTTTTAAGGAAGCTACAGAAAGACAGAAATTTCTGATTCTGGACTCTTCATGACTGGATCATCTGGCTTTGAGTTACGGGTGATACAAATGGTAACAGAGCCAACATGATCTGAAAGGTCTCAGATGAGCACTGACAGCCTCTCCCTTGGCCACTCCTTGACCCCATTCCTAGCCTTCCACCTTTGACAGTGTTTTCCAAATACTGAGGTGTTACCACAACCTGTTTTATGGCACTGAGGTCTGTCTTTCTCTGCTCCTATGAAAAGCAGCTCTTTAGCTTCACTTTGGACTAAACCAACTTGTTTGTTTCAGCCAGTCCCCATCAGTCAGAGTCTCTGCCATCACTCACACCACTCCTGCTGCTTTTCCCTGGGCTCCTGCCACTCTGTACCCATGTTCTCTGAGCTGGCATGCCCAAGGAGGATGTCTTAATCCAGCTGTATCCTTGCCATTGCTGAGTGGTGCTAAACCATTACCTCACTTGGTTTGCTGGTTATACTCATGTTCTTTTTTTCACTCACAAGAACATGATGCTGATGAGACAGATCTGGGCTCATCCCATTCTATTTAAATTTCCTTTTTCTGTTTGAACTTCTTACATGAAATATTGATTTTATTTTATATCTTTTGTAATACAGTAGTACAGCTTTAATAGTGGAAATTTAATTGGATTCTGGCACTAAAGTACTATTGATTTAAATTTTTTATGATTCTTTTGCATATGTTTTATATGCATGCAGACAGAATTTAGCTAACTTCCAGTGAATATAGTTATTAATATGAATCAGATTTTTTGATACACCTCCTCAAAACACTGTTGGTGGCACAAACTCTAAGGTGTAACGATTAATGTTTTCTGCATTTGGTAATTAATGATGCAGATTTTTTAGTATTGGAATTTAATTGATAACACATGCCATTCTGCCCTACTTTTCATTTAAAATGTGATGCTCAGTGGTAACAACAGTTAGTTCCTAATTAGTGATTTTATCTGGATAGCTTAAAATGCTTTATGAAAAGAAGTATTCATTGCTATTTCTATTTTGCAGAATTAATCTTTGGAATTTTATTTTTTGTTTGATTTGCTGAGGGACAAATATTGATTTGTCTCCAGGAAATATTGTCTCCAGGATATGTTGTAAAAAGGATTGAAGTTGGAACCAGTGTTTCTTGAATCAATTTATTTGACCATAATGCTTTCAAATACTCTCACTAGTCTTATTTCAGAAATGTTTATTTAATGAGGTAGGTAAAAAGGTGGCTGGTCAGGGTGTTCTGCAAGAACTGACTGTGAGACATACACACTGTGCTTTTTTTCCCCAATGATTTTATTCATATAATTGTATACTTCATCCCAAAGGTGAAAATACGTGTATATAAATCCTAGGGGCATTCTTTAAAATGGCCATATGGTTTATTTCTTTTTTTTTTTTTTAAATGTATAATCACTATAGCTTTTTGTCCTTTTTTTTTTAAACTTATGAAGCTGATACCACGCATGTGCCACAGCCACTATTGCTGGTGCAGGAGTTTATGCCGTCTTGGCTGATTCAGGAAGCTACAATTAATCACAGTGTACATTAAATAATCTTCGTCTCTGCCACATCTATACTATCACGAAACCAATATATATTCTAAAACTTAGCAATGTGTGTGTTGCTTTTCCACCAATAAAAGTGTTTTTAAGAGAGGACTGTATCAACACTATTTTAAACTGTACTACCCACAGAAGGAAAATTACCTTTTAATTCAATTTACCAGAGGTAGAAAATGAAATGTATTGTATTTGTCATGCACAGGCCCAGAGTGTCCTCCTGGGGCTACTAAAAATGGCATCGAGTGTCACATCTGGCCCAGCCACTCAGCAGCCTGGGAAGCCAAGTATGTGACTGCCATTGTCCAGCAAGCTATCATTTCCCAGATCCAGGTCTGGCATTTATGTTATCTTGATAGCTATTGTTTAGCAAGCAGCAAAAGGAATCACCTTTTACTTCACCAGATATTGCCGAAACAAACCTCAGGATTCATGAAAAGAACAGTTGTGGAAACAACTGGTAAAAGGAACGCTCCCCTTATTGTAATAAGTAAAGAGACACATCACAGCTACCCTCAGAGCTTGCATATTTATTGAACAAATCCTACTAAAATAGCTAAAATACATTGGGTACTTGCATTATTAAAGATCACATTGTTACAAAAGCCTGCATTTTCAGCAGTACACAACTGCAACTATACATAAATGCCACAACTGCTGAATATTACTTCTTGCTCTATATACAGCACAGCAGACGTATCTATCCTATTGGAAAATGAAGTGTACAAGGAAAGGGATACAGAAGGTAGGGAAAGGGAAGAAATCTAGAAGTGCAGTGCATGCATTGGTATTTAACAGTCAGAAGCTAAGACAGTTCAGAACAAGGCCTGCCCTGTAAAAGGAAGAGCTAAAAGACAGAATTATATAAAAAATTAAGGTGGGCTTTCAGACTGTGTCTAACACAACAACACTCCATGAGTAGATGATACTGCTTAGTTTTGTGGTTTGTGTTATTTTGTATTGATACTAGTTTGGGAGCAAGAACAAAAATGTAAAGTCCACACGCTGACAGTACTGTGGAAATGTACTCTTTCCCCTTTAGGACTTCTCTTCCCAGAAATTTGCTGTATTTTTCTTACTATATCCCCTAGTTTATGGATTTGAAGAGGACATTAAAACTTGTCCCTTCTTTAAAAAAGGCTTGTAAGAAAAAAAGACAAAAATCAAGAGATTTTGAGAAGTTGGTGGTAAATTATTGCTCGTCTTTCTCCATAAGGTGGATAGGAGTCAGAAAGGAGATTTTACGAAAATTACAGTTTTGTGATTGCTCCCACTATAACTGCATGTTTGTGAGTGGACACTGATAGGGAATCAGTTCCTCACTTGTACACTATAAGTAGTTACTCACCTACAGCACTGAATAAGAAAGCCACACTGAAGACACAAGTAAACAAGTCAGTCCAGTCTAAAGAACAACATTCAGAAAAACAAAGTACCAACACCTTCTCAGAACATGGAAATAAAAAATAACTCCATCAGAGCTACCTTGCCAAGGAGCATATTTAAAGTCCAAAATAGCACCATTCATCAGTGTCTCAAATCCCGTGGCAGCATCACGATCACTTACCACAAGGAAACCATGAGTTTCATACTACTTCTATACATCAAAAGAGTACATGGATAAAATATAGAGATATACAGACAATCGATGAAAATAAACTACTAGGCTTGTTACATCTAAATGAAAAAAAGGGGGACTCTCAGCCTCTGCAAGAAGCAGTTTGGGTTGGTGGAAATGGAGAGAGTGGTTTACCAGTTGTGTGTGAGCTGTGGAGTTTGAGTAGTGAAAGACATTGCTGTGGTAGAACCAGGCCTGAGGGCCCACCTGTAATGTTTGTAAACATGGATTCACAGTGTGAAATTCTGAGAGCTTTCGCTTGAGTTAGAATGTTAAAAACTAGTTTTTATGGTACACGTTTGTCCACTGTTATTCTCTAAAGCAAGGCTCAGAGTCCCATAGTTTCTTCTTACACTTGATGATTTACACAGAAACAATTTCCAATATATGACACCATGACCTCATCAAACCCATACACCATATGTAATACGAATGGAGAAAGTATGTTTAAAAAGAGTAGAGGTAATTGATTTTGGTGAAATGTTGTCCACAGCCACTTGCTGGAGCCAGGCGCGCCCCCTCCACCTCACTTTTCTTGCGATTCACTTCCTTCGAGATGGGCAGATTTCCCTGTGGAGAGAAAAAAGTGGTATTAGCTGTGCTTCTGTTTGGTGGGGTGCTCCCTTCTTCCATCCTATGGTTTCCATATTCCCTAGCTGTAGTAATCTACCAAACATGAGTGAATCACCTGTAAACACTGATGCCACAGAGAACAAATGGTTGTTTGAAAACCAGGCAGTTTTTGCAGCACCTGAGAAAAACATTTCCCTTGGGCATGAATGAATGCGGCCTAGCAACCTAAAATGCAAAAGATCCAACATAATCCATGCATCTTATTTATGAAAGATCATTTTAACACCAGGAGAATTTTTCCAGTTTAGACCCTTCAGTTTTTAAAAACCTTACTGTTTAACCAACCAATATACACTAGTAAGTCTCTTCCCTGTATTAATCCATCAAAAAGAGCACACTAAAAACACTGCAGTGTCTTTCTTGTTCTGGGCAGGTAAGGAAGTGGTGTGCCATATGAGCCAGCTGCCAGACAGATCTTTGTTAATCATGCAAATTAATTTTGCCTATTCAGCAAAGTTTTTAAGCAGCATTTAAATATATGTTTCATTTTAAACCTCAGAATGAAGCCCAAAGGCTAAGCACATGCCTAAAGTACTTTGCTGATGATATCTCACTGTGGGATTTGAAACAAAAATAATTTGTTTAGCTAGAAATATGTCTTAAGAGGAAAAACAATTTGTGGTTTTTTGTGTTTAAGAAGTAAGAATTGTAAAGGTGTTTCATTGCTCATATTGTTTAGGATAGTTTGTCACATAAGCACAATGCTTCTCTTTGTGTATGAAATTAAAGTTGTCTTCTCCAAGTTCATTTTTTTTTCTGATGTGAGGGTTGTGAATTTCTGAATTAGGAATTAAACACAAGGCAGTTTCCCAGTGACCAATAAAGTGCAATTTTCAGCAATTTTCCTTTCCTGGCTCTCCAAACCCAGAATTTTCACTGGGATGTTCATACTTGCTGCATTTACTTGTGCTGGGAATGAAGCCATCCCATGGCTGTCCCCCTGCCTTTATCACAGTTTACAGGATAAATTCTGCTTTTAGGTAGGTGAACTCTCCATGGGGTTCTGCACTGCACACAGGAGCAGTTTTCAGTCTGAGCACAGAGCAAAATCCTTTCCTGGAGACAACAGGTGACCTGTTCCTTTGGGGCATCAAGAAGTGGAGGAAAAGAGCAGAATTTGGTCAGTACGTATGCAGAAGGATAAAGAGTTGTGTACATTTGCTAGAGCCAGTATGGGTATTTTGCAAGAATGTCAAAATGAGAAAATAACATTTAAATTTTAGTGACTGCACAAACATGTTTCCTCAAAGGACTGGATGAAAATTCCATCCTCATGATAACATTTTTACTTATTTTTGTTGTACAAAATTTGCTACTTGTGTATCATTACAGGATATGAAGGGAAAACTAGAAACTTACACATGCAAACAGGCACACCACACAGACCAAAGGTCTGGGCAAATTTCCAAAAGCATTGTGTTGGGCAGTTCCTTTTCAGCTGTGAAAACAATCTCAGTCCTGAAATCCTGCCATACAATCATGAGATATAAAGTCCCATGTGACCCTCCTAGGTCTGGAAATAAACTGTCATTAAGAACTGAAGCCTTTTATATTTGTTGGTTGCATGAAAATTAAAAAAAAAAAAAAAACAACAAAACACTTTTATCTCAAATAATAGTTTAAAAAATCTATTAATTTTACTTTATTCTTTCAGCGGTTCAAGCTGTTTAGCATTGAGTGGATAAAACTGCTCAGCTGGAGGACTGAAAACTTTCTGCAGTCTTTTTCACCAATTTATCCTAATTAATTTAATAACACAAATGAAAAAAAATTCCAAAGATGCACAGTTTGTGTAAAAGATTATATTCTGCTGGAAGCTGGGCTGTGTGCAACTAATATTGAAGTTGCTTTTGATGGTCAATTGTGAAATAAAATTTGGAGCTAGTTCTAAAAACTGGTCGTTGTACCAGCATTTGCCAAATACCTTCTGAAGAATTACATAAAGGCTAGGAAAAAAGCATTGTCTTTTAAAAGCAAGAATCCAGTAACTTTAAAGGGGAAAAAGATTTATAATATGTTTTGTCTAGTTGAGAAACTGTTATCCCTTCTGAGAAACTTTTATTTTAAGCTAAGTACAGCATAAACCCACAGCTATTCATAAATCCAACATAATGCAGCATTGTTGCTATGCTGCACATAGAGCACAGCTTCATTCCTGTGCTTCGTGAGAAACTTCATTTAATGATGAATGACAACTTACTGAAAGCTTCTAACTTAACATTTTGAATAAAAATCCTCTAGTTAACACAGAGCTGATTCATAAAATTAGCAAATTCATGTGATGTAAGTATGACCCTATAGAGTGCATTCATCATGCTCTGGCACTGCTACCAGCCTTCTCAGCTGAACTTTTGGAATACTGTGAGTGCTAAGAATGGCAGTACTGCCATATATGCTAGTGTAAAGACTGGCAGGCTGGCACATGAGCCTGCAAATAGCCCACCTATAAACTTTAGAAGTTCCCTCATAGAGGAAAGAGTGTAGAGGAAAGTATAGTGTCATCCAGATGGAATAATAACAGAGTTTTGTTAATAGGGAGCAGAAGCCTAGCTAATGACTGAAACTTAATCAAAATGATTTTCCATGTGTTCTCTTCTTTACTTACCTGCTTGAGCCAGTAATTGAAAGGGAATATGAAAATAAAACATGTACATCCTGTGGTTCTGCATAATCTGTTATCTATCTACTCAAATTTCATGTCCAGTTTCACATTTATTAAACTAGTAATGGTAACAGAATAAAACCTTATTAATCCTGTCTGATCAGCCACATCTTCTGCCTTTGTGTTGTGGTACTTCTTGTCAAACTCAGGTGAAAACTGCCTTGCTTTGTATGCTTGTTACTCAAGCCAGGTAAAGCACACGCAAGATACTTAATAAAAATTAAGCAACACCACCTAGTTCCTCCTGCTGCATTGTCACTGACTTTTTCATCTGCATTGCTAGGAAAGCATTGCAAAAATTAAGCATTCAAAACTCAGATGTCAAACTTGTGGAATCATGAGACAGGCTTAAGAAATATGAGCCCTTGAAAATTAGTATGTTTTCCTTCTGGTGTGCAGCCAGCAAGAGTCCATGTTTTCTGCAAGCCCGAAGGCTAAAAACATAATTATAAAATGAAAGCTGAGATCTTCAGTTAACTGCATGGTGCAAGGAGCCAAGGCTTTAAGAAAAACAGAGTAACATGAGACTCGTGATGAAATCATGAGAGCTGGCTACTTTCTTGAAGTGGTTGTAAAATAAAATCCATTGAACTTTCAATTTTTATTTTTCTTTTTCTGAAAACTTTCATCTTAGCAAACTATTATATGAAAGAAATTGCATAAATAACTTTACCTTTGGAAATCCCCCATCCCCACAGCTGGTTGGAAAGATCTTCTGGCTTACCCAAATCATTGAACCTGGCTGATAAACCTGTAGTGACACAAATACATACAAGATCTTACTAAATGCAGTGGTGCTCATGTGACAGACCACATTACTAAAACAAGTCTAATGTCAGTACAGCTTGGCCCAGAGTGTTTAATGTTTAGTACATACTTTTTGTACCCATGACAACATCTGTCCCTAGAGAATTCCAGCTATATTGTTTTATGTTTATCTGCATTCAGCAGGCACTTTAAAAAAAAAATAAATAAAAAGAGCGTAGGATGGATTTTTTTTAATATCTCTAATAACTTCTTCATAAGAGGATGCCTGTACAAATGAACTTGCTGAGGATATTATGAGAAAACATGTCCATTGCCTTCTGCCGGAGGTCACTGGCAAAGGGCTGTTTAATGAAGTTCATTATCTTTGCTGATGACTGCAGGTGACAAGAGCAACACACCTTTGATATCCTTTCACAACGAGTGGTGAACTAGAATGTGTAACTTTGTAAGAGCACTGAAACAATTATAATTCTGTGTTAGCACCCTGTATTTTCCACATTAAAGAAATTCCAACACGTTATAAAACACATACAATAAAATAGCTGGCAGCGGGATTTAATGGTTAAGCTGCTGGCCTGTGATGTCTGCAGGAAAATTTTCTATGTAAATTGGGTAAGATCTAAAGCTGGGCACTGATTACAGTGCCCAGCTCAAAGTAAATAAATACCAAGCTAATGCCTCTCAACTTCAAGATGAAGACCAGAATATCTCTTCATCTCAATCTCAGAAACACTGAAGTGGTGAGGCAAAGGTTACATACAATGCTGAAATTCTTAAATTTAATTCCTGCTGGCTCTGTCTCCCGGGCCCTTGGTGTTTGGTGAATTGAACTCTCTCTGCATGATGCCTGGATGTCAAACTGTCAGTGTTTTGAGCTAGCCATTATAAATTACACCATTCAAATTTGTTTGCACTTTGGGAATCAAAACTTTCACTGTCAGTTAAGTAAGTGATGGACCCGTTTTACTCACCTTCCTGCTACTGTGCATATACTGAAACATGAGGAAAAGTTTTCATTTCTGTGGAGGTGCATGTTGACTATTAGCTGTCAAAACTGGACTAGTTCTATCCTGGAGAAATTATTGGAAGATTATTTAAATCATCTTCCCAGTAGAAAATACTGAACTCTTCTATGATGCAGGACACAGAGGAGGGAAATTTATAACACAGAGCTCAAGGCAGTGCCTGCTCTGTACACTGTTCCATGCTTTTCTGCAGTATAAACCACTGTGCTTTCTACTGATCAAAGCAACAGATTTTTTTTCATATCTGAGGTCTCAGACAAGCCAGTTCATCTCTCTGGGTGCGTTTGACATAAAATAACCAATGCATAGCACAGGGCACTCTGTGAATTCAGTTAATGTTCACGCTGAATACTTGGAACACTTGAATGAAAGATACCAAATAACCTCTGAGATCTTCTGTTGCTATTTATAATCACTGGTTACCCATTCTGCAATTATGTCTTGATCTTACTGTGCAGTCATACTTTCTGTGTGAAAACTCGTGGTGGGAAATAGCAATAGGAGTTCAGCTCTACCACAGGACATGCTGTTCACGCCAGCAAAGTATACAAAATGTATATAGGAGGATGGCGTAAGCATCAGAATACAGTATTAGTCGTCATCATGAATACAACCTTCTATATTTTCCAGGGAGTCTGAGATGTATTTAGGTCAGCTTATAGGCCATGTTATCCATATTAATAACCTAAGAGGAATAAAATAAGCACCTGAAGTTAAATGAAAAAGAAGGGAAACCTCAAATTAAATTCATAAAAACTTGGAGGAATTGCAGTTTGAGGGCAGATTTTGGGAATGAAGCAGGAGGGAAAAGGTGTAAATTGTAAGATGAGCTCACAGCTATGCTGCAGGGTTAAAAAAAACAAACACCAAAACCTACCACCACCTGAAAAATACCCCACACAATTCCCAAAATATCTTACATAGTAATTCTCTGTAAAGAAAAAAATTTCATCTATATCCTTTTTTCTTCTTCAAAAACAAATCCTTTGGCCTATATTGGTAGATAATAATCACATGGACCTATTTCACATGAAGTGACTGTTCTGCTATGACTGTACCAGAGTCCTGAATGGACAAAGGACTTTAACTATCTGCCTTGGGAGCAATGCTGAAAGGCTGGAGAATCATGACTTAGATTCTGGCCAAATGGAGGAAGATTCTTGAATGGAAAAAAAGATGCTGGCCTAGAGAAGTCCACTTAAGATTCACTGTAATTCACTACAAGGGGGGCAAAAAAAGATAAAAAACAAACCAGGACGTCTTGCTGTGCTTTATAAATGCAGAAACTACTTAGAAGTTCAAATATACTGATAGCTAGGGTATTAGAAAAACATATAGAACATTAATTCAATGACAGAAGCTCAAAATTACTGATACAAATGTTGCAAGATGAGCTACAGAGAGAGGAAAGCAATGCTCCATTACAGAGCAGGATGTATGAGTTACAACATTCCAGCTGTTAGCATGAAGCAAACACTCCTAAATAAATGCTTCCATTGATACACACCGAATTTTCATTGCTTAGTACTTCCTGTGTGCCTGTTATGCAAGTGCAGGCTTGGCTTAAATAACCAAAATATCAGGATTCAGAATGGAATTACTGAGCTCTAGGATGGATTGAAATCTACAGTTACGGCAAGTCTGCATAATGCTGACTCACAGTGATAGCTTCAGTATTTGATCCTCATTAGCCAGACAGTTAAGCTTCATCCATGAACTATCAGATCTGGGAAGAGCTACCTGAGACACTGCTATACAACAACATGCAATTCTGCCTGAAACACTGAGGACAACTTGAAAACTGGGAATTACGAGTCCTCTGTGAGTATGTGTTCAGTTCAGTAGCCTCCAGTCTCCTGAAAAGATACAAATAATAAAATTTAATATTGAAGAAAGAGCAAAAGTGGAGGAAAAGAAATGCCTAGTCTATTTACCAGCTCTCTCAGATACCAGAACTACTGATAGTTTTTTGGGTTGTTTTGCTTTGGTTTTTTTTTCAGAACCAGTAGAATCCTCTTTACTCCTTTGCCCAACAGGCTGAGAAACTCTTTTGCTCTTCCTCTGTTTTACCAGCATTTCAAAATTCTAATTCCTGATTTTTTTCATTTCAAGCCATGCCTTCTTAAAGAACAATGGTAGGGGAGCACAACCTTTTGCCCAGCCTTAAAACAGATACATAGAACAATTTTAACAGAGCTGAACTAAACATACCCTACCAGCCACATCAAAATGCTGAAACTGATTTGGTACCCACTCTTCATTCCTACTCACTAAGAGCATCTTTCAAACATTCAGAAAAATCCATCAAGAGGAAAAAAACCTCAGATTTATGGCATGTTAAACTTACTAAAATGAGCATACTCCTGTTAAGCATTCCCAAGGTTTTTATAGTTAAGAAACAATTGAGAAAGCCCTTGGAATTGCTTTTTCTACTTTTTTCCCCCCATATGAACCTCAACTAAATTCCTGTAATTGAGTCTCATTCAGGACTTACAGTGGTATTCAACTGCACTCTTAATTTCTTAACTAAAAGTTAATTGAAGAGCAATTGCTCTGAGGAAATCAGCAACCACCTTTCAGAGAAGCTGCAGATAACTTCTTTGACTTACAAATCAATTTTGAGGCAGAGGGGAATGAAAACAAAAAGGAAATGATGACAAGTACTCTAGATCCTAATTCCAAATAAAAGGTGACCATCTCCAGTAATTCTGCAGTAGCCTACCTAGGAAAGGAAAAAAAAAAAGAAAACTGTAAGAAAAAGATTTATTATATGGATTAGCAGTGTAATAGCAGACACAGATGGCCACGTGCTGGGAAACAATGGAGTAGAATGATAAGAGGTGTGTGTGGAAAAGAAGGAAATAAAGAGGCATGTTTGTTCTCTCTGCAGCACTAAAATGACATTGTGCAGGTGTGAGGACTGAGTGCCCTGTGTGCCTAATCCAGAACAGAGAGAGGGAGAGGGGCCACCCTCCTCCTGAGAGTGGGCTGTATAGCCAAAAAAGAACACTGCTCCTTATTTCTGTACCCACATTTCTTTAAAATTTCTTAGCTGCCAGCTAGTTTGAGCAGTAGATGTACTTTTCACAGCACATCCTACCATGCACTTGTCAATTCCCCCAAATGCCTCCCACTGCAGTAAAATATTTTCTTTCTAACCAACGTCCCACAATCGCAATCCAAATGCATAAACAATCTTACTGCACCACTGCTCAAACACTAAATAAATAATTTTGTGAATGAAAACCTCACTAATTCTTTTTAAACCAAACTGGAGGGAAAGCTTGTGCTAGGATCAAAGCCTTTGCTTCAGTGCAAGGGGTAAACTAATGCTCCCGTCCTCAGTAATTTATTTTTAAGACTGCGATGGGAACATTATGAAAGTATAAAATAGAAATATCCACTGTGTTCCTAACCTAGCATACAAGATTTAATACATACAGCAACTGTCAGCTGAATGGTTGCTGCTTTTTAGGAGTTTAGTTGGGCAGCAGTATTCTACCAGTCAGCTTTTATTTTCCAGATCTTCTGGAGAGGGCAATGACAAGGCTACATCAAGAGTACTCATCATTACACCTTATTTCAATGAGTCCTTGAAGTTTTGATGAGCCTTTGTTATAGATAAGAAGCTGTACTCATGATCAAACAGGATGCTGCTATTGTGATAGGCTGACCCTGGAACAGGCTCACCGAGGAAGCTTTCCCTATTGAAACAGCAGAAACCAAAACTCACCCAAGTTAAAGTGCAGCTTCATTACTTTAGCTCAATAATTTTAAAATGCTGTGAACATGTGATTTAGCAGATGTGAGGCTTAACAATTTTGTGAACTGGTTTGCTTTTTTGAGTGTCTCTGCATCACGAGTCTGATCCTCTGTCTGAGGTGCAGCAACAGTCACCCCAAATAACCTGACTTCATGATTTCAGTATCCTGTCAGGGCAACAGATATTTCTGTCATCTCTGTTTTCCACATCAGTGCCATGAACATTAAAAAATCAGTGGGGAAAAACAATCATTTACATTTATTTCACTTGGTTAATTCCACACAGTAAAGATAGATAAATGGTTTGAGAGAACAGACGAAGAATTACATCATGATTCTCCAGCTGGGATTGCTCCAAGTGGCTCAACTTTTTGTGAGACTTTACCTGCCATTGCAATGATAATTAATACTTGGCAATATATCAGCAGAACATGGTAGGACAACTGTACACCTGAATTTGCCTTTGACTTCTCTGCATCAGCATCCTTTGATGCCTTTGCCTTTTCATGGGGAAGATATTACTGCTGCTTTTTATTCCTCCCCATCTGATGACTCAAACTCACAACCACATAGAGATGAAAAGGCCTAAATGAGACAAGTATGCTTTTCCTTGCATCCCCCTCTCCACACTGCACATGAATTATAAAGTTTATTCATTAGGTATTTGGGGATTTTTGCAGTACATTTGCATCTCTTCTGCAATTTCTGTCAGTTTCACAGAATAGGATGTCATTTGCTCCTTCCCTACACAACACAAGGAAGTGACCTTGGAAGTAGATTTTTAGATTTTAATGGAAAAGCTTCTCCTATAAACCCACCTTCATCTGTCATTTCCATTTCTGTTCTTAAAGCATCTGTTCTTGAGGTTACACTGAAGTGTCTGCTTCTATGCTGTCTCCTACCTTGGCTTATCTGTACCAGCTGCTTCAAAGGGCTCACTCCTGTCCTCATCCATACACAGGCTGCATCTTTTATAGGTGTACTTACATATAACACTTCTGTCCAGTTCTTTACCCAGTAAGAACCCCTCTACAGAAACTTCAGCTGTCTTCTAACATATGTGATTGAATCAGGTTAGTTACAGAAAACACTTCCTAGCTTTCCCTGGGGAGGAATCCACACCACCTGAATGTAATGCAATTTTTAGGAAGAGAGATCAATTTTCACTTTTCTGCACCAGTTGGGATCAGCCCAGCTTGTGTGCTACAAGTTTTGTCATGCTGCATTTTTACTTCATTAATACACAAAAATCATTGCAAAGTATTGTTAATATTTACCATGCATACAAAGAGTAAGAGGAAAAAATCAAACAGTACATTGTGAACAGTCATAAATGCTCCTCCAGCTTCTTGGTGAATTAATGAATTTTAAAAAGATACTCATTAACAGAGTATTGCACTCCTTGAAAGAGAAAGAATGCTTTTATTTCAGAAAAAATAAGAAACAAATGTATATTATGTGGAAAGTTCCATTAAGCAATAAAAAGGCTCCAAATTACTTTGTTCCTCCAGTAAATTTCTGTGTATGTTCTCCAAAACTGCAAAACATCACAGAAATCAAAATAAGCAAATCAGCCATCCAGAAAACCAAACTCAGAACCCAGTACAACCTCATATACTTTTTTTACAGTTTGCCTCTGTACTACAGTATTTTTTGTTGCTTTACTTAACATGCAACACACAGAAAAACAACAACAACAAGGCTGAGAATTAAAATAATACTCAAGTTCTCAGTTAATTACATAGGAGTTTGTAATTTGCTCTTCAAGTGCAATAAGGTAGAACTTAATTGGTAACTATTTGCATCCACACCTAATGGTAACTGCAGAACAAGATGCACATAAGCAAGGCTCTTGTTATAAACTCAGGTCAACACACAGCATGGCAGCAAAAATTCTGGAATAGAAGATGCATAGCTGTTTTTCAGTGGTTTCATACCTCACATGGACAAATTACTCAAGCTACAGAGGAGGAAGAAAA
Organism: Oriolus oriolus; assembly: GCA_013400235.1. Classification (NCBI taxonomy): domain Eukaryota; kingdom Metazoa; phylum Chordata; class Aves; order Passeriformes; family Corvidae; genus Oriolus; species Oriolus oriolus. Next base: position 18,259 of record VXBT01001514.1, on the reverse strand, counting down.
GAAGCATGATCAGAGGCTGACCAAAAAGCCTATTTAGTCCTGACTCCATCGAGTTTTGATCTTACGGGAAAGACCAGCAAGAACAGTGGCCAGTAAGTAAATCCTTGAAAGTAAGAACAGAGACAGACCAGAATAATGCTTCTCCTGTGTGCTCTCTCAGACCTCGCCCTCCAGTCTTGGGGTACACAAAATGTATACACCAGTCTCCCAAAAAAGTGCTTCTTTTTAAAAATTTCCTACACATTTTCTAAATTAATGGCCTGAACACTGTAACTTACAGAAGGCTCAAAAGACTGCTTTGGACTACAACAGTTTTTCTCCCACATACCGAAAAGATGAGCAGAAATCCAACCAGGGATGCTGTTCCCCAAGTGGAGGCAAGCTCGCTGCCTCTGCCAACAGCTTTCCTGCAGAGCCCAGCCACGAGAGCCCTCCTTTCCCCTCAGGAGATGCCAGCCCCTTGCCCAAGCAGCATTCTGCAGGCAAGTATTAAAAAGCCCCAGCCATACTCCCGGAAACGGAAGAGAGAACCACATTGTAGAGCCAGTACTTACTTACCTCATTAAAAGAGATGTCATGAGGGCAGATGATTGTTAACGAGTGCTTGAAAGCACTGTGGTACATTTACCTGAAGCCTCCCTATTACCAAGCTCTGCTAGGCAGACAGTAATGCAGCTAAGTGCTTCTCCAGGTACAAAAGCACAAATTGTATCATGTATGTTCTGGAGACTAAAAGTAATAAAATATCTGTGGGTTCCGGGACTCATCTAAGGAGCTGTGTAAACTCATACGCTTTCATGATGGAGATTTGTCACAGATACACGGTCATTTTAAAGCAAAGAAGGAAGACTTGTTCCTCTCTAACTTGACCTTTCTGAGTAGCTCTGCGGTGTCAATGTGCACCTCCCAAACATCAGCACTGGAAGAGGCCAGGGGCTCTTTCTGATAATGTATGAAGCCAAGGCTTTTACCACCTCCAGTGAGGACACACAAATTTCTTAGAACTTTTCTCAACTTGCTCCCACATAAGCATGCCAAGCTAGTAGAGAGACAATCAGGTTACTGTTAACAAAATTATTCCAGAGACACTTCTTCCTGCAGGATGAGAAAATCCTGCTTATTCTGAGGGTGGGTTGTTTTTGCTTGTTTGTTTGTTTTAATGCAGTATTTACACACGGAAACATCAGGAATGCTCCCAGCAACATGTACGCAGGGATTCATTCAATAGGGCTACTGTGAATTTGCCAGACCAGAAGTCCAAACTGAGTTACATATAACACTCAAACAATGATTCATACTATCACTCTACATTACACATTTGAAAATAATATTTTTTGCACCTTTTGAGACTGTACCCTCAATCAATATGGTTTAATGAGGTGAATAAATATTTGAAATAAAACCAAAATGCAAGTAGTTAAAACTATTTTTTATTAAAATATCCTGTCCCAGTCAATGATGCCAACTGAATTGTGTTTATGAAGTTGTTCTAGAACTATTAAGTGTCATCCTTTTCCCATCTCTTTAGCCATATACAAAGATCAGAACTCAGGTATGAAGCAGCAGTATACCAACGTTAGAAAAAAAGTAAAAATATTATTAGTGATGGCTCTAGATCCCAAGCCTTAAAAACCAATGTCATATCTGTAGTGTTCCTAGATGTATATTCTTATTTCTGATTTTCCAAAATTTCAGCCTTTGAGAAAAAATTTAGTAAAGATTTTTCCTGGACCTAGTATTGCATAAACCTCCATTCCACGTGTCAACACAGTTCTGTTCAGATAAGAGTATGCTGGGGCAGAGTAACGAAATTTTAGCACCCACAGCATATTTCTGACTGAGTAGAAACAAGTATATAAAAAGCTTTTGTCTTTTCATGTGCATATGAGCTGTACCACTGAAATATCCATAGTATCTACACCTTTGGCAAAAATTATTCTTTTTTTTAAGCCCTGCTTTTCTACTGGTAATCAAGTAAAGGTTTGTCTTCTGCTCAGCTGAACAGGTGGCTTGACAGAAGTATTGCAAAAACTAGTTTGTATTTCTGCTTATAAACTTTGTAAGCTGGAAAGGCTTTAATTCTCCCTGAGTTTTCAGCAGTCAAGCAGCACTGTGCAAACTACACACAATGTATAACATGCACATTACATAAGCATAATAAAAAAGCACAATATACACATTCAGATGGCCAAAACTGCTTAGCTTTCATCCTCACAGTTACCTCTCTTGACCAAATTCGGCCCATGCTACACACGAGCAGAAGAGGATCTGACAGTCCTGCAGGTTCTGCGTTGCTCTGACTTACCATAAAGGAGACTCCAGTTCCAGTTCCAATACCAGGCTTGGTAATAACCAACCAGGTATGAGTTTTCTCATGCCAGACCAAGAGCTGCTTTTGTCCAGTGTGTGTCTAGTAAGAGGCTGGACATAATGTCTCATTTCAGTACCTCGCCTTTTTTTTTCCCTCAGAGCATATAAAAGGTTCCAAATAATGCTTGCCTCTGCCAGACCAATTCTAGGCTCCATTCTCCACAAATAATCCTAAAATTATGAAGAGCTGTTCCAGCCCAGGAGCACAGAAAATTACAGGATGTGTAAAGACACCTGCATGTAACTCCCTGGAAAAAGGTTAGTAATGGCTAAACTGGGATGAAATCTTAAACATAAAATTTGCTCCATAAATATCTTCACCTAATGCAAATTATATTACAAATTTCTCTACAAACTAGAAAAAGACCCCACACACAAACAAAAAACTAAAAGGGATGGTAACTCTTTTCTCTTCAACCAAATGCAGGCTATCATTTCTTTCCCCCTGACTTAACAAAGAAGGGCTTTTCTCCAAACTGTTTTTACCCCTAAACATCATCATCCCCTATTTCTCTTTTTCCCCAATTAAGACAATAAAATGCAGGGAATGTAAATGACAGAATATGACAGAATAACCTCAGAACTGATGCAGTTCAGGCAAGGATGCACTACAGGAAGCATTCAGCCCAGATGACCTACTTCCAAGAGCCTTTTTGCTCTGGGATGACACAGCTATACTGTACAACAGCCAGCCTAGAGATTCCACACCAGCAAGAAAAGCTGACAAGAAAGCCATCTCAGTGTGGTAAGACAGGAGCAAATTAATGATTGGCTCTAGATTATCTTTTGTGTACTTTCAGAAAAGTCAAAATTAAATTATTAAGGATCTGTTTACTGATATACACATTTATTATTGTGGTTAGTTTAGTTTAAATGATGCTTTTAAAGTATCACCTCAAGCACCTGCACTGTGAGCTCTCAGAACTCAACCTAAAATCCACAAGAAGGAGAAAAGGGCACACCTGAGTACTTTGGAAGCACATAAGCAGACTTCTCTAACTGACTAAAATGATGGTCTGGTTCCTTTCTTTAAAAACTAGTATTTACCATAACAAAAACAAACAAACAACACAAAACCCAGCCCTTTCCTGGTTTTGGTAGCAACCTTCTTTGAGGTCACAGAAAACTGGAATTAAGACTTCCTTACTCCCATTCTTCTAACAAGTTCCTTTATTTAAATGATTGGATCACGTTCAATGATTGGAGGGGGCAGAAAAATATTTAAAACCAATTCTTTTTTAAAATTCTTTTTTAGTTAGAACCTTTTTCTCCCCCTAGTTAGCACTAAAATTTTAGTTTATATTTCATGACACTCAGGACTTGCCATGAAGGTAGTATACAGAAGTTCTAGCATTTCAAATTAAAAGAGCACTTAAGTCACCTCGGGATTTTATACATTGCACATAAATATAAAAGTCTCTTTCCCCCTTCAAGCAGACACTTAAGGAAATACATTATGCAGAAGTAAGGACAGATCCTCAAATGGCAAATGTTCTTGTGCAAGATGGCTCAAAATGTCCATGAGTTAAAATTACCAGACTAATAGAAAGTGCACTCTTCTGCTTTTCTGTTTCTCTTAAAATCAAGGATGTTATTATTAAACAGGTGCAAGAAAGACTGATTAATTAACCAGCTAATTCTAATTCCAAGTCCAGGAAAAGGAGAAGCAGCATTGAAAACTACTGTGTTAAATAACTTGCTTTTACTGTTTAAAATGTTTAAGAAACATTTTATGAGCAAAGAACATTAGGAAACTAAGAGGGTTAGATAGTGAAGTTAAACCAAGAACTCGTTTGTTCTCACTTAACAAGTTTATTCTAGTCACTTCAAATTTTACTGTAAGCCTAGCTAGATAATTAGTGAACTTTCAGACTGGCAAAGGAATAAGAAGGCCATTTTCCACCAGTTTTTAATGTCTATCTCAGTCTAGTGAAACACAATAGCTAAATTTTCACTGACCAGTGAGCACAGGGTAGAGCCTTTGCATATACTGTGGTATTAAAAACAAAGTAAGCACTTTTATTGTCATGTATTTCAGTGTGTAGAAAGTGTTGATATGCAAAGAAGGGTATTTCCTGCAAATTAGAATGGTTAGAGAGATAGTTGCAGTTAATACAAGAAGAAATATGCCAAAGACAAGTGTGTCCACTACTGCAAGGAAAGTGTGTCACTGGTCTGACTTAGAATTGCATTCAGTGTTAGTGTGCCAGGAGTGAAAAAAAGGGGAAAAGGGGGTGGCGGTAGAAGAGATTGTGCCAAGTATCACATCTTAAACAACCTTGCAAGCTGGGGTAAAACCTAATCATACAGCTTAATTCTGATCACAAAAAAGAAGTGGAACTTTTAAAAACAGCTAATGAGGTTTGTATTTATGTTACGCTGCAAAGCAAACGATGGGACTAGACAGGTGGGGAACAACACTTTATTTTTTGCATTTGGATAGCTCTAAGTTGTACTTTATGTTCTGGCCTAGAGACTGGCTTTACAAAACTGATTTCATTGACTACTACAGGAACCTTGCAAGATTTATAGAACCATCTGCTGGTAGAAATCAGTGGCTATTTTATGCCTAACTAAACTTAAAATAATCTTTTGTTCCATAGATAGGCATATATTGCACATAGCAGCCTGCATAACATCTAAAATGTGGGCTGATTGTCACCTTGGTGTTGGTAGGAAAACAGTTGCCTTATCCAATATTCCACAGTTGTGTGAACAACATGTATTTTAACATGATTTCTATTCACAGTTTAAGTGAATCATTTCCCTTTTAATTCCCCACCCCCATCTATTCATTTATACACAGATGAGCAAAGCACTTTGATGAAAGTAGGTTCCAGAATAGACTAAAACTCCAGAATTTGCAAGTTTATTTTTGCAGATCGGAATGATATAAAACAAGGAGCCAAAAACAAAAACAAAGCCTTTATAAAAGAGTACGTATTTGCTTATTTTAATCATTCTTTGATCATCCCTCCTCCCCCATATCAAAACAACCCCAAAGAACCAGGCAGGGGTAACATTTATGCAATTAACTTAACCCAATCTTCATAAGAGTATGTCCCTCAGAACCTCACTCTGGGGAAAATATTCTGTGCTAATGTACACCCTGTGCAATGCTACTTAAAGCATTACTCTGTAATAATTAACAGAGGTCTGATCATGACTTTATCATGTAGCACCCAAAATACATCACATTTTTGCCAGTACGTGTATTTAGATATGCTTCAGTGATAGCTGCATCCTCAACTAAGAATGCTATAGCATAACAAACCATCTAAACTAAATCTGCCTACTTTGAGCACTTTTTTTCTGAAAAAATCTGTTACCTTTGTCCTGCTGATTCTGAGACAGTCCTTCTCAGAGAATACCATATTTACATGCATATCCTTAAAATCAGGAGTTTGTCAGTAGTGGTATCTCAGAGTGCAACAAATGGGCTTTGATCAATAAAAACACAAACACAATTATCACTGAAGGAAACAGGTTATTGTTCATTAAACACATTCCAAACAAGTGCCTGTAAGTTCAGTCAGGTTTGAGGCCTAGACACTTTTTCTAGAACAGATCTGTGTCACAAAGAATGGTAGTGTTTCCAGAAGGTTAACCTCATAAGAAAATTTAGTTTGCACCTTATGTACTTCCCTGACAGACTAACATTAAATCTGTTTCACTTACAAAGTGCAATGACCTATTTCTTCTTTTTGGGAGAAAGGTGTCAGTGTTGGCATTACTGGATATTGTCATGCCTGCATATATTGCTGCCTGTGTTATGATGTGTATTTTTCACAGTAACTTAAACATTTATTGTTTCAATTAAATAAGCCTTACTGCACAGAGAGGGATTTCAGATTTTTATTCAAAAAATGCAAGAAAATAAAAGATTCAACATAAGGAGCTTTTCAGAGTACATCAGTTATTGTATGGCAAATCCCCATAGCCTCAAAAAGTATGTCATATAAAGGTCCTATTTATAAATGAGTATTGGGAAGAGGGAAATAAGGTTTGTATTGACACAAAAAATTACTGATACTCTGCTAAAGCAACTAATTCTTACCATTTTTAGGTTCTGTTAAGTCTTGGGATTGCAGTTTCTCTCAAGTAGCACAAGGAGAACAATCTGAAAACAATTTTTAAAAAATTAAAAATGAAAAAAAAAGTAATTCCAACTATTGCAATATTTAAAATGGGTATTTTTTTGCCAGCATAACAGTGGGTGAATGAAGTATAAGCTTCAGTGGTTAAGATTAAAGTCATGCAAATCATTCTAACCACACATATGCTTATATATCATGCATCTCTGCACTTCAGTGTTCTGTAGGCTTAAATATAGGACAAAGGAATCCCTGGTACCTAGATTTGCAGAACCCTATGCTATTCTTAGCACCGGGTTCATTTCTAAAGAGCCCCATACGTAATGGTTAACACGGGTGAAAATCAGTCAAGAGGACAAAAAACTGTCACTCTATGTTTACTGTCATTTGTGGTCCATTGTTCCCAGGCATACTACTAAGTGTGGGTTTTTGCAATCAAGGAACAAGTATCACACAATGTAACGGCCCAGAGAGTAGGTATTTTTGGAAATGGCACTGCATTACATAACCTCCAGTTTTCTCCCTCTCTCTATTCCACACACACCCCCTATTTTAAACAGGGAGAGGAAAAAAAAGAAGAGTAGGTCCTACCTCATTTACCTTAAATTATCACTCTCTTAATGGACTGAATTTGTAGCATACCTCCATTATCAGCTTTCTTATAGCAACAAAAATTAAAGTTCTTTTCTATTGATTACATATTTCTTACCTATAGCGTGTATGTATGAAATATAATTAGGTTTGAGTCATATGTTTACACAAATACACACATACATATCAGATTTAACACTGCAAACTCATGTATCTATAAATGTACACAGAAACGTTTGAAAAAAGCAGCACGTCACTACATGTTCAGCAAAATAGGATTTGTTTTGGTTTTGGTTTTTTTTGTTGGTTTTTTTCCTCAAAAGAACCACCCAAAATTTAACTGCTGCACATGCAAAAATGCAGAAGGCTGTTGCAAGAATGACTGCTTTCTAAAAATAAACCCCAGCAGCCTGAGAGGAATCCAGTGTCAGGGCGGAGAAGAGGGAGATTCGTTTTACAAGGGAGAAGAAAGGAGATGATAAACCTATCCTAGAGCCTTGCATGCATGCTAACAAAGCCAAGTGCATTAGGTTCAAAAATGCATTTTGGTGTTTGCGGAGTGCAAAACACAGAAAAAGGAAAACATTTTAGAAAATCACTTCTCATCTCCCCTCGCATGTGTGCAGAAAAATCCTTAGCCTAGAAATCCAGCCTTAAAGCACAAAGACAAAGAGTTAGATACATATACTGCACGTTTTCTCATTTTCCCTTAAAAAGCCTGTTTGGAAACGTGCACCGAGAGGGGAAAGCCAAGCTGCAGCAAAGTCCGGCGAAGGACAAAAAGAAATCAAAAAGAAATTAAAAGAAGCAGAGAAACACAGAGAGAAGAAAGCGGAATGGGGGGAGAGGGAGGGAGAGAGAGGGAGAGAGAGAAAGGGGATTAATTGAAAAAAAAAAAAATTCTGTGGATTGGAATTGCATATACTTACAGACAAAAGCCCCCGCTCCCTGCTCACTTTCTGTCCTTTCTACATGATCTGAAACACAAATGTGGATTACAAAAGGGCAGCATGCTACAGAAGGGAATTTATAGTTGGGGGAGTGGAGAGAGGGTAGGGGGTGTGGGTAAGAATGACTGCACCTCTTCCAAAGTGCAGCCTCGGAGAAAAAAAAAAAGAAAA
>VXBT01001510.1:0-15645 GCA_013400235.1 Oriolus oriolus | reverse complement strand
GGATCAAGGGCACTGTTGGACCTGTGGATGCAAACCCTCTTTAGGGGCACTGCTGTTTCTGCCCAAAGCCTGTCTTGGGGAAGAGAAGGTGGCCTGTAACCCCATAGCTGAAGGATCAGCAGCCCATGGAGGGTATCCTGGAAATCTCACTAGGCATGGGGCTCTGTTGCCCCACATGGAATGATTTAACAAGAGGGTGCTCTTATTCAGCTGAAACTTGAAGATGTGTCCCTTTGCCACTGTGAGCTTGTGCCACAGCTCACACAGCAGTTTTGAGCTCAGCCAGAACCCAAGCTCATCCACACGCTGAGAGAGAAAAGCAATCCCTGCTGGCATGGCCATGGCATAAAATGCCATGAGCAAATGTGGTCAGGACCCCACACTGCACATCTGAAAGGAAGGACATAGGTCACTGATGGGTAATTGAGGACATACCTTAGTACCTCTCTTCAGCTCACATCACCAGTATGACTTTTTGTATCTTTCTTCTTTATATATACAATATTGAGCAAAAAATGGTTTAACCCTTACTTGGTTTTACCCTTAGCTGCACTCCGCTTGCAAAGGTGAATTTGTTTCCATAGTTATTCACACAGTGTTTCCCTTCATAACAAAAACCCTTTTTTCCCTCCAGTACCTAATTAGGTCCTACTTGACATTCTTTTGAACTTAGTCTACCCAAGTAAACTCCTTGGCAACTTTAACTTACATTTCCTGTAAAGATTTTTCCTAGTTTATGGTTTTGTTCAGTTTGGACAGAGATGGCCACTGACTGAAAGTTTTCTCCTTCATTCAAGCAAAAAAATTGCACAGCAAAATTCCTCCTTCAGCATTAGATCAGCATTAAAAGCAGAGATCTCCTCCTGGACCTTCCTGCACGGCTTCAAAACACCTTTCTTGATTCCTCAAATAAAAATGCCCTGCCTGTTCCAACCTCTTTTCATGACAGCCCAGCTTTTTTTTGTTGTCAAGGAGTGCAAACCTGGATGGAAACCTCTCTGTAGCCAGAAGTAGGAGCAACAGAGCAAAGGCTAAGACAGTTTTCCCAGGAGAGAAGGAACTGCAGCTTCTGGGAATTAATGAGGACCTTGCCTGGGTTCTGGACAATGGAAATAAAAGGACTGTGAGAGGTCTGCAGGTCTGGGAGATTTCTGGGAACAGGCAGTAGCGAAGGAAACCACTCACAAATGTCACAGCTCTCAATGACACATATGGCACTGGAAAATCCAGCCCCCCAAGCAGGCATTTAGCTTTATAATGGTTTTTTTTCCCTCTGATGCAAGGTCAAGCTCTGACCTTCAATTGCTCTCAGAAGGAAAGAACAGTGGAATTTTAATGGCTGTTTCAATGCTTTCCTGCAAAGAGGAATTAGGCTTTCCTATCCTTAATTCCCTTCAGGTTTTCTACCTACCTGGTTTCACTATCAGTTTTGTCCCAGTTCCAAAGGTCACTTTCCAGCCAGATCCTGAATTCACACAGTGACACACTCACTAACAAAAACCACACACAACTTTGGGTCCACACAAATGTATGTGTTTTTCAAAAGAGATCAAGGGGGAAAACAGATGTCACCCTTGTCACATACATTTGAGTCTAAATTAGGATGTTTTGCCAGCTGCATACCTCTGATCTTTCCAGACAGAAACAATTCTGAATGCAGCAGAAAACCAAACCCTGTTAGCATAATGTAGCTGAAGTTCTCGGACAATTTTTAAATTGAACAATTTTTGTAATGTTTAGGAGAGAGGAGAATCTCAGGCTTGCACTTATAATGTGAAACAACTATTTGTTTTTAGATGTACCTGATTTCAGAATTAGTTTTGTTCCTCTCCCAAAGGTGAGTTTCCAGGAAGACTCAGGTATCCCACAGTAATCAACCTCTATACAAAAACACTGAAGGAGACAAGCCTCAGCCTTTAACAGCCAGAACATACGGCTTGACATTTGAAAAGGGGATCAAATTTCTGCCCCTTTTTGAAACAACTAACAGAGCTGCTTCTAAAACTTCTCATGGTCTAAAGAAGGAGACAGGCAGATCAGGAGCTAGTCAGTCTCAGAAGCTTAGCAAGGGACAAGACCCACAAGAGAAAGAGGCAAAGAAAAATTAAACAGACAGAAACTTCCAGAGAAAACCAATCTAAGGCCCTAATTTGTCTCGTTTGTTTAGTTGAGAATGAACCCAGTAAGGGATCCAAACCCAAGTCCCAGAAACCAGCTGTATCTAATCTTCTGAGTAAACAAAGGCTGTTCATGTTTGCTAATCTCAAATACCTTCCCCAGAAGGGTTCCTGTAACTGAGGTGCTCTACAACACCAACACATTCACTGATTTTCAGCACAGGAGCAATTTCTGAGCTGTTCCACTCACAGCAACACAGCAAAGCAGTTAGAAGCTAATTGTTCAGAATGTGCTCTCCTCCCCCACACCATCTTCCCTTCAAGTTGTAAAGAAGATTTTCCCTCTGTATTTTAAGGAAGATCTAACAGAAAACCTAAGAGAGATTCAGTCTGTCCTTGGTGAAGAGATACCTACTGGGCTTTACCAGCAGCCTGGTTCCGCTTCCAAAGGTCAGTCTGTTTGCACTTCCTGAATACACACAGTCAAACACTCCCTTACAAAAACTCCCATGCTCTTCTGCACATTTCAGCTTCCAGGGCAGGAGACTCTATTTGTCATCAAAATAAAACTGCATGCCCAAAATGCCCGTTAGAGATCCCCACAAAATGAACCTGTGTGGTCTCTTCTCTGTCTCCTTGCAGGTTGTGTTTCAAAACCTTTTACAGATCACAAAAGATGAAGTGCCCTGATCATGGGAGGCTTTGGCACAGCCAGGAATCAGCTGAGGCCCTCACTACAGAAAACAGAGTTGACATCTGTTTTCAAAGCTGTGCTTTGGAAAGACAGACATTCCCAGGAGCACTGCACTCCCCAGTCCTGAGCAGTTTTGCAGGGGAAGATGTGGCTCAGGGCAGTATCTGGCGAGGAAACCTGGCCTAATATCTCACATAAGCAGAACTTCTTCAGGCTCTTCTATACCTGTTAATACACGTTAAATCACTTTTTTACAGGACAGAGACTTGCCAGTTCTCTGAAGAGAGATCTTCTCCTTTCTTGCTCATGTAATTCCACAGCTGGGGAGACCTTGTGGTGCTCTTCAAAAGGGATAAACGTGAAAAGCACAAGGAAAAACCATTCTTTTACACTGTCTGCAGCATCTCCTTCTACCAAGGAATACCATGAAAGTCAAGCAAGTTGAGAAATGAGACAGCTCTGTAGTTTGGGGAAAGATTTGTCATTTCTCTGGCACTCCATGGTGATTTACATGTTCTCCATTTCACTGGGAATTAAGTCCTTGCATCCTTTGTGTGAGTAGAAATTTACTGTAATTCCTGGAAGGACTCCTCTCGTAACAGCTACTCTCCGTGAACTCTCAGACCTTACAAAAAAACCCCTGACTTCTTCTTGCTGCTCTGTTTCCACTAAACATTCCAGCCACACTCTCATTTCAGCCCTAGAAGCAGTAGATATGAAAGGAGATTCCCCTCCCGGGGTAATTACAGACTACCAGTTCCAAGCATCCGATTCTCCAGTACTTCTCAAAACACCCTTGTTCAGATCATGCACTTACCTGGTTTAACACTGAGCCTCGTTCCTTTGCCAAACTGCAGCTTTCCATAGCTGTTTCCTGAATTCACACATCATTTAACTCCTTTGCAAAAACCCTTCCTGTTCTGCAAATGCACACAAATCAGGGAAACTCCTGCTCTGTGATCATTTCTGGACAGGAGTGAACTCAGATAATCCCATCCCAGACTTACTGAACCTGGCAAAGAAAATCTAGGCATCTCAATAAAATGTTTCCATTCTGTAAGCTACCTGGACAAGAAAACGCTTCCATCCTAACTGCAAGCCTCCATTCCTTGTTCCTCACTGAGAACTCAGACAATATCTGCCCACTGAGATACAAAGAAGAGAAAGAGCTCTTGCCCTTGCACTCAAATAATTAACCATCCTCCTAATGAGTCTCTGTGATGGATATGCCCATTTCAGGTATTCCTTGCATATCCTCTGTGGTTCCACACATATTTAAGTGGATGATTTGCTTATGGAAGGTTTTCAGAAATGCAATAATGAAGATGTCCTTAATGCAACCCCACGGAGTTCTCCTTCCTGCACCCATTTAGGGCACAAATCAGTCCCTGCATTCTGAATAAGATCCGGATCAAACCAAGCCTGTAGCTGAATAAACCTACACATTATGGTGCTCACCTGGTGAGCCTTGGGTTTCCTCCTGTCATTTTCTACATACCATTTTTCCTTACCAGCATTCCCCCTCCTCCAGTATTTCCTGATATTTGGAAAAGAGAAATGCTTATCACAGAATTCACCGAAACCACAGTTTCTCACCTGTGAATCTAAGGCAAAATCTGCCAGAAACACCACTCTGATCATAAATCAGGACTTATTAAGATATTTAGCCTGACCTCTATATAACATAGGCAGGAAAACCAAGTGTAAGACTCCTAAGTAGTTGAGATTGCCACAACTGAAGAAGAATTACACTCTGTGGACCTGCATGATGGACCAATAATTTGAGCTGAGTACATTTGCAAAGTATCTGGCAGAGTAGGAAGGCAAACAGGTAAAAAAATCTGCTTCCTTAACCAGATTACACTTACTTGTCACAACTGTCTGTGTTCCCTGTCCAAGTATCTGCTTTCTTCCTCCTACAGTTGCACTGCCTGAGAGTTCTCTACAAAAATAATCTCTGAAGTTTGAACTTTATAATTTCTCAGCTAAGGGCATGCTGGTGAGTCGCAGGACCTGCCTATAAAGAAAAAGTTGTGCCTTTCACAGTTCAAAATGGGAAAAACCCCAGAACCAATCAGCCAGATCAACATAAATATTTTACGGGAAATGCTGTCTGGACTGCTTTTCTTCCTTTCTTCCTCAGGTATGTTATTTAAATTTTGACTGCAAATTGGAGATTTTCCTATGAACAAAGGTTTGTTCTGATTTCTTTCTACAAAGTGAAAAGAAAGTTCATTTTACTTCACTGGTTTCTGTTTCTCAGGTGTATCTGCCTCACAAGTGCCCATTTTATCCCGGATATTCAATAGACAATGAAGTCATTCAACCTGGTAGAACGAGATGACTTTTAAGTAGCTCGAATATCTAAGCCTCAGAGAGAGGTCCATTAGACTTCCAATTACTTCTTGATTGTTGAACTTGCCCAAACAATGCAGCAGTTTTGAACTAGCACTGCCAAAACTGTAAATGGGTAGGAAATGTGGAGCTCCTTGTGTCATAGCCCGTGAAAAAGTCTGTGCACTTTGTCAGATATTAGCTTGGACGTGAAAACCTGGCGCTGGAGACTTGCATGCAAACTCCTTTATAAAAAGCACCTGATTGGAATTGCAAGGGCAGGACAGAATTTAACAGACCCTTGCAGTTATCCTGTCTGTTTATACTGCTGCGAGGGTCTAGGAGGAATATGAATTCACCATTCCACCTGAATCTCTGGAAGAAGATCTCTAGGGCCAGAGCATGAGAACATTTCTGCGTCCAGCTCTGCTGAGTACTCAGGAGTCGCACGGAACGGGCTCTCACTGGGTCTGGGATGTGCCAAAACACTATTTTTGAGTGAAAACAAATGCTGAAACTCTGCTTTTCCTGGAAGACTTACTTGGAAGCACAAAGAGACGAGTTCCTTCACCAATAGTGAGCTTCCTGCCAGCATCAGACACACGGTGACAAGGGCCTTTATAGAAACCACGGCAGGAGGAGTTGAACAGATTCCCAATCGCTGCTGAATGACAGAGTTAACTACTCTCCCAGACCTGTGGGAGCCCGTGTGAAGCAAAATGTTTTGCTGTGCTGGTGATGGTATCCACAGAAATTTACTCTTGTTGATTAAAATTTTTCTAAACTAAATCTTATAATAAATGGCAGTATTTAATACTTTTCTGTCCACATCACTATATATTTTGGGTCTGTAAAAGCAAACAAGTTTTCTATTTCACTTTTTCCCCCCCATTTAAGGTATTTCAGATGGAGCATGGGTACAAAAAGACATTTCTCTGCAACCATTATTATGTCACCATATCGATTATAAAAGAATAAAAAAGATTTGTCTGAATCATTCCATGCCACTGCCCTTGTAACACAGTACATTTGAGAAGGGTTGAGAAGGGTTAAGAGATGGGTTAAGAAAAATCAGTAATGAAAAGGTTTTCAGTCTTATGGACATTCACCAGAACAGAGACAAGATTTCCTAAACCTTCAAACAAATTAAATACTTAGAATAAAAGAACACAGAAGTGTAATTATTAAATTATCCCTCTTCACTTACTTGGTTTTACAATAATTCTTGTTCCTTGTCCAAAAGTTAATTTCTCCAAGTTTCCTGTATTCACACAGCCAGAAACTGCTTTGCAAAAACCATTCTAAGAAATATATTTGCCTTTTTAATGCCTCCTTTCCTAGAAGAGAAGTCAACTAAACAAAACTGGGAGTAGTAAATGATAATATCCATAGTTTATTATGGAATGAGACTCATAGCTTAACTAAAGACACCACCATCAACCTGTTACACCTAATTGTATGTATCCCTTCCTTTTCTTTCTCCTTTAAACTGGAAACTGATTTTTTTCACCAAGGAGTAATTATCACTCCACCTTAACTGTATGTCTACTTTCAGCCATAAAAACAATTACAAGGCAATCCTTCACTAGGAAAAAACCCCCACCCATCAACAGATGTCAGTGATCAGGGTCAGGTAAGGACATGCATAAATTCTTCCCAGCCTTTGCTACCCCGGTGATTTTAAAGCCTACGTTAGAAATAAACTAAACATCAAATTTCTTGGAATACTGAAATGTAAGTATTCACACAGCATCCCCCACTTCAATTCTGGAAACTTAGAATAAGAAATTTCCCCAAGTCATCAGTTAAACTCCATGGGGAACTAGTACTGAACATCTTTGCCCAGATCTACCTGCATGCAATCCTCAGAACCACAGGCACTTGCTTCCTAAAGCCTCTCATGATCCTTTCTGGCTTTACTTTTATGTGCATTCCTCATTCACATTTAAGCTCTTGATTTTCACCTCCAAAGTTACACCTCAGCAAATCTTTACAAAATCCTGGCCATGGAAACTTCTGATCCATGACAGACTTTCTCCCTGCTTATTGAAAAAGGAATAATTATTAAATGCTTTTTCAGTTTCTATAGGTAAAACTTGTAAAAACCTTAATTTGAAAAGAAACTGACACTCTGAACTACATGTTCAAGGAAATGAGGTATCCTGAGAGACCAGAAACATGTCCTACACATGTGAGCTGTCTAAACTTACCACAGTCCTAGTGTCCCTCATAACCAATAGGAAAACATGGACATTTTTCAAGTACAGTTCTCATCTTGGGGATATTAACCCTGAAAGAAACACCTCAAAGAGCACTGAAGAAGATGGAAGCAAAATCCCCTTGGGTTGGTGGATTTGACCTTGAATGTTTTGCATGAAAGAAAGTAAACTGGACTTAAAAGTGCAACAATTTCAAGATTAATATTCACTTATTCTATATCTGAAAGGTGACACATCCACTAACTCTTGGTAGTTGGAAAGATTGCCATTTAGGGACAAAAATATCTTTAAACCCCTGATTCACATAACATGGTTTGGGTTGAAATGGACCTTAAAAGGTCATCTCACTCCAACCCCCTGCCATGGGCAGCGGTCACTCACTAGGTCAGTTTGCTCAGGGCCCCACCCAGGCTGGCCTTGAACAATTCCAGGGATGGGCCAAAGCTCACCTCAAGATTCTAAAGCTCACTTTTTGATATGTTTATTTCTGGCACTTACTTGGATAAACAGAGAGTTTTGTCCCTTTTCCAAAAGTCAGCTTGTAGCTACCTCCAGAGTTTCACTGTGACAAACAGCTTTACCAAAACTGCTGGCAGTAGCTTTTGAGTAAAAGGAGATTTTTAACTTTGATGTGTGTTCACAGATCTCTCAGGGTGTTTCTTTTCAAGCTTTCTAGGTCAAAACTGAGCAACCTGATCTAGAGAAGGTGACCTGGTCTGGAGAAGGGGGTTGGAATGAGGTGATCCTTAAGGTCCCTTCCAACCCAAACTGTTCCATGATTAAAATGCTTGAAAAAATTCTCATAACAATTCTGTACAGTGAACCCCAGAGCTGTGGGATCCCACCTCACCAGCCCAGCTCACATCTGTCACAGAAGAGATTGTGGTCCATCCTCCTGTGATAGCAGCAACTGTAGAAAGCAGAATAACTAACTGTGAGCATGAAGATGAACAAGAAAAAGCAAGACAGAAGTGAAGTTTTCCTACAGCACTCTGTCCATCCACCTCAGTTAGTGCTTATCTTATCCCAGCTTACACCAGCCTGCAACATCAGGCATCTCACATCAAAACTGTCTAAACTCCTCATCCAAGTGTCCCCCCATCCCCTGAATAGCACCAGAATGATGGTGAAGCTTTAAAGATTTATTCCTCTCTAAGATATGAATTTGCCTTTGTTCTCACATTTCCAGTTTTGGGGAAAAAAACCCCAAACCCAAACAATGGAACAACAGCTAAGCCCCAAAACCAAATGAAACAAACCAAACAAAACCAAACTAAACAATAACAACAAAACCACAAACACTTCTATAATCTTCGTGTATAACTAAAATTATAGACAGACAATCTACAGAGCAACTCATTCCCACCTTCTGCCTCTATTTTTACTCCAACAGATGCACAGAGATTTCTAGAAACTGGCATTGCAGCCCCCAAATTTAGTATTTTCTCTTTCTGACCTGCACAAGACCAGCTACACATCAGTAACTCTGATAACTTACATGCAAACAGAAGAGTGGAATATACTCAGACAATTCTTTTTCCTTCACATTGTTTTTCTTCCCCTTTGTCTTCCATTATACTCACTTGGATTTACCTTCAGAGGAGTCCTTGTCCCAAAGCTGAGTGCACTGACATTTCCAACATTCCCACTGCTATGGAAGTTACCACAAGACCACCTCAAAATACCACTCTGAACTCTGATTTAAAAACTTGTTGAAGCCATCCAGTTCCAAGAACCTTTTACTGCTGCTTCGTAGCTACTCTGGAATGAGCAGGTTCTTTACTGTTCTTTGTAACTGCTTGAATTTATTATTAAGCTCTTCCTTGACCAAAAAATATTTTCTCAAAACTGGTATATCACAACTGTAAGAAACTTAACAGAAACCTAAGAAACTTTACAAAAATCTGAACTTGAAACTTGCTGAGTTCTCACAACTAAAACATGGAGAATCACTTGTTTCAGCCTGGTGTAAAACGTCCTGTTCTTTAAGGCACTTCTGAGTGTTAATTCCAAGATCTCCATGTAGAGCAGCTGTTTGAGAAAACCACATGCTTCTGCTCCAACCACTTTCTTTCTCAGAATTCTCCACTAGGCTTTCACTATAAAACTACAAAAACACATGTTTTTCACCTGACAGGGCTGTAGGGGCTGCTCTAGTGCTGCTGAGAGATAAACCACTAACCTGTGCTGAAAGCAGTGTAAACTGGTCACTTCGGCTTCAGGGACACTGGATTATTGCTGATGATTTACTGAGGACAAGAACTGATTTGCTCCTGTCTGTCTAGTTTAGCTGTAAACCAAGAGATTTCAAGGAGATGTTTTCCCCATTTGGACTTGGTCTGTCTATTCCTCATATTTAAGGAAGGTTATTTAAGGAGAAATAACCTTTTAGACAAAAAAAACCCCAACTAAAACAGGGTAAAACAAGTTCAGAAGTTCTTAGGCTGAGTGTGTTTTAGTGTGAGATATAATCCCTTGAAAAAAATAAGCTTGTATTTGCCACACCTGTTTCCAGTACCATAGAAAGGTTTGTAAAAAAATGAGTTAAAAAAGAAGCAAACCAAAACAGACTGATGCACGTAATTAATCTTTCATCTCACACACTGCTTCTAGATTTTTTTTCAAATTGCTGATGCGCAGAAAAAAGAAGCATCCTAAGATTTTAATCCCAGTTTTCATTTCTCACATGTAACTTCAAACCCTTCCACACAGGACAAACCATTCTGCATGGTGTCTTGTGTCTCTGAACAGGCTGCAGCTTCCCAACCCTTTCTCATGTAACACTGGACTGGCAACCACAACCAGTTTGTCCAGGCAGAAACAGGTCTGAATTTGCAGAATGACATCAAACTGAAAACATATGATTTAGTAGCAAGGATCTCAGCTGATACTGGCCTTCAAAAGTTAAATGAACTTGAATTAAAATAAAGTGTAAATAATTAAAGGAAAAAGACATTTTAAAATTAATAAAAAATTAACTTACTATAAAAATAAAGTAATTATAATTAAACTAAATTGGCCATCTCTGTGTATTAACTTCATTTAAATGCACAAGGAATAATGCGATAGAATTTGCTCATATCCATCCATTTGCAGTGTTTTTTTCCACTCTTTCTTATTCAGATGCATGTTTTGTTCTGAATGGCATCTCTGGGGAGATGCCTCATTGCTGTGTTAGACTAAAGCTTTGAAAGCAATTTCTGTAAGCAGAATTTTACTGATTATCTTCCTTTTACTTCCCCCGCAGTAGTTGGCAGGGAAGTGATTTGTACTTCTGTCATTTTTTTTCACATCTTGGAATAGTAAAAGGGAGTAGGGCCCTTGGAAATATCATCCCCACATTTTTCCTGCCAAAGAGGAGCAGCTCACCTGAAAACACTGTCAGCTGAACTCCAGACATAAACTGGAGCTTCTCGATGAACAAGCCCACAGCAGCTCAGACCTTTACAAAAACACCACCTCCGTCTTCTGCTGAAATTTAAGATGTTTCCATGGCACATTATAATTTTTAACTATTGCTTATCATATAGAAGTATTGATAATGTTTATTTTAAAGTGATTTGATAATTACACACAGGGATTAAATATTCAAAGCCATGAAAGATCCATTACAATATCAGCACCTCTAAAACCAGCCACACCTTTCCCAGTATGGTAACTATGCTAACTGACATGATTGTGATGAAATCAATAATTCTGTGCTGGTTTTTAAAATAACTGCATATGTGCAGATCTTCCTTAGAGCAAAAAGAAAATTTATTCAAAACTTTTACTTTTCCCAGGAATGCAATCTCTCTTTCTGTGCCCCACTCTACGCAGAAGAAAAACATTCTGAATAGATATTCAGGATCAGATGAAAAAAAAATCTGGGCATCCCTTCCAGAAAAGCTTAGTCCATCACTTCCACTCCAGTCAAGCAGTCTCAAGCACATTTACGTGCAGCAAACAAGAAAAACTAAAAAATTAGAACCAGCAGCTGATGATATTTTCTTCTCGACTGGCAAGAACAGACAGGACTTTGTCTTTACTCAGGGTCGTCACGGCTAAATTGAAGTGTTTGTGGTTCCTGCACAGCAGTAACTGCCAGTGTCAGTGTAACAGCACTTCACAAAATATTCCATTCTTACCATGTCCAGGTGAGTTTTCCTCTGTAGGTCAGCCGCAGCACAACTGGCATTCCCAAAATTACTGTACAACATAGTGAGGCAGGAAGGAAGTAAAGGAGGGGAGGGGAAGAATAATTATTGTTCAAATTATAAATTAAGCAATGGGAAACCTTTGTGCCTGCCCATACAGAAATGATTCCTATACAAATTCATTACCTTTCCAAGGTGTATGTGCAATCCCTACCAATATTTTCAACTAAATGCTGGCTGAGATGAGGGAAGAACAACTGCTGAAAAGCAGCAGATCGTATCACTGAACAGTTTTAAACATCTCACCCAGATTTCCAAATACCCAAACTTGTTCAACAAACGGAAACTCTCCCACTGATGTTACTATAACACATATAATTGGAAAACTTTATTTATTTCTATAAAATAGATAGAAAAATTTTTATTAATTCATGTTAATTTTAAAACAGGAACAGGCCAATTCTGCATATCTAAGTAACTCCATCCTCTTCCAAGTCCCTGCCACATTTTGGTACAGAACAAGATTTAAGGAATTTAATTTCTCTCTCCTATTTCACAGAGTGAATTACCCACCAAAGGATAAGGCATTTTCCCAGAGTGCCACAGCAAGTGACCATGTCTAAGGCTAGTCCTTTGAGACCCACCCTCCCCGTGTTGCCCATTACATCAGACCCCTTACAGCTGCTCAAAGCACAGCCTCGCTGTCGTGATGCCTAAAGGAGACGACTCCAAAGCACAATGCCCTGAATTCCCAGCTGGATTAAATTAAAGACGTATTATATCCACAGGCTTTTGCCATGCAAACGGACTCACCTGTTGGCAGAAAGAGCCAGGTCCACAGGCAGAACGTGATGTGAGAAGCCCCTCCACAGACACCTCACGTTTCCAGGGACTGGAGCTCCTGAGGGCACCTCAGCTGCAGCCTTCCAGCAGGAAACAACTTCCTCACAGCATCCTTATCCCGGGGCACCAGGCACTCTGGCACTTGCATTCGCTCATTTTCTTATCAGCCTCTTCACTGCCTGCAGCCAGAAAGCTTAGGCTGCATTCCTTGCTGGTTCAGACTTGCTGCATGCTTAGCCAGACATCCACACCTTTGGAAGACCTCACTTAGGCATAACAGCTTTTTGGGGCACAAACACACCTCTTAATCCCATCAAGACATCTTTCCTTCAGCCCAGGAAATTTTGACCACCAAGTTTCTTGAATAATTTAGAGTTTAAAACTCCTTTAGAAATACTGAGGAATTTTGAAAGCAGTGCTGCAAGTGCTTCCCATATTCTACTCTATTTCTCCTGTTACAAATCACTTCCAGCTGTAACCCTGCTTTAGTTTGTACATTCAAATGAAGCTTCTCTGAATCTCACTTCAGTTATTCAGCTCTTTCAGCTGCCTGGCCCTCGACTTTCTAAAGCCTCTGTATCACTTAGCAAGAGTTTCCAGCTGCACCTGCTGGCAAGGCCAGAATGCAAATGAAGAGCAAAGAAGTTTAATTTGTGGCATGTGCAGACACAACACTTCTTGTGGGGGTTTTGGTGGGTTTTTTGGTTGGTTAGTTTTTGGTTTTTTTCCTCCTGTTTGAACTATTTGCTGAATTTCATGAAGTCAGAAATGTTGTGAGAACAGTAAACACTTTGGCCAGAAGGTAGCAGGAGAGATCAGAGAAAGAAGTTCAGTTTGCATCAGTAGGTCTCATTTTATCAGGAACCTTTTAGTATTTGGGGGAAACAGAACACACAGGTCAGAATATACCCAGCAGATGCAGGAACATGATTATTACATTGTACTTTTAATGCNTAGGTCTCATTTTATCAGGAACCTTTTAGTATTTGGGGGAAACAGAACACACAGGTCAGAATATACCCAGCAGATGCAGGAACATGATTATTACATTGTACTTTTAATGCTGTATAAGACAGCAGAAGGATTCAGGGGTACAAAAAGCTATTTAATATTGCCCATTGTCATGGAGTTTGATACTGTGTAAATTAAAACCAAGAAAATAATACATTCATCATCTTATCAAAAGGTTTATGTGACCAGAGAGTGGAACAGTCTGTTCTACACTCTCAACTATAAAGTTGAAGTTGAAAATGAAAATAATATTATGATGAAATCTGATTACAAAAAAAGAAAAAAAAAATTCTTAACCTCATCCCATGTATTTTAATTACTTCTAGCAAATTAGAACTCATAGAAGTTTTGAGGTTTGCTTTGAGTATCCTTTTAAATACATGTCCACCCTTGTTCCCAAACACAAGCCTTGCACCCGGGGATGCAGCAGCTGCAGTGATGGGCACAGGCAGAGCTCGGACACCCAGCCTGGACTTGCAGCAGGAAGAAAGGAGCAGCATCAGCCACATCCCATCCCAACCCACTTGAACTGCAAGTGGCAGCAACCTTCCCTGAGCTCCTTGGGCAAGAAAGTACTAAATAAACCCCAGGACAGGTTGCTGTGCTGTGCCCAAAGGCAGCCAAGGGCCTGAGGGTGAGGAATTCTGGCCCTAGAACACTGTGGGGCAGCACAAGGGAAAAACCCCGAGGATTTCTGCAAGGGCAAGGCTGAGGCTTTGATATGTGGGAGTTCAGGAGCCGAGCTGCAAAGGGGTCAGGTGATGCAGAGATGTTGATATTGTCCTGAACTTCTCCTTCTGTCACATTCTTGCTGGCTCTGGGAAAGCCAATCCACTGAAGGGATGAGACTGGGAGTCCTGCCCGGTGCTGCCAGAGCCTTTCTGGCTGTGAAGCTTCACCAGCCTTTGTGTCTTGGGCACAGAAACCTTTCAGATACTGAACCTTGCTTGGGTCCTTCCCATACATTTCTGCAGAAGCAAGAAAGGGGTGGACTGGAAGCATAAACACTCCTCTCCCTGGATGTAGATAAAAACATCAGAGAAAATGAAAAATATTCTCCCTGCTATTCCTTGCAGATTTCCTTGTTCCTTGCAGTGCTTTCCCATGTAACCTCTCTGAAAGAGGTTTATTCTTTCAGGATGCTTTTAATGTTCTCTGCCACAGGAGAGAGCTCTCTCCATTCTGACTTGCTCAGCACGACAGATGCTGGATACCACACTCTATGCGTGAGACCAACCAAGGGGGAGGAAAAATAAATATGATGTGCTGGAGGTGAAAATTTTCCTAAAATTATTTTAGAAGTTTTATTGAAGTTCACCTTGTGAGTGGTCTTGTCACCAAAACGGCAGGAAAAACAAAAACTGTCCAACAGCATTTTTTAGTGTTAGAGAATGAAGGCATTACTTTCTTCTGGCCAGGATGTGCAACAGAAATCATTTCATCCACACATAGCCCGGGTGTGCAGAGAAAATCCTTCCATCACACAAGGTTTCCTCGATTTTTCACATACTTATGGAGTCAAAACCCAGAGAAATTCATTGGTTCAGTGTTCATTGGTCCCAAGTTACACAATTCTTTGTATTTGGTTTCCTATTGGTTATTGATCCCTTCGCCTTCGATGTTAATTAGGTTCTCATTCTTTGTTCTCTTATTGATCTTCTCCCAGACCAGGTGTCTCCGACCGTGCCAGGGGTGATGTTTGGAGCTGAGGATCTTTAATGGGCTCCGTGGGCTTTAATGGTTTATCTCCTGTGCATCCTCTGGCAGCTCCCAGTCTGTTGAGATCTTAAGTTCATCAGGCCTCGAGTGGTGAATCAGGCCCCTGAAAAGAAACTTCAGTTCAGTTCCCCTGGGGCAAAGGCAAACAAAACCCCTGACTAAAGTTATATTAAAAATTTTAAACCTGGTATCATTTTCAACAACTCTGCAGCTTTACTACATGGATGAAACAGGGACAGGAACATGGAATTGGAATTAATTGAAAAAGATCATTGTGGAGACTGGGGGCAGGAAAGGGGTAGAGCTGTAAAAGGGAGACCCTCCCATTGAGTCATGAGGTGCAGAAAAGACCCCCCTGCTTCCTAAACTCCTTCTCAGAGGAGGTGTGGATGGATCCAATCCTAGTCCCAGGCTTGATCAATGCTTTATGACTAAGGGATTATAACAGCACTTAATAATTGACCTTTCCCTCCTGTCCATCTGATTCCACTGTTTTTGACTAAGGGAGTATTCTGAAAATATAAATGTGCCTGAGAGGCTGGGAAAAAGTGTGGTGTTATGAATGGATTTTT
>VXBT01001504.1:0-25430 GCA_013400235.1 Oriolus oriolus | reverse complement strand
AAGGAAGGAAGGAAGGAAAAGGGGATGTACAAGGGTAGAAAACCAAATTCTAGGTCTCTTAATCATAAGAAAAGGGAAAGCCTGGTACTAATCTTCAAATATAAGAAAGGTGGCTTCAAGGAGAAAGACTGCAGATTGCTGTCCATGTTTGTTGAAGATGCAAGAGAGGATAATGCTGAAAACTGCAATATGGAGCTTATTATTGAGTTTAGACATTAGAAAAGACAAAGAAGAAACAAGCTCTCTCACTATGAGAAGAGTGAAGTAAATGAATAGATTGCCTAGGGAATTTTTGGAATCCCCAGACTGGAAGTTTTTAAAAACAGGATAGACAAACATCTGTCAGGGAAGATTTAGATACAGCTGGTTCTGCCTTGGGGTAGGAGGAGGGATTGAACATTCTTTCTATCTCCCTTCCAGCCCTACTTGCTATGAATCTATGATAAATGACAATAGTACTTCAACAGTAGACACTGAGAGGTCACTCAGGTAGGGACAGAAGAGAAAGAGTAATAGCAAGGAAAATCAATGAGGATTTACCAGTCCTTGGTATCTCTTGCTTCCCTAGCTGTGCCTTTTCCAGGAATATTTCCACAAAAGGAAAAAGGTATTATGAAAGCATGTTTTATGAATATTTTCAGATGTCAGAGCATAAGACCAAAGGTGGAAGCATGATATGGAAGATAGGGCAAAAGAGAAATTTAAAAAATCAGGATCCAAGCAGAGACAAGGTAGCTGTCATAGACAAAGACCTTTATTCCTGCAATGGTTTTAATTGTGTATCAGGCCAAAAAAGGCCTAATTAATTTCTGAATCTTATTCAGATGGATGATCAAAAATTGTACTTCAAATGGCACCAAATAAAATATTTTTTACATAAATCTTTAAATTTAATCTTTAAATGTTGCAAAAAGGCAATTTTTCATTGGGTCACTACCCAGAGACAATTAAGACAGATCAGATAGATGATTGTGACAACATTAATGCAAACATACAAAAATGGCATTTTTCCCCCTAGGATTAATATGCAAAAGTATGTAATAGTTTGCATTAAAATATGCAAGCTGAGAAGCTGATATATGTGACTATACGTGTGAAGATGATTGTATTTAAATGCCTTTATTGCAAGGCATATGCACAAAACAACAATGTTAAGACAACCACATTATTTTTTCTTTTCATGAATTTTGCGTGTTTTGCCATAGAGAACTCATGCTGTGTTCAACACTACAATGGAATAAAACACTTTCTGTTACTTAAAAAAATATTTTTAAATACCTTAAGCCTGTACCATTATTTTTGCTACGTTTTAGCCTGTTAGAGATTCTCATGTTTTATCTGATATTTTTGGAGGGGGCAGCAAAACACAAAAATCACAGCAGCCATGTATACACTCAATCAGCTGTCACATCATAAGCATGCT
Source organism: Oriolus oriolus (assembly GCA_013400235.1). Lineage (NCBI taxonomy): Eukaryota > Metazoa > Chordata > Aves > Passeriformes > Corvidae > Oriolus > Oriolus oriolus. Next base: position 24,007 of record VXBT01001504.1, on the reverse strand, counting down.
TTGCATTTTTCTCTTTCTAATATGAAACCAAGCAGAAATTAATTTCTGAATCTTATTCAGATGGATGATCAAAAATTGTACTTCAAATGGCACCAAATAAAATATTTTAAATTCAAATACTGATTTTTAAAAGGTTGAAGAAGTTTTACCATTTTTTTCTGAGAGAAGTATATTTATTTTCAAGAACACGCCTGGAAATCCTGCTTAAATACCTATGGAAAACAATAAGTAAATTGCTTGCTTGATCATCTCTATACTGCATTCTTGCTTTCTGTTCTTATTTCACAGAAAACTAATGATTTAAGAGTAAAAATGAAGAACTTGCATATATATTAATCCTTTAAGACGGTTCAGTCATCACTGTGCTTACATGTAGGCAATATAATGTATAAATCTAAACAAGGGATGTGTTTTTCTTTTCATTTATGCTATCACTTCACTGTACTGGTTTTTACTTTGTATGTAGGCAAGATGTCAAACTGTGGACTTTTTTTAAGGGATTAGTTTAGATATGTACTAAAATGGAATTAATTTAAGTCCTCTGATAAGACCATTTTCCACTATCTGCTGCCATTTTCATTTTTTCCCCAGAATGTCATTATCTGCAATAAATATTTTACTTTTTCATGAAACAACAGAAGAATCAACAGTATCACTGGATCACCCTTTACAGCACAAAATACTCTCTGATTGCCTTGACTGTTTTGTTTGATGAGAGGATGCGGGCATAGCAAGAGTAGAGAAGAAGCAGAGTTGTATCCCAGTAAGAAACAGGATTTAAATGGCATAAATAGCACAGATTCTATGATAAGATGAAAACTTCTCCTTAGCCATTCCCAGCTAAGCTTCACATCCTGCATTTCTACTCCAGTGATCCTGCAGCCTGGACTGGACACAACCAGGTTTGTCAGGAGCAGCAAACCACCTGGGCTGACCACCTCTGAAGGCTCTGGGTCCGCAGGAGCTGCTCCTGTTTCTGCCCAGCTTCTGCTGGACAATGTTGTGCAATCGCTTCCCAAATGCAGCGCTGCTCAGTGCAGTCATGTGGAACCTCAAAGGGGGAGGGCAAATGGGACAAGGTAAGGGTCAGTGGAAAGTGGCCGTGCACAGCTGGGGGTTGGATGAAGTGGAGTGGAACAAGGGCAACAAAAATGATGGCATTTTGTTTTCCCATGCTTTGACAGCAACTTATTGGAGACATTCCCTCCCTCTCACAGACACTGCAGAGTAAACTGTCTTTTAGCTAAAGAGAAGGCAGTTAGAGCCATAAAAGTCTAAGTGCAGATGAGTTACAGACCTGAGAATAGCATGTGTTTGGTGAAAGAAATTGTAAACATCACTGAATATACCAGTTAATACTTCAGATATATCATTTTCTCCACTGCAGGTTTCTCCTTAATCCTGCTCATTTATTGGCACTCAAATGGCTCTAACAAAGCCCAAGCAAAAGCAGAGGGTAAATACTTTTCTGCCCATGTCACAAGGAGACAACTTTAAATATTTCTATATTTGAATAGAAATCTAGGTTTTAATATATATAACACAATTTCCCACAGATTATTTTCATTGTTTGCTATATTTAACATTACCTGTGTGAAAATGAGTTAACTGACATTCCACAAAGACACTGAAAAGCCAGAGTTAGCATAGATTCTGGAATATAAACAAACTAAAAGTGGCAAACATTTACAATTGTAATATCCCAAACCAGTTTTATTAACTGCAGCTCTGATTTATTTCCCCATCCTCCTGTTCCAAGATCTGCACCTTTTCTTTCTTCTTTGGGATGAACAAAGATCATGGAACAGATTGTAAGTGAGGCAAATTACATGGCTGTTTATGGTTGTGTTACACATATTATATATATCATTTGCAAAGTATTCCCTAAAGAAATGGTATCAAACTTTTGGGGACAAGAAAGGATCTGATGACAATCTGTTTTCATTTCTTTTCTTTAGATGCTCCATGATAACTCATCTGTTTTATTTTCTTAGATTAATTTCTTGTACTGCAGCTACTGCTTTCCCATCATTGTCCATTTGGTTTCTTTTGCTCTTTTTTGCTTTAATGTTCATTAACTATATTATTTGATTAAATGATGCCATCACAATTAGAAGAAAACAAGTCCAAGTCTATTTGAATAGAATATTACATTTACTCTGTAAGCACTCTACTTTAGATAAAATGTAAAGGCTTCTGTATTTTTGAGTTTGGGTATGGTTTTGGGAGGTTTTTTAGTGCCTTTTTTTTGTTTTTTTAACATGCACACATTTAAAAAGATAGCAGTACTCCAAGATCCCTAAGTAATGTACACAATTGATCTGCAAATTTCAGTGCCATGGTAATTTTACTTGGAATTTTTATGAAGTGATTTCGCATGAATGCCTTTACTTTTTAAGCTGCACAATTTTAAAATAAAGTTCTGTTCTTCATCTTTTCACCTGTGTACTCTCAGCACAGAGTTGGTTTAAACAACAATAATTATTGGAGGGTTTTGACTGGAAGATAACTTCAGCTAAACACCAGAATTACCAAAGGTAAGTGCTCAGGAAAAAGGAACAACTCTGAAACGAACAGAAATTATTAGCAGTATTTGCCAAAGACAGGACTATTATCATCACTTTGGAATACCCTTTAGTTAAACAAAAATCTATCAACTTTAACAGAACTTCCTGTCTGGAAATGACTTTTAAAATGACTGTTAGAATGAAAAATAAGATATATTTTTTATTCTTTTCAAATCAACAGTTTGGAAAACCTGTAAATAAAAGAAAAATCTCCCCCTGACAAAAAACCAGGAAAGATAACCTTAATTTTCATTTCGATTCCATCAACATGCAATAGAAACAACTCTTTTAAATCAATAGGGTGTCATAAGTCATTTGCAGACAAAATCAAGTTGTTGAGAGCAGATGTAATTTAAATATTTGGTAACACTTTATCTCATGATCTAAGAAAATTAGTATAATTTTTTTTAATTTAAAAAGCAAGCAAGCAAAGAAAATAAAACAAAAAGATTCAATTCTTAGCTATTTCATGGAAGAAAAATAAAAAAAGGCTAAAATCAACGCAGGGAAAACTTTCAGTCAATCAATTTGCACTGCAGATTCAGTCAGTAAGAAGTGTTGGGAAACAAAACATTACAATGTGAGCTCGTTGTATTTACAGGTAATATTTGCTTATTCAGGTAATTAATCATCATGATTAATTATACTAGAAAGTGGACAGATTATTTCAGTAAACCAAGATTACTTGCCTATGGGTAGAGATCTGGGAGGTGGATATGTACACTTTCACTAATAAATGATAAGGATCACTGGTGAGGCAGGTTGCAGAGCTTGGGAAAAGTAGTAAGTTACTAAGTGAAACTGCTTTTGGCAACTATTGACCTTTGAGTTCTTAAACTGGAACATGTATAAACAGCAAAATGTTGTCTGGCAAGTTTTCCCTGATAACCTGCTGGAAAAGGGACTGAATATCCTCTAGCCATTTTGCATGCACAATTTAACAATTATGTGGTCAGAGGAAGGATGATTCTTTTAAGGTGCTGGTAGATGAATGGTAGATGTTCACAGGCTTTACACATTTACAAAGGAGTTTCAAAATCTAACACAGCATAATCAATATCAGCTCCAATTCTTCTACACTGAGATAAATGATATTGATCACTTTACTGGGGGCACACACACACAAACAGAAAGAGAAGGATTCAGACTCAGAAAACAGGTCATAGGGATCAAAATCACAGCACTGGCAGTACTGGCTTAAGGACAAAATGTTAAAGTAAGGCTGTTTCACTCAGCTTGGAAAATCTGAAAAATTATTTTGATGTATTTAAAAGCAGTGCATTCTAAAAAAGAAACACTAAATTTATTTCAAGTTTCTATTTTAGTTGAATAAAAATTTTCAAAAGCATATCAAAAGTTAGCTTTAGATAATTATTATAATCAGGAATCATGCTTAGAATGAGAATATAAATGGTTTATAATTCTACCCTTACTTGAAAATTAAATTTTCATTTCAAACTTGACTAACAATTTTGCAAAATAAACATTTTCTAATACACTTTGCAAAGTATTACAAACACTGCAATGCAATCCAAATTAAGCTGTGGATGCACACAGAGTTTGCCTTTTGAATTTCTTTTATCTGTCAGACCTTCCAAGTTTTCTGGGTTATACTCAGGAGCAGAGGGCAAGAGAAGCACATTCAAAATCTTTCGCGGCAACAATTTTATTTCTAATTGGTGTTTCCACACTCTTCATGCGTTCATCAATCAGATGTAAATTACAGTATGCCTGATTGGGTCTCCTTCACCCTAACCATTCCCTGCTGACTGGCAGTGCTTGCCAACTGCTGCAGCAGGCAAGATGAGCAGCAGTAACAGCATCTCTACTGTTTTGGTAGGTCTTGGCCACCAGCAGTATCATAGATAACAACTGCTCACTTAACACCTATTGAATGTCTGGAGCACAATTGTCCCTTTGAAGAATGCAGCTGTCACCTTTGATCAAGCATGAGACATCACCGGCAGCAAGTAATATAAAAGAGTAGGTCCATAAATTTAAACACTGTGGCAATTTCAGAGGAGCTCCTTTATTCTGGAAACAAGCACAGAAAAATGTCTAATCGGTGTGGAGGGAAGAGACACAGCAGATAGAAGCTTCAGGAAAGCTTTTTCCATAATATTTCAACCTAGTGAATGATCAGAGAAAATACTGTAGAGTCAATAATCCAAACAACCCAGGAGGATGTGTTGTGCACCACTGGAAAAATTTAATAAACACGCAAGTTGAAATACTTTCGGTCACTTTAAAATGTGGCACCCAGAAATTATTCTATAGTCTCCAGTCTGCTAAAGTACAGTTCTTATGCTACATAAGCATGGATTTTGTGTATTTCAAAGCAGAATGCTGTCTGTGATTACCCTCAAACTGGCATACCCCCCTGCTAGCCCCCTTGAGAGGGGGAGTCCAAAAGGAGCCCAAAGAGTTGTTTATGTGAGGGACCATGGGGAGAGCAAGGAAGAGGAGCTTTGGGAGGAGAAGGGCAGACATGGTGCTGTTTGGCCCACTGGGCGAGGATAAGCCATTGTGGAAATTCATAGATCAAAACTTTTTAATGTTTTTAATTGATGTGCACCAGTTTAATGGCGGTATAGACAGTAGCACTGCATTTCATTGACCCTAGCACTGTTTTCAAGGAATGGGAATAATGAGTCCTGTGGGTGCCATTTACAAAAAGGTATGAACTGTTCACAGTTTTATCATTGTGTTGGGCAGAAACAGGCTCCCTTTATCTTCATGGATAGATGTCATTTTTTTCTGTGTTTTTCTTGAACCAACACCTTAAATGCAACCTTCTCTTTCTGACTGACTAAGGCTGATATTCCCTCATTGCTGCCTGTGGATGCTGAGAGTTCATTGTTTCTGTGGCCAGCAGTGAGCAAAGGCAATGGGGCATCCAGAATGGAAAGGCGGTAGCTTTTACAAGGCTCAGGTTTGAGCATCAGCAGTGGCATCTGGAAGAGAAATGCCTTCAGCATACATAGGCACGTATACCGTTTGGGGCACAGAGATTAGTCCCCGTTATGAATATCCAAACTGCATGGGGGTTACAAACATTGTCAAATGTTATGTAAAAGTGCACAATTGAATTAATCTCATTTAATGATCCACTGACTTTTGAATATTTTTAATCTCCATAAGTGACTCAACAACATTTCTAACATCATTTGTATATCACAGCTAAATCATTATTACATCACAAAATGCACCTTTGTATAACATTAAGAGTGTTTTGTAATCAAAGGAGGTGGAAGTACAGGAGGAAAGAGCAAATGAAAAGTTTATGTGGTATGTATTATGAATGTAAGAAGATAACCTAAGAGAAATGTTCAAATGCTGCTTGGAAGGATGGTTGCTAGCTGTGGCAAAAACCAGAAACTTTTGTTCTGCTTCCATCTTACTTTCAGCAACACAGTTTGCAGTCTTTTTGCCTCGATTTCCCTTTTCACCCTTTGCCTTTCCTGTTAGTTAAGCTGTACATTTTCCATGAACAGAATTTATAAAGGTATATTGCACTTAAAAAAACATGAATGCGAATATGACTGGGATGCATTTCAGCAGATGTTGCTTTATTACTAATAAACCCTGTGACTGCTTGTTTTATCCTCCAGAGCTTTTTGTTTAAGGAGATCCCAGTTTGCCTTGTCTCCCCTCTTACCCTATGTCAGGGTGGTTAGATTATTCTCCCAGGTTATGGAAGACCCAAGTTCAGATCAGCACATTTGTCTGAGCAGACTGACATTCCTTCTGTCACATCTGTAAAAATCATGACATCATATGACATTTGAAGATGATTTTCTTAACATGCTCTGCTGTTAATGCTGCCCTCAATGGCAACAGGAGCTTCAATTCCAATCAGCCACAAGACTGCTGTATTCCTTTTAGTCCTGCTTTTCCTCCTTGACCAAGTGGAGTTAAACAGCAGCTGCTGCAGTGGGGCAGTTTTCCTCTCCTCTACTTCCAAGTAACCTCAGACAGCTGAGCTATCTGAGCTACAGGCCTTATCAGTTAGTAAAAAGCCAATGGCAGTGCTTTTTGAATATTCCTGAATGTTTCTTCAGGCACAGTTACTTCACACATCTGAAACTAGAGTCACAAACAGCTCTGAGTTGCCAGAAATCTAATTTCTTCAGCAAATAAACTCTTTCCCCTCCCACAAAAGAAAAAAAATCTCTGCACTACTCTGTTCTATCACTTTCATAGCTTTATGGAGAGAATGTCTGAATTCATCAGCAAAGCGTGTTGGAAAGAGTCAGACTCATCTAGGGGCCAAAAGTACAGCATTTTGGATGAAATAAACAAGGATTACCTAAAAAGGTAGAGATAAGTCAAGAAATAGGCAGTCTCTGTCAATGAGTTCGGGATTACAGGTTGCCCATGCACTTGAAGAGGAAATTCAGTGCCTAAGGGAGGCAACAAAATATTCAAGCCATCAATATATGCAGAAGAACTGAGGCCAGGCCTCATAAAAAATAATAAAAGCCTGGGAATTAATTCAGCAACCACAGATGAAAATGAATCCCAAGGGAAAAAGTTGACTATGAACTAGGGGAAGGTACATGGTGGAAGACATTTTTATTGAAAAGGTCCAGAATCATGACTGAGGAGAACAACATGGTAATTTGACTTTGAGAGGGAGTTAGCTGTGGCACTTTTACCATAATGAAGAAGGCAGATTACGGGGACTTCAGAGAACTGAATTCTCAACTCTGTGACATATCCTGACAATTATAAGACTAACTAAGCAAGCATAGGAAAAAAGAATTAGAAAAGAAGAAGTTCTGAAGCTCTGCATTTTAATTCTTCTCTTCCCACTTTGGAGCCTGACAAAAAAATGCATTATTAGAAATAAATAAAAGCAGGGCATGAAATGGCTTCCCAGAATAAACTGTAATTTATAGAAGGAAAGTAAAATGTCTTCTCTTCTATTTAAAAACCCCTGCAAACCAGAAATGCACAGAGTGAATGGATTTTGAGACATTCTTATTGAAAGCAGACAGTCACTAACACATCTGTAATTGCCGGGGGGACTATTCTTCATAAAAATTTATATTCTCAGGATGCCCATGTCATCACAGCCTATTACAAGCAAGTATTTTGCTCTTTTGCAAAACACCTGCTTAAATACACAACATAAGTGGCTGTATTAAAGTACTTATCTCTGCATATGGAGAGGGCTTCTTTTTGGATATGTAAATATTCCCTTAAAAGAAAATACAATAGTAGAGTGACAAAAAGTTTCCATTACGGTTCAAATTAAAAAAAAAACAAAAAACCACCATATCTTAAAAGTAATTTTATTTGTTTCTTACTTTATAGACCATTCTTTTAGAAGGACTCAGAGAAGAAATATGTTGGAACTCAGTTTCCTGTGCTAGTGAACCACATACAGGTATTTAAAAATGGGTACCTCTAGTAGATATCCAGTGCGAACCAAGTGCTTTTTTATGTGAGCCTCTCATATCTCATTAACATTATAAATTGCAGCATGCATCTTTTCATGCTGCTGGAAGAAGCAAAAAATGGTCAATAAGAGATTAAATGTAACTCAGTGACCAGTAAAATTTTTTCTGGTGACTCAAATAGCGTTCTTTGTTTTACCTTTGTTGAGCAAGTGAACAGAGGTCAAGCAGCTACACTTCAGTCAGATACACCTTGGTTTACCTGGATGAAGCACCAAAAGATGGACCCTGGAATTTTGGTGCATTGTTATGAAAGTGCCAGAGGTCATCAAAAGGGAAACAAAAGCTTGGGGCATCAGGAAAGATTGTTTAGAATTGGCATCAAAATCCTGTGGAAACCACATGGTTTAAAAGGCAGATGAACAACCTTCTCCAAATATCTCAAAACCTCTCCAAAGTCAAACATTTGCTCATCCTTACTGGCCAATGAAGGCAGGAGGCAGCAGGTAGATACCATTAAATGCCAGGATCTCAAACAACTTTTTCTGCAGGTGTTCCAATTCTTATCCAGTATGGAAGAGAAACAATTGCCTACTTTTCCGAAGGCAAAAAACCAAGAAGAGGACAACTAGAGTGATATGGTATATGAAAAAATAAGGAAATCTCTTACGCAGAGAATTCCTCTCTATTTCATTTCTAGCAATTTCAAGGTGTGTACAGCTATCATGAAACATTTTACAACATCTCACACAGTTATTGAATGACTCATATTTATAAACCTCCATTAATGCTCTTCCTGGTCAAATTGCATACTAATTTATTTTATATATCTATATATCTATATATATCTATATAGATATTTTTCCTGCAACAACACTGCGTCAAGTAAACATTAGACTCATACTAAAAATATTTTTTTTTTCTTGTGACATGGTAATTTTCTTTATTGATATATTCCTGACTTGAAATGGCACATTTTCACTAGAGTTTTCCAATTGTATTCATGTATCTTTAATAAAGTTCCAGTTGTTTCAGAGTAGCTTCTCCTTATTGACGACTTAGCATGATATTTTTGATAAGGTACTCCACTACTAAAGATAGGAATCTTTTTTAGGATCCACACACTTTCATTTGTGCACAGGAATCTCTGATCTATATTTACAGTAGCTTTATAATTTAACAGATGTTTGGACAGTTACAGTCCCCTCTGGGACAGTACTGTGTGGTTTTGAACTACTCCAGAGTTGTTCTATGAATATTTTTCCTCACTCTCTTATAGTCCTGGGGGTTTGTAACAGATGCTAATTGCAGTTTCTTCTTTGTTTTTTGATAATCTAGTCTTACCCAAATTATTCCACTGCTGCCCTCATCATTATTGAATTGTATCTTACTGATTTTCAAGGTTTCAAGCAATAGATAAGACCACATTATCTACAGCTTATACACACACAGCATAGCTTAAAAGTTTCATATGTGCATATGGAGATGGTGAGAGCATTCAAGAAATAGGGGCTTTTGGCAGAGAACATCCCACACCTCCTGTCCTTTCAGAAATATGCCTTGGAATAATTAGCAGCTCCATCTCAACTTCCCAATTTGCCACAATGCTCTCAGATATTATGCTGCTGCTCCACAGTTTTCAGAGGGGCTTATCATGCTGCATGCAGATCTGTTCTCTAAATCAAATGCTTTAAGACATTAATAGCATGACCTTGAAAAATTTTTAAGCAGTTTACCTTATGTGAAGTTTGCCGACTTCACAGGTGAAGATGCCACATTGTGTAACAACGCACATTATGTGCCCATGTTCACCACGCACTACATGTAGCCTGGGACCCTGCCAGAGTAGCCAGCTTCCTTGGTTCAGAGAGAATGGAAACCTTTCACAAATAGCAACCATAATAAATGCTCAGGTTGCACTTCATCTTTTAGTTCAGTGGAGGCAGAAGGCAAAAACTATTTTGATAAAGTAGCAAATATTCCAATTCCAGAACTTAGGACTCCAGTGGAGAATGAAGAGGCAGACAATGCTATCTATTTATAGTACATTTTGCCTGAATCCCTTCTTTTGTACACAACAGCCATGGTCTTTCATGCAGAACCACTGTAGATGGACAGCTGTGTGTCTAAACATCTGTGATGAACAGAACTCAGATGGGAGCTTAAAAAAAGAGAAAACGGCATCAACATATTCATAAGTTGGTGTGTGAACAATGAAAGCACATATTGTAGGTCTGAAGGAAAAAGGCAGAATCAGCTTGTAAAAAAAAAACCCACGAAATTCTCTAAGAAATTCTTTTTGCAGATGTCAGCATAAGCTTTTTGCCTGATTTAGTGTAGCAGTAAACTCAGGAAGGGGACTAAAGAAATTGCTTTGACCAACCAGGAGTTTCAAGGAAGTACCTATAAATCTGAAAATCAAAATTTGATCACCAGAAGAACTATAATGTCTCAAAAAAGAAAATAAAAAGGAAAAAAGTAAACTGGATCAACTCAGACTTGCTTGTATATATTAGATAAAGACCAGCCTAAATCTGAAGGCATACATATAATAATCTCTGACCCTCCCAAGGTTCCACCAGTGTCTTTTACTGGCTTCCCATTTGTCAATAAGGAAAGTTTGATGCTTTTAAAAAAAAAAAGGAACAAAACAAAATTAAAGATCCTGCATTGCTGACCAGATATCAGCTTGAGTATCAGGCTTTGTTGTCCTCACTTGTACTGATGCTAACTTAATTTTCAAGTACCTCTAATAATAACTGGCAGAAGTGATAACATACGACTTGAAGGATATTATCAGCATCTCTCTCCTCTAGAGAATCATAATGAAGCATATAAAATGTATCTTCACCTGAATTTGATCCCTATTGTTCATTTAATTGTTTACATGATTTCCAGGTCTCCTAAAATTTTCTTTAGATTATAATACACTGCTAAAGTAAGATAGAAACTCTCTGCTCCTTATCTTTCTTAAAAGAGTATAAGTGGTGCTCTAAGTAAAAAAAAATTACCCTTGTCTTTCAAGTTTCCATTTCTCTGTTCATAAACAGTTTCCTGGCGTACCTAGTGATATTTCTCCAGAGAGAGACCAAAACCCCACTAGCTTATATTTTCCTTATAGGAATTTCCAACAGTCTTCAGTGGTTTTGACATGTGCAAAAATGATGGGATACTGCAGACACCAGCACAGGCATACATTTGAAGAATATATTGCACCAAACTGCATATGCCAGTACATTGCACAGTTTCCACTGCATTAGATATCTGCTGTCTCTTTTACTGTAGTTTCTCACGTGCAAGAACAAGTCACAGCTTCTAGAGTGGAAAAATCTAAAACTTTTTTTTGCTATATAAAACTGCACGCTTCTTTTCAATAATCAAAAAAATCCAAACCCACATTACAAAAGAATTCTGTCTTATAAATGCATGCTCCCTAAATGACCTTAAACTTTGAGAAAAAGAGTCACAAAATCATTGCTTTCAACCTTTTAATTTGCCATAAATAAAAAAGGGGTTATCACAGGGTGGTAACTGTGAGCTATCTGCTAACAGACTAATTTTCTCAAAAATATTTTTTATTCAAAATTATTGTATAAATTTCTGTGGTGATTCCTAGCTTCATCACCAGTATAAGAGCAGTCTACTGTCGGCAAAATAATGATGGGATGTAGAGGTCACACGTTATGTATCAGAGCCCTTAAGCAGTAATCTCAGCTCCAGTATGAGCTCCAAAGTTACTTATTCACAACTTTTTGCCTTCTGGAATTGAGACAGTCTTGATCGATAAGAGATTTTAACTAAGAAATAACTCCATTTTAACGGACAGGAAAAGGAAAATCTGGAAAATGACAATAAAAAAGATATGCCAAACAATCTTTCCTTTATTAGCTACCACTGGTATCTAAAGTCTTTCCGTGTTCCTCACCCTCTTGACAAATACTGACATGATCCAAATTTTTCATAGACTCTTCTGTGAATCTTCAAAGATGGAGAAATGACTGCCTATAAAAACTGCAGTGCTATCTTTACTGGAAGAGGTCTGGGAGGGCAGTTTGGAAAGCCAGTGCTATGAAAAGATTTCAGTCAGTGTGCCTTCCTGTCAGGGCTGGGCTCCAGACAGCACATCCACACATAGCATTCTTCAGGCAGAGGTCAGTGTCTCTCTTCTCTCTTATCTTAGAGCAAAGATACATCTGCCCTTGCCTGAATATGGGGACAAAAACATCTGTCCATTGATAAGCCTTATTTGACATAATCCACACTCATAACTGAAATAGACGAAAGCCACATTGGACTCACTCTGAAGCACAGGATGGTCTCTGTCATACAGTACTGTGTCCTGCCTTGGAAGTTTCCATAAATTGACCAGACAAGGCCCTAAAGAACTTGATTACCCTTGCTATGGTCAGGAGGGCATACTAGAGACCTCCAGAAGTTCCTTCCAACTTAAATTTCCTGTGAGTTTCATCCACACTGGATGCTACTGGTCTTGTAACCAGTAGCAAAAATTTTTGTTGGGTAATTGTAGACATTCAGAAGAACAATTACCTTTAAGAGGTAGAATTAATGAACATAGTAAATTGATAGCTGGTTAACCATATCAAAACATGACAGACTTAGAACAAATATAAATGGGAATTCAAAATGATAAACGTGGATGTAACTGCAAAACAGCACATTTATTTACCAAACATTCATTGAGCTAGAATAGGAAGGTATCATTCTCCAGTGAGATGCAATGACTTTTCTTAGAAAGGGGAATGGTGTAGATCAATAGATCTAGGCTCGAAGAAATCATTAGGTCACAAAATGATGACAAGCTGCTGATCTCTTGCAGGTGCCTGAAACCTGTTTGTGATTCTGGAGTATCTGAAGTGAGAAGAGAGATGAACAAGCAATCAACAAGTATTAAGACCCTAGCATAAGACCTTGCTTAGAACAGTCTCTATGAACATGTTAACGAAAGGTAAATGTTAACTAGAATTTATAAAAATAAGGTATAGTAATATGATAAAGCAATGAAGATGTCACTGTTTAAGAAGAAACACCAAAATGAAATGATTGAACAATAGGAGAAGGACTATTCATAAATCTAACAGCAGGCATACAATAGGAAGGAGGAAAAAACCCCATCTATTTAAGGCAAAACATGAGACTAAGAAAACACAGCTATAAAACCAAGATGAGTAAATTTAATCTGGAAACTACCATGTTCCTCTCTGCTACAGAAATCAGCTTCCAATGAAAATTTTTACAGAATCACAGAATATGCTGATATGGAAGGGATCCATAGGGATCATGGAGTTGAACTCCTAGCCCTGCACAAGACCATGCTCAGAAGTCACCCCATGTGCCTGGGAGCACTGTGCAAATGCTTCTTGAACTCTGTCAGGCTCGGTGCTGTGACCACTTCCCTGGGAGGCCTGTTCCAGCGCCAGCCACCCTCTGGGTGAAGAACATTTTTCTAATATCCAAACTAAACCTCCCCTGACACTGTATCAGGCCATTCCCCTGGGTCTTGTCACTGGTCACCACAGAGAAGAGGTCAGTGCCTTCCACGTCTCTTTCCCTTGTGAGGAAGTTGTAGACTGTGATGGATTCTCTCCTTAGTCTCCTCTTCTCCAGGCTGAACAGAGCAAGTGACCTCAGCTGCTCCTCATACAATTTCCTCCCAAGGCCCTTTACCATCTTCCTTGCCCTCCTTTGGACACTCTCCAGTAGCTTTATATCTTATATTGTGGTGACCAAAACTGCAAACAGGACTCAAGGTGAGGCCGCACCAGTGCAGAGCAGAGTATTGGGCAAGGGGTGTGAGGGATTAAGGGAAATTCATGCAGTCGCAACACTGAGATTGATAACCATCTCAGTGAGATTGCATTATGATGCTGCTTATTATAAGAACATTGAGGTCAACAATCCCAACAATTCCACTGCTAATCCTGTGCTCATTCTGACAGACTGCAGTCATGAGGACCAGAAGGGATTACCTTCTCTCTTAGCTGTTTCTGAAGGCAGAGACTCTCTAAACATGGAATTTCATTTCAGGACTGGTGTGTGTCTCTATACTTGTACCCATCTTACAAACAAATGAGGAGGAAGGCAGGAAAAACAAGTTAATATGTAAAGAAATGCACACAGGATACCAAATTTCAAAGGTGCTAGAGCAGCACATTTTCAAGGATTGCTAGTATCACACAATCACAAATGAGCAATTTTCATTTTCATTATTATTTCCACACACATCAGATTCTGTAATAAAAAATTCTTATTCCTTTTACAAAAGATTCTAGTCACTAAATCCTTTGTATTCCCTACTCTTTTTACATTTATGCACGCTTTACTGAGGTGAATGGAAGTGGATGTGGAATTTAAAATACAAAATCTTTAAAAAAAATTTAATAAAATTTGAGCAACATTTTTTTCCACTCCTAGGTTTTGGAATTGCCTTTTATTCCTGGATAAAAGTTGAGGTTATAGGAAGATATGTCAATATCTTATTTTTCTCCAAGAACAAAGAACATTTCATTCCGTGCAAAGAACACAAAAATTCTGTACAAGTGAAAATGATAAGGGTAAGAAAGCTGAACAGAAAAATATTTGGACCTTCAAAGAATGAAATGTGAAGAGCCAAACACAGAAGCTGTTTTTATATTTGATTTTTTTAAATTTTTCTTTTTGGGAAGTGCAGTAGTCCATTTACCATTATTACTAATATTGTTAATTACTATTGTTATGAAATTAAGTTAGAAGAGAAAACTGCAATCATCTGCAAGTTTATGTACATCTTCCAAACTTCTCTGTTGTGCTGAAGGAAGAGGAGTCTAAACAGTGAAGTATGGATTTACGTGTAGATCCATCAAAGATTAACTTGATTGAGAATGGCAAAAGAAGCTCAGTTTGATCTGCCTTCTAGTAAAGAAAAGAGGACACTTGTGCAGAAACATTTTAGCATAGTGAAAGAGCCATAAAAAGTTATAAAAGATAAACAGTGCACCACAACTGCTAGTTTATGATTCAACACTTGCAGTCATTTTGGGATTAGGTTCTCCTCCCATATCTTTGAGCAAGGTGCATCTAACCTAAACTTGACCATTAGGATCAAAGCAGGATCAAGCCTTGTTTCTTTTAAGAACTAAGGTTCCTGTAGGTTCTCTTTAGACATAATGCACTTTCAGAGCGCAGTTCATGTAATCTAAGTATTTACACAGGAATAAGTATTGTGGTAGACCACCAAATATTCTCCAGTATCTATAGATTCTAGAGACCTAGCTTAAACCCAGTGCTGAGATAATGCCTCAGTGCCCTAATGTTCCCATGAAACTTGCAATCTACTAACCCGGAAAGTCATTTAGAAGTCTACAGTCTTTCATCCAATATTTGTTTTCACGCACTGCTCAGCACCCTAGATATTCAGAGCTTTTTCCTGATAAAGCCAGGGCAAAATTAGAGTTGCTATTGCGACATGTTTTAAGTATAATTTTTGCATTTAAATGAGGTACTATTGCCTAAGAGTCAAAACTAAGACATGACAGGAGAGAGGCTCACAGGCATACAAAAACTCACATCATACAAAGAAACTCCAACGAGAGTGGAGCTGAAAGGGATTTCTAAGAAATAAAAACTAAAAGGCAGTATGATAAAATTTCTGTTGTTCAAGAAATCTCTAATTTTTGTATACCAAAAGGAAGTCTGAAACACAATGAATCAGAGATCTATTTCTCTTGATCTGAAGGTAAATTTAAAAAAATTAAGCTGCTGGCATGTAAGTGGTATTCAGAAACCAATTTATAGGGGTCTTCAAGATCAAATGCCCACCTTGGTTTCAAGCACCCTCAAAAATTACTGATTGTCCAACTTCTAACGAAGACTTCTATTGTTTTTATTGAGCAGAACCTATTTAAAACTATGTAAGTTCAAAATAACAAAGTAAATATCCAATGAGCTTAAATATTGAATAATACATAGTAAAACCTTCTGATTAAATAACCATTTTGTTCAGTGATTACATTCAGTTTCCCCAGTTGGTAATTATTGATTACAGGATATAGTCATTTGTTTCTGCTAACCACTTGCCCTTGTAAGTGTAAACATCAAGGACAGGGCTCTATTTTCCATGGTGCCAGGCTGCTATATATGTTGGACAAAGATCCATGACGAAGTAGTGATATACCTTTTGTTGCAAAATAAAGAGTTTTTGTTCCTGAAATTGTTTCGATACTTGGGATCCTTTCTCTCTCCTTCCCGCAGGCTAAGTTTTCATATGAATACTATAGGAATAGTTGAATACTAAATCTTAAAAACTGTGTAATAATTTTACATAAGTACTTATATTTTTTGGCATTTTGCTTTTGTCATTTCCATGTACTTTAAACAATAACCAAAAACTGCTCTTTCCAATTTCATTGAGCCACTAAAACATCTCCATTTAAAATTTAAGGAAAAATAAAAAGAAAGAAATATGCAGATGTCTACTACACATGTAACAAAATTTGGATGCCCAGGTCCTTTTTAGATGTTTTCCTGTAAGGAAAAAAATTCACTCAGTTGTGGTTTCCTGTGGATAAGTAATTCAATCCCATGTGTCTAGTCATATGTTCAGACAAACTTTGTCCTGAAGCAACACTAGACTGCTCTCAGTGGTTCAAAATCATTCTCTTTTTTTCAGTCACGTATTTTTTTTCCGTATGTTTTGAAATATAACAGCACAGGTCAGTAGTCCTCACTGTATATTTGCAGCAAGGGTAGTGTTGGTGTATAGGAGCACATAGATAGGCGCCAGAGAGGTTAGTGCAGACTCACAGCCCCTCAGTGATGAGATCAGGCTTTCTGAAAGTTGAAGACATCTCCAAAGACATATATGCAAGAAGTTATTCTTTGCTTCAGCTACAGTTGAGGTTGAAAAGTGATCCTGCAACTTTATATCTCTCAGTTTCTTATAGGCCCCTGTTTTTTTCCAGAAAGTGTCACTACCTTTCAGTTAAAGATGCTTTCTAGCCAAGATCAGACGAAATCTTTTGGTTCTTTCCATATTCTGCTGCTTATTCTTTGGTTAATTTTGTCCTTTCTTTGCACCTTCTGTCTCATATCTTTAATGTTTCTGAATTGCTCTGAATTTCTAGCATGAAAGAATATTATACTGAAGTTAAAATTATTTCCTGTATATCATTTTCGTTATGAAGATCTACCCATGCAGAATAAAATGAAAATAGTATGTATGCTTTCTTGTTCTTGACATGAAAAACCTATTCCTCAAGCACAATGGTGATTGATAAATATGATTAATAAAATGGTTATATTTCATTTATTTTGAGTGATAGATAACCTGGTAAAAGTTTTCCATAAATAATACATTAAAAAGTCATAACACATAACATCTCATTAGCTGATGCTTCTAATTTTATGCCTATCTGAAATAGTATGCTGTCTCATTTTAAATCTCTAAATACATACAAAGTCGAAAGCTTCCTATAGGTTGTATTTTTTAACTGCTTTTCCAAACCTACTCCAGGGTTTCACAGTGGCTGAAAAACAGTCATATTTAAATCAGCTAAAAACAGCAACTGACGATAATTTATAATCTTTAACAAATGCAACTATTTTTAACTACTAAAAAATCTTTAAAGTAACTAAGACTGATATTTTTCCTAATACAGAACTAAATTTTATATTTCTAGTACTGATGTTGCTTAGTTCTTATTATTCAGATCTATTTGGACAGTGTCTGCAGTATGTTTAAGTGTCTATGTATTTCCCTGAAATATGGATGGAAAATGAATCTTTATGCTGAGGAGTCCACAGTGATCTTTTCTTGACTGACCACAGTCATTAAAACAGGTGGAGTGATTGTATAAGCCAAAGATCTACCTCATTTTTTTAACCAAATTGGAATTCAGCTGAATTTGAGCAAAATAATATCAACACTATCAACAGAAAGGAATGAGATGCTTTCCTGGCCAGGGAGCCTTCAGTACCATTGGGGATGCAGGTGCTTCTACCACATCCCAGTGTTCCTGGTCTTTGAGGTCTGACCATTTGCCACAGGTTGTTACTACATCCATCTTCTACCCAACGTGGCTGGGGCATAATCCTTTTTGAGTAGGGTATAATTAGCATTAATTTTAATTACAGTGACATTATTCTATGTGGCCTTGAGAAATTGCCCTGCTCATATCAATCCAGACTGTTGCTACAAGATTCATTCTGCCAGGTTCATCAGTGCTAATCCTCTCTCACCTTTGTATCCTTTCTTGGGCTTGCTATTGACCATTACACTAAATATAAATTTAGAGTCTCAGATTGCCTTACTGCCAAACCTGGGCTACTTTTTAATTTTTATTTATTACTGTTAAGAGACAAGAGTTGGTAACTCACTGATGCAAACATCCACTCTCTCATTTGTTAAACTTCATTGCAAGCACCAAGGTGTTGTTTTCCAAGATGTTAATTTCATTTAGACTAAAGAGGATTTCTCTGGAAGAAGTATTTAAACTGATTCATTATTCAGCTTTCAATTTCTCATTAAGTCACCTTCTACAGTGCATCTTACAATCTTGATGTGTTTGCAGGCTCTACTATCACAGTAAGCTGCTTGCTTCCTTGCACTTGGTTATTTATTTGAGTCTATTTCTACAGTCCTCCAGGTCTCTGGGGAGAGGGCAGTCTGTCTGATCTCTGTGCAACACCTGGCACTGTAGAGTCCTCGTTCCTTTGGCACTACGTAGATGCAAACAATAAACAGCAGCAGCCATGTAATGTTTCCAGAGGTCAGATCTAAACCATCAGCAGCTTCATGGCACAGTGCATCCTGTAGCTGCAGTACTCCAAATGTCAGGATTACAAACCTGGAAGCTCTTTAGCATTCATGGATCCCAGGGACTGGATCCAGTCTGTAGAACACATGCATCTTGTGCTTACTGAATATTAATTCTTGCCATAATTGAGATGAAGAATGTAACCGCCATCTCCACCCCTGGCCCACCCTCCAAAAACAAAACCCAGTAATCCACTCTGCCCATAAATTGGAAATGTATCAGCACACTGAACTCTGCTCCATGTATCACTTAAATAGCTCCTGATCAGTACAATGCAAGCTATACATGCCCAACCACCTGTTTCTTTAAGGAGTATTATATTTCCCTGGCAATAAACTTGACTCACAAATTTATAATCACACAGTTTTGAACTACTTAACATAAAATTTTAATAAAAACTACAGCATTTGTAAAGCATGTCAGCTTGAAAATAAAGCTAGGTATTTCAATAACACCCAAGTGCCCTATTTAGCATTTTTTGAATTGAACGTTTATTTCAAAATTTCTTCCCAGAGTGAAATTGCTTTTAGAGAAAATCATTAATAAGGAAATCAAAATGAAATATTTAAATTGCATTGAATAAAATAAGTTGGCCCAAAGCATCATGGGGAAAATTTCATCATTTTGTGAGCAAAAAATCTGCTTTCGCTGGTTTTTATTCTGCTGCAGGACAGAAAGGATTTTTTCTACTTCGTTTTCATAATAGAATTTCCAAGAGAGATTTTCAGCCTTTAATCTAAAATCTCATCTTTTTCCTTTTTGCTATACTACCATCTTTTGTATAAAACGCAATGTGCTGAATAGATTTCCCTCAGAGGTAATGCTAGACTCATCCAAAAATCACAAAATACTCATTCTTTATTAAGATTGATGTGACTATGTTGGGAATGTTGGTTATTTGGGGGAGTGGGACGTGGAGGAATGGAAGGAAGCAAGAAGTTCATTAGCTAAAATAGGAGGGAAAAACATTCAATCTAAACTAAACACAGAATTTTGATTTTTCCTTGCCCCAGAAGCAGAGTAAACAACTCAGAAATATTTTGTTTATATTTCTACCTATCCCAAATCAGCTGTATTCATTTAGCCACTTTTACATAAAAATTGAAGGAGTGAGGAACTTTTTGTTTTCAAAATTGCAAGAAGACACAATTTACCCATTCCCTAAATATTTTAGGTATTATACACCTATGTACTATGACAAAACAATTTAAATTTCCTCTTTTACTTGGAGCTGCAGAAATGTTCAGCTCCCAAGAGAAGGTCTACAAATGAGAATGTAAATTTTTCTATGATATGGTGCTGGTAACAACATTGATGATTAAGACACTGTTCCAGGAGAAGAAGAAAACAGTCAGGACACCCTCTGTGGGACAAAACATGGATAAAAAGAGCTCTTGTTGGTTCATAAAAATACAACCCTCCCTTATTCACAGACACTGGCCAGTATATAACTCTCCATTCTCCATGGACACTGGCCAAGACTTTTCAGCGCATAAGAACTATATTTTTTTTTTTGAGAATTTACTGTCTACATGAAAAAAAAAGATGAAAGGAACAAGTCCTGTGTCTTGCAAGTTGATGAGTGAACTTTCTCTATTGCAAGTTTATTTTGGGCATAGACACTCCCACTCTGGCAATTAAGAACTCCACATCTTCAGTCTGATGTGTTCAATATTCAGCATGAAAACTCTAATCTTGATATCCCCTCTGGTAGCATGATATAGTGGTACAAAATTACTGCAATGTCTGTGAACTGTACTGGATTTGATTCTTCTAGAATGTACTCCCTGATTGAACTATAAATGGAGAGCAACTAAGAGAGATTAATTAACTCTTCATTTCCTAACAAGGAAGATGTGTGATGTGAAGCTAAACATTTTCTGTAGAGTAATACATGCCAGGTGTTATTCTTCATCTTCTAAAAGGCAAATATATATATATGTATGTCTTCCTAGGAAACAGTTTTCAAATAAAAACCAGGTATAAAAATATATAGATTTTAACTGTGGATCAGTTCTGAACATTCATTGCAGATTGCTATATGCAAGGGCAATAATATGTGCAGCAAAATTCACAAAGAAGGTACAACTAGAAATATTATGAGAAACATGAAGCCTGTAACTACCAGACAAGAATTGATTTATATTACAAGTGAATGAACACTCAGTTCTTTTTCATTACGTTCTGAAACTTTCCCTTTAATTCAGTTCACACTGTAATTTTATTTTTTAATTAATTTTGAATTAAAGCATTTTAAATATCAGGGTCTGCTTTCACATCAAACAGATTGCTCTTCAACATCTTCATAAACAACTTGGACAGAAGACTAAAGGGATACTAAGTAAGTTTGCATATGATACAAAGCTGTTGACTCCCGGGAAGGCAGAGAAGCCCTGAAGGGAGACCCAGGCAAATCAGAGAGCTGGGCAACCACCAGTCGTATGAAGTTTAGCAAGGGCAAGTGCTGGATTCTGCCCCTGGGATGGGACAACCCTGGATGTACAGGCTGAGGAACAAGAGGCTGGAGAGCAGTGCCATGGAAAGACCCCTGGGGGTCCTGGTCCATGGCAAGCTGAACATGAGTCAGCAGTGCCCTGGCAGCCAGGAGGGNGAGGAGCGGCTGAGGTCACTTGGTCTGTTGGGCCTGGAGGAGACTGAGGGGAGACCTCATCGCAGTCTCCAGGTTCCTCATGAGGGGCAGTGCAGGGGCGGTCACTGATCTCATCTCTGTGAGGACCAGTGACAGGACCCGAGGGAATGGCCTGAAACAGTGTCATGGGAGCATTAGGTTGGATATTAGAAAAATGTTCTTCACCCAGAGGGTGGCTGGGCACTGGAAGAGGCTCCCCAGGGAAGTGGTCACAGCACCAAACCTGACGGAGTTCAAGAAGCATTTGGACGACACTCCCAGGCACATGGTGTGGTATTCTGGATGTCCTGTGCAGGGCTAAGATTTAGACTTGATGATCCTTGTCGGTCCTTTCCAAGTCAGACTATTCTGTGAATCTGTGATTCTTTTGTTCCTGTTGCTGGACTTTTATGCAAGATCTTGAACAGGTATTAGGTTGAACCAGATAAATTAATTTTGTGTAAGAAGTAAGACATCAAACTACATGGCCTTCACCCAAGAGCTCTGAAGTAACTTAGATCTGATTTTACAGGATTTTGGCCACAATCTGTAAGCTACATTATGAAAGGTCATTGTGGCAGAAGACTGACAGATTGCCAGTGCTCCTCCCATCTCAAAAAGGTCTCAAGAAATGATCCTAGGAAAGGCAGGATTCCATTCCCACTTTAAAAAAACAAAAAAGTTTGTTACAAGGGAAAGAGCCTGATTTCTGTCAAGAAAATACTACCTTGCTACTCATCTGCACTGACGATGTCAGCAGAAATGTGGATGTAGTTGCATTTTTAAAAAGTCCTTGACACCAAAGATTATTAAAGAAATTAAACTGTGGCAGGATTGGTAGAGGGGATCTTTTATGGATTAAAAGCTGATTAAAGGATACGAAGAAAACGTCCTAACATAGACCTTTATAGACCAAATGTTCTTTAATTTTCTAGATGGAAGACAGTAGGTTGCTGTCCCATCGACTGGTGCTTGTGCTGCTGCTCTCCAGTGTAAATCATCAGTGGTCTGGAAAAGTGTAAACACTAAAATCAACTCTACACATAATTTTCTTTCTCTTTTTCTTTTTCTTTTTTTTTGAGCTGTGCAAATGTTGAGGACCTGCAAAGGCTTCCCACAAAAACAAGTAGCCAGAAGGGTGGCAGCTGGGCTTTAGTGGGAAAATATAAGGTAATGCATCTGGGGAATGCCAATGCAGTCTACACGATTCTGCATTCAGAATTGGTGGTTACAACTCAGGAAAGACATCTTGGATCCTCCATAAAGAGATCTCCGAAAGCATTGCATTGATGTGCAACAGAAGCCAAAGACGATGACAATGTAAATTCAGCAGGGCATAGTTTAAGTAAGGTTGGGTTTTTTTTTTGGTTAAAAAAAATAAACTGGTATATCTATCAAAAATGAGAGAACTTATTTAAAGGATAATCAGAAACAATATAAAATTTTTTGGGTTTGGGAGTCTTTTCTGTTTTATTATTGTTTATAGATGATTTTTCTTATTTAAATTTTACTTTTCTTTAATGTTTAGAGTTATTTTCCTAGCAAAAAGACCTTCTTCTATCTCTCTTAAAATATATATTCAGAAATGTAAGCACATGTAAAAATATAAATGTATAAAAAATTAAGTCAACACATTAAAAAATCCTAAAGTGAAGTAAGAAAAAAAAGTTTCTTATACCCATAAATAAAGTGGAATCCTGAAGAATTTCAACTCCATTCCTAAATGAAAAAAAGTCAATAGTGAAGGCTGCTCTACTATCTTCCACACAGGGCAGTGGTAAAGCCAATGAGATGGTAGGAAAGCTGAGAGACTGATGACAAAGCAGAAAACACAATAATGGGGCAGCCCTGTTTACCTTGTGGGTAAATGCTGCATCAAGGCACAGCACAATTTAGACAGTCAGGCTTGGAATAGCTAGAAAGAGAATGCACAGTGGAGGTTGTATTTTACTCAGTTATGAAACAAGCCTTAGCTCAAAAATTTAACCTCAGATAGTTATGGTAAAAGAGTGAGCATAACATGCTCAAACTCAATAAATGTAAATTCAAAAAACCAGTGAAAAATCATTAGACTGGTATTTAATATTATGTAGGAGGACAACATAAAAATTAGAGAAGTAAAATACAGATGGTGGATGGTTTAAAGATATTAAAGAAAATTTTGTAGTAAATATAAATAAAAATTAATATCATCTACTAAAACAAAACATCTGTACAAGATTGCACACACAAACAAAGAGAAAAAACCAAATAAAATTTATCATAAACAAATAACAGCTATTTTTTGTCAATAATTTAATTATATATTATCGGATGATAAGAAGATACTTTGTTGCAGTCTTCTATTGAATTACTCAAAAATTATTTAATCTTTCAATTATACAAAATTAAAAACATTGTTCAAATTTAAAAAAAAGTCTACTTAAACGTTAAGACAAGACAAAAGGGTTTTATAAATAGCTTCCCAACTGCCTAAAACTAATAATAAGGCCTTTTCCAACAGCTGTAGAAAGAAATTGGTCATCAAATTGCCCTCTGTACAGGAGAAATGTAAAGTGGCAATTGAATTTTTCAAAAGAAGGGAAGGGAAGGTTCGGG